>CAUDMG010002853.1:43575-68422 GCA_958450375.1 Homarus gammarus
TGAGTGTCGTGAATCATGAAGAAATTTTGCAAAAACCTATACCAAAACACATACAAAAGAATACCAAACAGTTATAAACAACAGCGCCACGGTAACTCTGCTATTTGAGTTTAAAATCACGTTAAGAACTGCGAAAATAAATAAATTATTGAAGAAAAACTGCAAAAATACCACATGTAACATAAATACAACTTCTGGAATGTTGATCAATGTCCCCCTGGCGGTGGTCTGGCGAACTAGGTACCACCATCTAGCTCCGGCGGGACGAGATCGAGGCTGGACCCAGCCAGTTGCTCACTTGAACTTATCACTCGAGTGGGTGACAACACGAGTATGAGAGTATTCCCCGCACTACCCTGTATGGGTAGTGATGTAGGCGACCTGTCATCTCGACACTGACAGAGTATGACAGTATTCCCCGCACAACCCTTCATGGGTGGGAGCTGTCATCTCGACCCTTGACTGAACTTGAATACTGCTACGAATATGGCTATAACTATGACTGCCCTCACCCTTCCTGGGAGGTGGAGAATGGTACCATCCGGTAGTTGGCAACGGAAGGTATCAGGACCCACCGACTGGGAAGGGTGTAGAATCCCCCCATCCACACCCATACTGGGAGGTGGAGAATGGTACCATCCGGTAGTTGGCAACGGAAGGTATCAGGACCCACCGAGTGAGAAGGGTGTGGAATCCCCCCATCGCCCATCCACACCCATCCTGGGAGGTGGAGAATGGTACCATCCGGTAGTTGGCAACGGAAGGTATCAGGACCCACCGACTGGGAAGGGCGTGGAATCCATCCATCCCCCATCCACACGCATCCTGGGAGGTGGAGAATGGTACCATCCGGTAGTTGGCAACGGAAGGTATCAGGACCCACCGACTGGGAAGGGTGTGGAATCCCCCCATCCCCCATCCACACCCATAGTGGGAGGTGGAGAATGGTACCATCCGGTAGTTGGCAACGGAAGGTATCAGGACCCACCGACTGGGAAGGGCGTGGAATCCACCCATCCCCCATCCACACCCATCCTGCGAGGTGGAGAATGGTACCATCCAGTAGTTGGCAACGGAAGGTATCAGGACCCACCGACTGGGAAGGATGTGGAATCCCCCCATTCCCCATCCACACCCATACTGGGAGGTGGAGAATGGTACCATCCGGTAGTTGGCAACGGAAGGTATCAGGACCCACCGACTGGGAAGGGTGTAGAAGCCCCCCATCCACACCCATACTGGGAGGTGGAGAATGGTACCATCCGGTAGTTGGCAACGGAAGGTATCAGGACCCACCGACTGGGAAGGGTGTAGAAGCCCCCCATCCCCCCATCCCCCATCCTCGCCCATCCTGGGAGGTGGAGAATGGTACCATCCGTCAGGCGCAGACGGAAGGTATCAGGACCCACCGACTGGGAAGGGCGTGGAATCACCCCATCCCCCCCCCCCCCCCATCCTCGCCTATCCTGTGAGGTGGTGAATGGTACCATCCGTCAGGCGCAGACGGAAGGTATCAGGACCCACCGACTGGGAAGGGCGTGGAATCCCCCCCCCCCCATCCCCCCCCATCCCCCTCCCCCATCCTCGCCCATCCTGTGAGGTAGTGAATGGTTACCATCCGTCAGGCGCAGACGGAAGGTATCAGGACCCACCGACTGGGAAGGGCGTGGAATCCCCCCCCCCCCATCCCCCCCCATCCCCCTCCCCCATCCTCGCCCATCCTGTGAGGTGGTGAATGGTACCATCCGTCAGGCGCAGACGGAAGGTATCAGGACCCACCGACTGGGAAGGGCGTGGAATCCCCCCCATCCCCCATCCTCGCCCAGCCTGTAAGGTGGTGAATGGTACCATCCGTCAGGCGCAGACGGAAGGTATCAGGACCCACCGATTGGGAAGGGTGTAGAAGCCCCCCATCCCCCCCAACCCCCCATCCCCCATCCTCGCCCATCCTGGGAGGTGGAGAATGGTACCATCTGTCAGGCGCCGACGGAAGGTATCAGGAGTCACCGACTGGGAAGGGCGTGGAATCCCCCCCATCCCCCCCATCCCCCTCCCCCATCCTCGCCCATCCTGGGAGGTGGAGAATGGTACCATCTGTCAGGCGCCGACGGAAGGTATCAGGACCCACCGACTGGGAAGGGCGTGGAATCCCCCCATCCCCCCCCCCCCCATCCCCCATCCTCGCCCATCCTGGGAGGTGGTGAATGGTACCATCCGTCAGGCGCAGACGGAAGGTATCAGGACCCACCGACTGGGAAGGGCGTGGAATCCCCCCCAACCACCCCATCCCCCCCATCCCCCTCCCCCATCCTCGCCTATCTTGGGAGGTGGTGAATGGTACCATCCGTCAGGCGCAGACGGAAGGTATCAGGACCCACCGACTGGGAAGGGCGTGGAATCCCCCCCCCCCCCCTCCCCATCCTCCTCCCCCATCCTCGTCCATCCTGTGAGGTGGTGAATGGTACCATCCGTCAGGCGCAGACGGAAGGTATCAGGACCCACCGACTGGGAAGGGCGTGCAATTCCCCCCCCCCCCCATCCCCCCCTTCCTCCTCCCCCATCCTCGCCTATCTTGGGAGGTGGTGAATGGTACCATCCGTCAGGCGCAGACGGAAGGTATCAGGACCCACCGACTGGGAAGGGCGTGGAATCCCCCCCATCCCTCCCATCCCCCCCATCCCCCTCCCCCATCCTCGCCCATCCTGTGAGGTGGTGAATGGTACCATCCGTCAGGCGCAGACGGAAGGTATCAGGACCCACCGACTGGGAAGGGCGTGGAATCACCCCATCCCCCCCCCCCCCCCCATCCTCGCCCATCCTGTGAGGTGGTGAATGGTACCATCCGTCAGGCGCAGACGGAAGGTATCAGGACCCACCGACTGGGAAGGGCGTGGAATCCCCCCCCCCCCCATCCCCCCGCCCATCCCCCTCCCCCATCCTCGCCCATCCTGTGAGGTAGTGAATGGTTACCAACCGTCAGGCGCAGACGGAAGGTATCAGGACCCACCGACTGGGAAGGGCGTGGAAATCCCTCCCCCCCCATCCCCCCGCCCATCCCCCCTGCCCCATCCTCGCCCATCCTGTGAGGCGGTGAATGGTATCATCCGGTAGTTGGCAACGGGAAGTATCAGGACCCACCGACTGGGAAGGGCGTGGAATCCCCCCCATCCCCACCCCCCATCCCCCCCCCCCCCATCCTCGCCCATCCTGGGAGGTGGTGAATGGTACCATCCGTCAGGCGCAGACGGAAGGTATCAGGACCCACCGACTGGGAAGGGCGTGGAATCTCCCCCCCCCCCCCCCTCCCCATCCTCCTCCCCCATCCTCGCCTATCCTGGGAGGTGGTGAATGGTACCATCCGTCAGGCGCAGACGGAAGGTATCAGGACCCACCGACTGGGAAGGGCGTGGAATAACCCCCCCCCCCCCCCCATCCCCCTCCCCCATCCTCGCCCATCCTGGGAGGTGGTGAATGGTACCATCCGCCAGGCGCAGGCGGAAGGTATCAGGACCCGCCGACTGGGAAGGGCGTGGAATCCCCCCCCCCCCCCATCCCACCCATCCCCCTCCCCCATCCTCGCCCATCCTGTGAGGTGGTGAATGGTACCATCCGTCAGGCGCAGACGGAAGGTATCAGGACCCACCGACTGGGAAAGGCGTGGAATCCCCCCCTCCATCCCACCCATCCCCCTCCCCCATCACCGCCCATCCTGTGAGGTGGTGAATGGTACCATCCGTCAGGCGCAGACGGAAGGTATCAAGACCCACCGACTGGGAAGGGCGTGGAATCCCCCCCCCCCCATCCCCCCGCCCATCCCCCTCCCCCCTCCCCCATCCTCGCCCAACCTGTGAGGTGGTAAATGGTACCATCCGTCAGGCGCAGACGTAAGGAATCAGGACCCACCTGCCAGTGTGTGTTGACCTGCCTGTGTGTACTGACCCACCCCTGTGTACTGACCCACCCCCGTGTACTGACCCACCCCTGTGTACTGACCCACCCCCGTGTACTGACCCACCCCCGTGTACTGACCCACCCCCTGTGTACTGACCCACCCCCGTGTATTGACCCACCCCCGGATACTGACCCACCCCCGTGTACTGACCCACCCCCGTGTACTGACCCACCCCCTGTGTACTGACCCACCCCCGTGTACTGACCCACCCCCGTGTACTGACCCACCTCCGTGTACTGACCCACCCCCGTGTACTGACCCACCCCCTGTGTACTGACCCACCCCCGTGTACTGACCCACCCCCGTGTACTGACCCACCCCCTGTGTACTGACCCACGTAACTATACTTTAAATGCCTAATTATATAACCTACATAACTAATTATAGACTCTAAATTATACGTCTTCAGGTAACATATATCCTTGAGAGAAAATTATATGTCCTATATAATACATGGTTAATCTTATATCCTAACAAATAATAGATAACTAATTATATATCCTGTGGCTAATTATATAAAATGATATGTTATTTCATTAGTGTTTCTTTGTTATGATACTAAACCGTATCATTGTTATAGCTTGTGATTATAACAGTTTGTTTACCTTGTCTCTGTGTTTTCCTGGGCTATTTTTCTCAATTTCTTCCAGGAGTTTTTTTTTTCGATTTATTTTTAAGTTTATTTGACATATACTTTATGGTGTGAATTATTGACCTAGTCTTGTTGTTGTTGTTGTTGGTGATGGTGTTGGAGGCTGTGGTGTCTTAGTGTGGTTAAGTGTTGATGGTGAGGGTAGAGTGGAATGTGAGGGTATGGTGGTGGTAGAGAGTGTGATGGTAGTGTGTGGTGGTGGTAGTGGTAGAGAATGTGGTGGTAGTGGTGGTAGAGAGTGTGATGGTAGTGTGTGTGTGTGGTGGTGGTAGTGGTGGTAGAGAGTGTGGTGGTGATGGTGTAGAGGAAATTATAGTGGTAATAGTGCTGGAAACATATGGTAATAATGGTGGAAACTATCTCCATGGAAGAAACAAAAAAACGTATTGGCAATGATGGAAATTGAAAATAAACCCAAATTTCAACAATAATGCTGGAAATGTCACAAGTGTTGGCAGACGTAATTGGTGGCAGAGAAAGACAAATTTTGGTTGGCAATAGAGATCAATATATGTGGGAAATAAATACTACATCAAACACTAAATATTTTTTCATGCTTAAAATTCTCCTGAAAGTTAAACCATTGAAAAAAAAATAGTTTGAAGTCCAATTGAGAATTTTCGTGTTTAGGAAGAGTGTCCCTGATAAGACCCTGTTGTTGTTGTTGTTGACGGATGTGTAATAATCGATAGAAAATAACGCCATCCGGAAGATAATATTGACAACAGGGACAGCCAACAACAGGAACGCTGCAAACAGGGAAAGCAACAGAAGTATTTTGTTTGTTATTGTGAATCCTGTTGTCGTTATTGTGTTATTTTATTATTATTATTATTATTATTATTATTATTATTATTATTATTGTTATTAGGCATTTCTGTGCTTCGACAAACTAAAGACACTCAACGCAAACACTGAAGTCAGTTTACACTCTTGACTATAACTATTACTGACAGTATAATGAGACTTAATAACTTCTCAAACGGCAGATGTAGAAAAGGTGATCGCTTGTTTTTTTTCTGAGTCATTCTGCAGACAATACTGTTGACGTAAGAATAACCAGGTATATTCACGTTTGGATTCGTGTTTTTGTACTTATGTAAACTGTAGTTTGTTTCATGTACTGTATGTTAGTGGTTAATAATGCTTGTAATAACCTTGTTTGTTTGTTCTTATGTTTGTTTATCCTGCTCGTGATATATATACACACACAGACAGACACACACACAGGACAGTGGTGGTTGGTCAGCGCCTGGTGTGGTTGCAGCTGCCTCGCCTGGAGCCGTATAAGACACGGGATAAGACCAACGGCATTACCAAGCAATAACTTTCACTGTATCCACGATAATCTTCTCCTGTTATCTCCATTATTCCTTCGTTTTCTAAGTTGTGTGTTTTCTCCACAGGTAAGGCTCCCTGGCGGTGAACACTGGGTTCCTGAGGTGTGTTCCGGTGTGTCGTTGGGTAAAGTATTCATTATAGTCTGTTAATGTTGGTTTTTGAGAGCGGAGGGTTTCTTTTTGTAGGGGTTTCGTTGGTATTATTGATAAAATAATAATAATAATAATAATAATTAACGGTTTATTGAAAGTTTTGCAGCCCGAAGGCTGAAAATATACATTGGACAAAAATGACTTATTACATACAAAGACATAGGGTGGGTGGGTCGTTTAACAAAAGCTTTCATTATTGAAAGAAGAAGGAACATGAACTGAACATACAAATTATATGATAAATGGGTGACTACATGTTACACTCACCAGATGTAGAAATGTAATCGTGGTTTTGTAATAATAATTTCCGTAATTTTCTTTTTTTTTTGGGGGGGGGGGGGGGGGGGGGTATTTGCAGTAATAATTTTCTCTTGAGTAACACCCAAATATCTCTTAAATTACCCAGTGGTTTATAGATTATTACACAAACTTGAGACAGTAATGACCATCTATCTATTACGCTGTGATATTAGTGACAGCTTTACGTTTTGATAAATGTTATCAAATCCTATGGTTGAGGGAAGATAATGGTAACCCTCTCGAATAGTTTTTATACATAAAACCGGAATCGTATGTAAAAAAAAATCCGATATCCGGTTTTTTCGTAACATTACCGAATTTGACGAATATTTTGTCTACTGTAACAGAGTCTCTTGGGGTTAGATTGTGAGCTAAACAGATGTTGATTTTAATGAAGGAGAAACTTGAGGAAATGGGAATAAAAATGAGAGATAAAATCGAATGAGTTTTAGAGCAGCTGGACACAGAGATGAAGAAAGGGGGGTTAAGGACCTCTGTGGCGGCAGTGTTAAAGATAAGTTATACAGATAAGACAAGAACAAAGTAGCAAAGAACAAAGAGAGAAATACTGGAAAGTTGAGTGAAACAGAAAATCAGATACTTTGGTCATATAATTAGGGATGACGTGGTGGGAAAACAGATATTAATGGCCAAGATCGATGGTAGGAGAGTCAGGGGGAGTGTAGAGACGAGGATAGATGAATTAAATTGAAAGCTGTGGTCCATGAAGAGATGCAATAGCAGGGAGGATTGGTAAAGACAGGCCTAAAACGTTTGGAGATGTGGGCCGTGGTCGCCAACCCTCAGAGTTGTGGGTCGTGGTCGCCAACCCTCAGAGTGGTGGGCCGTGGTTAGCAATCCTTAGAGTGGTGGGTCGTGTTTAACTATACGAATAGTAGCAACCTAACCAGACCTATCCTAACCTAACTCTTGGTATTCAGTTAAGGATTACTTTGCTTGTGATGATGACGATGATGATGATGATACTACTTCTACTACTACTACTACTACTTTTTTTTTTTTTTTTTTAACGTGGCCTCCAGCCTCCCCCAATAGCCACACCTTCGCCACCATTTAATTACCTTAATATTAAATATCCTAATACATAAGTAGCTATCCTATCTGTGTTAAATTAGTTGAGCCGCAGATCTATGCGGCATTCAGTGACTGTAGCCTCATAGTCAATATCTGCAGCAGTTGTCGGAGTTGGGGCAGAAGCTCTCGTTCCCCTGAGGCAGAGCAAAGCCGACCGAAGGAGAGAGAAAGACGGTCGACACCTCATCCAGGCTGTAACATAACTTCTGGGCTGCTGCTTCTGTTCGGAGATCCACTCGGCGAGTCTGGCGTAGAAACATCTTGCACTTGGTCCCATCCCACCAGAGGTTGTGAACACTAGAGGAGTGAAGCTGCCTTGATCAACGTTTTGAATTCTCTTCCCATATGCCCTTCTCTTGTCGTTCTCGTTCCTCCTATGTGCAGCATCGAGAGCTAGGTTACGGTGACATGCGGCCATGGGATCAAAAATCCTGATGTCGAAGAAAGCTCGCTGTCCCCGCGTCCAGAATCCTCGAGCACTGACGTCCACACGGGCTTCGTTAGATGTGTTTGAAGTCCTATGTT
The DNA here is from genome assembly GCA_958450375.1 of Homarus gammarus. Lineage (NCBI taxonomy): Eukaryota > Metazoa > Arthropoda > Malacostraca > Decapoda > Nephropidae > Homarus > Homarus gammarus. Next base: position 51,593 of record CAUDMG010002853.1, read on the forward strand.
GGAAGATCTCGCCATCCAGTGGGAGGGTCGGTTCTACCATAACGTCCCGGCAGATTTCCTTCAACATATTTGCTGTGAGATCCCTTACCTCGTCATGCCTCATGCATATGAAGCCCCCCTTCTTGCAGACCATGGCGTGATCGCCATCATAGGGAGAGCCACACACGCATTGGGAGGGCAAACCTTCTACTGGCAGACCGTACCTTAGAGCAATGGCATCTGTAAATTCTTGTTTGTTAAGGCTGAAACCATTTGCCCTTATCGGTAACGTAGTTAACCAGTTCGAGGCGCCCACCTCCTGCGCTATAGCTACTACTACTACTTTTTTTTTTTAACGTGGCCTCCAGCCTCCCCCAATAGCCACACCTTCACCACCATTTAATTACCTTAATATTAAATATCCTAATACATAAGTAGCTATCCTATCTGTGTTAAATTAGTTGAGCCGCAGATCTATGCGGCATTCAGTGACTGTAGCCTCATAGTCAATATCTGCAGCAGTTGTCGGAGTTGGGGCAGAAGCTCTCGTTCCCCTGAGGCAGAGCAAAGCCGACCGAAGGAGAGAGAAAGACGGTCGACACCTCATCCAGGCTGTAACATAACTTCTGGGCTGCTGCTTCTGTTCGGAGATCCACTCGGCGAGTCTGGCGTAGAAACATCTTGCACTTGGTCCCATCCCACCAGAGGTTGTGAACTCTAGAGGAGTGAAGCTGCCTTGATCAACGTTTTGAATTCTCTTCCCGTATGCCCTTCTCTTGTCGTTCTCGTTCCTCCTATGTGCAACATCGAGAGCTAGGTTACGGTGACATGCGGCCATGGGATCAAAAATCCTGATGTCGAAGAAAGCTCGCTGTCCCCGCGTCCAGAATCCTCGAGCGCTGACGTCCACACGGGCTTCGTTAGATATGTTTGAAGTCCTCTGTTGGAAGATCTCGCCATCCAATGGAAGGAGGGTCGGTTCTACCATAACGTCCCGGCAGATTTCCTTCAACATATTTGCTGTGAGATCCCTTACCTCGTCATGCCTCATGCATATGAAGCCCCCCTTCTTGCACACCATGGCGTGATCGCCGTCATAGGAAGAGCCACACACGCATTGGGAGGGCAAACCTTCTACTGGCAGACCGTACCTTAGAGCAATGGCATCTGTAAATTCTTGTTTATTAAGACTGAAATCATTTGCCCTACTACTACTACTACTACTACTACTACTACTTTTTTTTTTCAAAAACGTGGCCTCCAGCCTCCCCCAATAGCCACACCTTCGCCACCATTTATTTACCTTAATATTAAATATCCTAATACATAAGTAGCTATCCTATCTGTGTTAAATTAGTTGAGCCGCAGATCTATGCGGCATTCAGTGACTGTAGCCTCATAGTCAATATCTGCAGCAGTTGTCGGAGTAGGGGCAGAAGCTCTCGTTCCCCTGAGGCAGAGCAAAGCCGACCGAAGGAGAGAGAAGGACAGTCGACATCTCATCCAGGCTGTGACATAACTTCTGGGCTGCTGCTTCTGTTCGGAGATCAGCTCCGCGAGTCTGGCGCAGAAACATCTTGCACTTGGTCCCATCCCACCAGAGGTTGTGAACTCTAGAGGAGTGAAGCTGCCTTGATCAACGTTTTGAATTCTCTTCCCGTATGCCCTTCTCTTGTCGTTCTCGTTCCTCCTATGTGCAGCATCGAGAGCTAGGTTACGGTGACATGCGGCCATGGGATCAAAAATCCTGATGTCGAAGAAAGCTCGCTGTCCCCGCGTCCAGAATCCTCGAGCGCTGACGTCCACACGGGCTTCGTTAGATGTGTTTGAAGTCCTCTGTTGGAAGATCTCGCCATCCAATGGAAGGAGGGTCGGTTCTACCATAACGTCCCGGCAGATTTCCTTCAACATATTTGCTGTGAGATCCCTTACCTCGTCATGCCTCATGCATATGAAGCCCCCCTTCTTGCACACCATGGCGTGATCGCCGTCATAGGAAGAGCCACACACGCATTGGGAGGGCAAACCTTCTACTGGCAGACCGTACCTTAGAGCAATGGCATCTGTAAATTCTTGTTTATTAAGACTGAAATCATTTGCCCTACTACTACTACTACTACTACTACTACTTTTTTTTTTCAAAAACGTGGCCTCCAGCCTCCCCCAATAGCCACACCTTCGCCACCATTTATTTACCTTAATATTAAATATCCTAATACATAAGAAGCTATCCTATCTGTGTTAAATTAGTTGAGCCGCAGATCCATGTGGCATTCAGTGACTGTAGCCTCATAGTCAATATCTGCAGCAGTTGTCGGAGTAGGGGCAGAAGCTCTCGTTCCCCTGAGGCAGAGCAAAGCCGACCGAAGGAGAGAGAAGGACAGTCGACATCTCATCCAGGCTGTGACATAACTTCTGGGCTGCTGCTTCTATTCGGAGATCAGCTCCGCGAGTCTGGCGTAGAAACATCTTGCGCTTGGGCCCATCCCACCAGAGGTTGTGAACACTAGAGGAGTGAAGCTGCCTTGATCAACATTCTGAATTCTCTCCCCATATGCCCTTCTCTTGTCGTTCTCGTTCCTCCTATGCGCAGCATCGAGAGCTAGGTTACGGTGACAAACGGCCATGGGATCAAAAATCCTGATGTCGAAGAAAGCTCGCTGTCCCTGCGTCCAGAATCCTCGAGCACTGACGTCCACACGGGCTTCGTTAGATGTGTTTGAAGTCCTGTATTGGAGGATCTCGCCATCCAGTGGAAGGAGGGTCGGTTCTACCATAACGTCCCGGCAGATTTCCTTCAACATATTTGCTGTGAGATCCCTTACCTCATCATGCCTCATGCATATGAAGCCCCCCTTCTTGCAAACCATGGCGTGATCGCCATCATAGGAATAGCCACACACGCATTGGGAGGGCAAACCATCTACTGGCCAACCGTACCTTAGAGCAATGGCATCTGTAAATTCTTGTTTGTTAAGGCTGAAACCATTTGCCCTTATCGGTAACGTAGTTAACCAGTTCGAGGCGCCCACCTCCTGCGCTATAACTACTTTTTTTGTCAAATTTTCTGGAACCTGCAGCAATAGTTGCTGCAACATGTCATTTTGGCAGTGCTGCCGATCTGTTGTAATGGACCTACGGATCTTATTAACTTCTCTGGTGTCCACTTCCCCTGTTGCATTCTGGTCTATTATGTGGTCAGTGAGGGCTGCCGTGAGCTTAAGTGAATTTTGATGTTCAGAGTCAGCAATCTCCTCTGGATTAGTTAGTCCCATCCCTCCCAGTCTTGGTGGAAGTGCAAGAAGTGTTCTTTCTACTGGGGTTAAGTCGTGGTGTTTCACTAGTGTGGGAATGAACTTGACACTGATTGCTTCTTCCAAAGGGTGGAGGAGGGGTCGGATCTCAGGGATGGTACGCATCAGGTAGTTCCAACGATGCTTGACTCCATGTGTGAATGCTGCAAAGGCCGCATGTGGCTCTGTGTTAGCAATCTCCGATAGAGCATGGATTTCGCTAACCCACTCATTCACCTTTCCCCCTACGTACTGGGTCTTGAAGTCCGTAGTGCCAATTACTGCGCCTAGATGTCTTTGGCCGTCCTTAGTTATTTTGACCTCACTTTCGCCGAAAACCTCCACAGCCCGATCATAATGGTCTGGCTTCACGATGAGGAAGGATTTGCTGGCGTTTGGGTGGTACCCTATTTGTGGACCTCGCGATGTTACCAGGTCCCACCACTTTTTGATGTCCTCCACTTTTCCGGCTCCTGTGAGGTCATCAGCATATGCCACTTGTTTGACCCTAGTTGTTTCATACTTTATTTCTTGTTGGAGCACTGATAGGCCTATTGCATACATTGCCATTGCAACGGGGTCCCCCTGTGTTGTTCCCTCGGTCGACTGTAGGATGGTATCACCTCGTAGAGCCTTGTTGTTTACTATGTAGAGGTCTGAAGGATTCCTATACGAATTTTCAACATACATCGCAAAGCTAGAACACTTGATCTTGGTGTTGTGCAGTGCCGCCTTGCGGTTAAGTATGTTGAATGCGTTTGAAGCATCCACCAGGAGAACGGCCTCACAATCACGCTGCTCAAATATCAATCTCATGGCGTGAATGGCCGCCTCCCCACCAGCCTGGTGGCCAGCACACACTTGTAGGTTCCCTGCTGCTGCCCTGACATCATCCTTTACCACCTCCATTATACACTTTCCGATGATCCGCCTCAGCACTTCCCCCACCCCTATAGGTCTACATCCTGGTTTCTTTTCCAGAGGAATAAGGCGGCAGGCCGTCAGAGCCTGGAGGTGATGGCAGCAAGAGGATGCAAGCTTTCTTGCAAGGGTGGCAATGGCAGTGCAGAGATCGCTTGCTACAGGGCCAAACTTGTTTGTGCTGAGGATGACTCTCCAACCGTTTGCATCCAGACCTGAAGGGCCGGCTCCTCCTCGAGTCTTCAGTGCCTTTTTCCACACCATCTCTCCTGTTATTTTCTCGAACAGGACAGCATTTGGTGGGATATAGGCACCCTGGAACCTGATGCCTTCATCTTCACTTGCAGGGGGATGTTTCTCTTTCAATAGTTTTAATGTCGCACTGTTTATTGGCATCACTCCACCGGAGGATTCATGAGTGAGAGATCTTACCGCGAGAGACACTTTTCCCACACGCATTTTGTTTCCAAATTTTCTTGCCACGTCATCGGTGTTTTGCTTTCTGTCACCCGTAGATTTTAGTCTCTCCTGCAGTGTTCTTGCTTCACATAGGAGATCATCTAGGGCCCCAGTCTGCCACATTGTCGATCTTCTCTTCATTGCTGCCACATTTTCTTTGTGCTTAGCCTTTGTGTGTGTCCTCTGACAAAATAGATGTGGTATTATTGCCAGTATTTAAAGAGCTAGGGGGGCGAGGAAGCGGTCCTGAGTGTAATCAGTCATGAAGCAAGTCATCTCCCGAATCATTTCTTTGGTGGCCGCACACTTGGGTGGTTCAAACAAGTTAGCTGGCGACCACTTGACAATTTCTGAGTAGGTTTCTTTTACCCATACGCCTGCATTTTCCATCGACATGCCTTTCCACTGAGGCGGCTGTCTCTCATTCTCCTCCTGGACACCTGCTACTGAGGGAGCAGCATTTATTAGTACTACATTTTCGGGTTGAGTAGACTCACTGCTATCATTTCGGATATCATCCGGTGGTTGGGTCCCGGCGATATCCACTGTGGCCGCCTGTGTCGGCTACCTGCCACGTGGGTTCCGACACTGGTCTAGCTTCCTGCAATCCACACATGATCGGTTGTTTCTCGCACAAAGACAATTTGTGCAGTTTTGGTTCGGGCTAGCACAGACGCAGCAAAGACTGTTGCCAGGCATAGTGACCAGCAACTTGGGCGACAAATATTTCCGCCTCCGACCTCTGCTATTGGGCCCATATGGACGAAGAAACTAGATCTTATGCGTATGAGGCACAGAGGTGACAGCCTGGCCTTCGGTGTCCGGGTAGTAAGGGCATACGCGCGCGTGTGGTTGTGTCGGGCACCCCCCATGTGGGCGATAATCCACACATGAGAATAATCCACTGGGAGCAAGAATTGTCACACCTAACACTTGATTATGTCACTTTGGTAGAGATAGCCACCATTTCTATGGTCTCGCTGATGTAACATTAGTTATATATACTCACTGGGTCAGTCGACACTACATGGAGTGGCCGTTACTTGTGGCACTTGGCCCCATAGGGGCGAGAATCGCGATGCCACCCTTGCTAGGGTAGGCCTATCGACGCACTGGCACTGACACTTGGCAACTCCAGCCACCCACCATTCAAACACTCACAGGCTTACTTGAAGATCGCCGGTGAACACGAGCAATATTTGCGTTTAATGTCGTAAGGAATGAGACGAGCCGTCGGCGATGATGCTCAAGGTGACATCCAACGTTCGTCGACACACTGTGAAATTCTCGCTCCCACAAACTGAGTATATCCCCACCAACAACACTTTAAATCTGGGAAGGCACCCCAACACACCCACGCCACCCGGGCCCACTACTACTACTACTACTACAACGTGGCCTCCAGCCTCCCTCAATAGCCACACCTTCGCCACCATTTATTTACCTTAATATTAAATATCCTAATACATAATAAGCTATCCTATCTGTGTTAAATTAGTTGAGCCGCAGATCTATGCGGCATTCAGTGACTGTAGCCTCATAGTCAATATCTGCAGCAGTTGTCGAAGTAGGGGCAGAAGCTCTCGTTCCCCTGAGGCAGAGCAAAGCCGACCGAAGGAGAGAGAAGGACAGTCGACATCTCATCCAGGCTGTAGCATAACTTCTGGGCTGCTGCTTCTGTTCGGAGATCACCTCCGCGAGTCTGGCGTAGAAACATCTTGCACTTGGGCCCATCCCACCAGAGGTTGTGAACACTAGAGGAGTGAAGCTGCCTTGATCAACGTTTTGAATTCTCTCCCCATATGCCCTTCTCTTGTCGTTCTCGTTCCTCCTATGTGTAGCATCGAGAGCTAGGTTACGGTGACAAGTGGCCATGGGATCGAAAATCCTGATGTCGAAGAAAGCTCGCTGTCCCCGCGTCCAGAATCCTCGAGCACTGACGTCCACACGGGCTTCGTTAGATGTGTTTGAAGTCCTGTGTTGGAAGATCTCACCATCCAGTGGAAGGAGGGTCGGTTCTACCATGACGTCCCGGCAGATTTCCTTCAACATATTTGCTGTGAGATCCCTTACCTCGTCATGCCTCATGCATATGAAGCCCCCCTTCTTGCAGACCATGGCGTGATCGCCGTCATAGGAAGAGCCACACACGCATTGGGAGGGCAAACCATCTACTGGCCAACCGTACCTTAGAGCAATGGCATCTGTAAATTCTTGTTTGTTAAGGCTGAAACCATTTGCCCTTATCGGTAACGTAGTTAACCAGTTCGAGGCGCCCACCTCCTGCGCTATAGCTACTTTTTTTGTCAAATTTTCTGGAACCTGCAGCAATAGTTGCTGCAACATGTCATTTTGGCAGTGCTGCCGATCTGTTGTAATGGCCCTACGGATCTTATTTACTTCCCTGGTGTCCACTTCCCCTGTTGCATTCTGGGCTATTATGTGGTCAGTGAGGGCTGCCGTGAGCTTAAGTGAATTTTGATGTTCAGTGTCAGCAATCTCCTCTGGATTAGTTAGTCCCATCCCTCCCAGTCTTGGTGGAAGTGCAAGAAGTGTTCTTTCTGCTGGGGTTAAGTCAGGGTGTTTCACTAGTTTGGGAATGAACTTGACACTGATGGCTTCTTCCAGAGGGTGGAGGAGGGGTCCGATCTCAGGGATGGTACGCATCAGGTAGTTCCAGCGATGCTTGACTCCATGGGTGAATGCTGCAAAGGCCGCATGTGGCTCTGTGTTAGCAATCTCAGATAGAGCTTGGATTTCGCTAACCCACTCATTCACCTTTCCAGCTACGTACTCGGTCTTGAAGTCCGTAGTGCCAATTACTGCGCCTAGATGTCTTTGGCCGTCCTTAGTTACTTTGACCTCACTTCCGCCAAAAGCCTCCAAAGCCCGTTCATAATGTTCTGGCTTCACGATGAGGAAGGACTTGCTAGCGTTTGGGTGGTACCCTATTTGTGGACCTCGCGATGTTACCAGGTCCCACCACTTTTTGATGTCCTCCACTTTTCCTACTACTACTACCACCAGTTATAGCACCACTCAAGATAATGTCCCCTGCAGCCAGTATTGTATTTGGTACATAATACGCCCCCCTCTCCCCCCCCCCCCCCCACACATACACACAACATGGTGGCGTCATCACATAAATTGGGAGGCTGGCGAGCGTCTATCGAGGCCCCATAGTCCATCATCTTCATCCTCTTCAATGCTTTCCTTTCTCAGGGTTTTCTTCCGTATTTTCCCTCGTATAGTTTCCACTACTTTTATGCGTTTCTCTTAAAATTCTCACTCATTAGGACTCCTGGCCAAGATTTAGTGCCGCTACAAAACGGTTTTTATGATGATTTTGTGGCTAAACTTTACGCTTTGTTTACACTTTTTTTTGTAGACCAATGGCAACTCTTCCCGCGCTTTACCGCCAATGGTATCAGATGTTGGCTTCTGGCGGAAAGTGGCTGTCGAATTTGTAGTTGCTAACGTAAGCAAAAAACCGCTATATTTGGTTCGTTCTTGTCGTCGGAATGTGATACACGAAGCGGAGTAATTTCTTACGGTATATCTTGAGGCTCTTAGTATAAATTTATGATAGGTCCATTCAGGCGTAGTGAGCCGCCAGGATAAATGTCTTGCAAGATCTGTCGCTGCTTGTGGGTGACACCGAAGATACTAAACTCTATCTCCATTGTTTTTTTTTCGTTTTTTTATGTTCGTTATTATATTTTTACCTCAGGGATAATCTCTCCCTTTGTACCCAAATTATATCATTTCTCTCATCCTGCTGTAGAATACTTTACACAGTTTAAACTTACAATTCTCAGTATTTTCTCTCGCTCTTTGGCTCCTCAAGAGAATTCTCCTCAAGGCTTAGACATGTTGATTGTGTTATATATCTGTAAACTTTGATTAATTAAAGGTGTTTTAGTTACAAATGGAGATGGACGTGACCTCGTTGGCAAGACAGTGCTATGTTGGGAGAGCAGGTAGCTTATTGTAGGAAGGAAGACTAGGGAGAGGAAAGGATGGAGGATGAGTGTAGCCGTCCAGAACGAGTAAACTTCTCAGGTTAAGAATCACCATTATGTGTACGATACGTAAATCACACACACACACACACACACACGTCATTATTTATTATTGTCTCAAACCTAAATTTAGAAAAAACTCTTCATTTCCTCCTACAGAATCCCCCACCCCCCCCCCCCAAAAAAAAAATAATAATAATAATAAAAGAAATTAAACTTGCTGATAGAAAATTACATTATGAAGACACGAGAAAAAATATGGGATGTAGCGAGCAACAAATGATTCTGTGGTATAAGAGCAGGGCAATAAACGGAAGGAGGGCAAAGAAGAGTAAGGTGATAAACGGTAAATAGGGGAGTGGGGGGGGGTGGAGGAAGAGGAGCGAGGGAAGAGGGCGAGGAGGGAGGAGGAGGAGGAGACGACAATCCCGGGAGAGGGTTTTGGGAGGTGCCTTGGTGATTCAATTTTGTCAGTCGCTCATGATATTTCTGAAGACCGTAACTCGTTCACTGTGTGTGTGTGTGTGTGTGTGTGTGTGTTTGTGTTTGTGTGTGCGTGTGTGTGTGTGAAGTTTAAGTTAAGCAAAGAGTGATGTAAATGGTAAATCTCTCTCTCTCTCTCTCTCTCTCTCTCTCTCTCTCTCTCTCTCTCTCTCCCAAGACAAAAAAAAAAAAAAAAAAAAAAAAAACACGTTCCCGAAAATCGAAAATCCCGACCCAAATTTCCTGCCAATTAGCTTGACATGACACCCGGTGCACCAGAGCCATTCTTCCTATTACTCTGCTTTTCGTTCCCCTGTTGACACTCCTTTATAAACCTTGGGAGGGGTGTTGGATGTTACGTGTGATCGACCATTCCTTTTTTTTTAGGTCCACCTGAAGATTAACCACCCCCTCCCCCAGCTTTTTTTTTCACCTGATGATTTAACACCTTAGCGTCACCTGGTGGGTTAGATTAGGTTAGGTTTAGGTTAGGTTAAGTTAGTCTTGGTTAGGGTAAGTTAGTTCAGATTGAGTTAGGTAAGGTTGAGATGGGTTAGGTGAGGTTATGCTAGGTTTGGTTAGAAGAGATTTGGTTAGGTTAGGTTTTGTGTTTAGTGTAGTGAGGGGTTGTCAGACCACAGCTTACATCGCGAGGAAAGCCAGACTTGACCCGACATTAGCCAGGTCAAAAGTGTAGGGTGGCTCTCACGGTGGACCGGGGGTTACAAATCAACTAGCTCCCCTCCCATGTGACATGTCACCACAACAGACATGTAAGAAGGCACCAGCCGACTCTCTTCCAAGATACAATAACCTACTCTCTGAACAAAGGCCGGACCTGACCTCACATTAGCCAGGTCAAATGTAACCCTCGGAGCCCAACTCAAGGGGCCACAAATCAACCTGGGCCTCTCGTGTCACACGGCCCCACCTGATGACTTCTCCTTACATCTCAGAAACTCCAGTCTGACCCGACATTAAGGGAGGTCAAGTGTAGGGGAACTCTCACGGTTGCTCTCCCAATATACACACGGCCCCACCTGATGACTTTCCCAGATAGTTCTGAAAAGTCCAGACTTGACCTCACATTGGCGAGGTCAAATGTAAGGAGACCCTTCGCCGCCCCCCCCTCCCCGGCCAGCTGAACCTGACGGCTCGCATCCCAATATATAGGACGCCCTAGCCCTCCCTCAGGGTCTTTGGCAGAGAGAGATACCCGGAGACAGAGTGAGAGAGAGAGACACACAGGGATCGGAGGAGGAGGTCCACCACAGCCGAGTCCCGCTCACGGGAGGAGAGTGAAGCAGGACTTCCCTCCCCGACTTCCCTCCGGTGTCCCAGCTAAGCAGTCGCCCTCCCGACACCAGTGTCCCAGCTAAGCAGTCGCCCTCCCGACACCAGTGTCCCAGCTAAGCAGTCGCCCTCCCGACACCAGTGTTCCAGCTAAGCAGTCTCCCTGCTAGGCCTCCCCTAGGTCACGTGAGTGTTTGTCAGAGCTTTCCACGGGATGAGTTACTTATGCGGGAAGTGTATTCATTTCATGTTCGTGTCCGAGAATCAGTGTCTAGTAACGTAATAAGGTCCTAGTAACTTTCAATAGAAGGTGTTATTAATGTGTCCATGTCATGTTCGTAATTAATAAAGAGTTGTAACGAAGCTGTGTTTGAGAAGTCGCCTTCAAGAACGTAATAGATGTGTATTGACATATAAGATACGATAAGTGTACTGACAGTGTAAATAACTATCACGGCCACGCTACCAAAGTCTTCCTCTCTTTATACTCTTATACTATCAATATTCTACCTATATGTAATCTTCTTCTTGTGAGTTTTGTCTCATTACATTAGTTATACTATTCGAATAGTTAATATAGTAAGGTGAAATAAACTGTGGGTTAATATATTCACGTGATCTGATTTGTATGTTTTATTTATAGTTTTTCCTGTATCACAGTTAAAGCCATTACGTATCTTTCAGTAATTCAGAATTGTGTTATTGTTTTTGTAACTGTAATCAGCCTTTGACGATTAAATGTAACAGATTGATATAAAAAAAAAGATTACCAACTTTTATTTTATTTTTGTTGATGTTTTGTAAATGATATTTTTTAATTATTATATGAGGTAAATATTTTGTGATTATAGTTAATGATGTTTTAGTTTTTGTGTCTCCCTCAATATCAGGGAGTGGCAGGTGTGTGTGTGTGTGTGTTTAAGTTTGTACACTCGTCCACTTGTCATAGTTTTCAGGGGATTCTCGTGGCAATTATCTCTCAAATGGCGGTATGCTTATGGTCCGATGTGTCCTTCCTTCCTTCCTTCCTTATTTTACTTTCTTCCGTCATTCCTTCCGTTCATCCTTCTATCTTTCAGCCTTTCCCAAATCCTACAGTCCTTCCTTCTTTCATTCTTCATCCCTTCCTTCATATTACCTCCTTCATCCTTCCTTCCTTCCATCCTTCTTTTCTTCATTCCTTCTGTCTATTCTTTCCTTCATCCTTCATTCTTATTTTCATTTGGTTTTATTTCGAGATTTTTATATTTTCGGAATTTCTCTCGATATCCATTATTTGGTTTCTGATTAAATTTTCTTTTTCGATTTTTTTTAAATTCTTTCTGGTGTGATTTTCTTACTTTTCTTTATGACCTTAATTTTAACCTTTTAATGCCGAGTACAGCCGCCCCCCCCCCCCCTCTCTCTCTCTCTCTCTCTCTCTCTCAGGCATGTCTTAATTAGAATCCACACACTGCCGCCTGATGTATAGATAAAAAAAAGTGAAAAAAAGAAGAAAAATAGTGGAAATCGATGGGTTTTAATTTAGCACTGAAGTCACAAGAGTCTCCATGTTCCCCCCTCCCGTGTCCCCTTCCCTCTCCCCCTCCTCCCCTCCCCCTCTTTCTCTCTCAGCTTATAAAAAACGGGGCCCCGGTTCCTTTGTGTCTCAACAGGTTCTTCAAGACGTTCCCTAATGACCAGGGTACGAGGAGTCTCACAGGGCCATACTTTGATATATTGTTCTTTTACCTTTGTGATGTGAGAATAATTTTAACTCATTAACTTATGGTATTTAATTCCCCCTAACTTTAAGATATCAGGATAATTTTAACTCATTCACTTAATTTAGGCTTATTTAATTCTTCTTAACTTTGAGATGTGAAACGTATCTAATCTAACATACGTGCACAGGTAACTCTAAAAGGTTCTAATTTAACATTTCTGTCTAACTGGGGGACAAAAAACCCGTCTAACTCACTTATTTAACCTACGACACAGAGATGGATTCTACAAGGTTCATGTGGTAAAGATTCCCCCTTAACTTACGCATCTCATTAACAGGGACGAAATCTTAAGCGTTAATGTTATTTTTTCTCGTTAACTGGAGATATAAGATTAGGTCAGTTCAGGTCATATAAGGTTTGGTTAGGCTATTTTAAGTCAGGTCAGGTTTGATTAGGTTAGGTTAATGAGGGTGGTTAATCTTGAGGTTAAACAGGCGTGGGGGGGCTATTCTTCATGTGATCCTCAAATAAATTCACCAAAGGCCAAAGATGGATTCCTATGGTTAGTATAATTTTGTTTTTACCTTAACTGTAAATATATAAAAGTATTATCTAACTGAAGACGTAATGAAGTATTGAAGTGACGTCGACATTACCCCCGAGACTCCATACCGTAATGATCTGTGCGTCTTCATTGTCCACTTACCTGGTCAGTGGCGTCAAAGTTACACCAAGACTCTACCATAATTTAATGTTTTTCCTCACTACCCCAATACGAGGCCAAATTATCAAGATGGCGTCAAAGTTACACCAAGACTCCACCATAATCATTTACGTTTCCTCATCAGCAGTTTACGAAGTGAATTTAAGTTAACCAATTTTGGAGAATTTGTCCCCCCCCCTCTCGTAATTACCTCCCGAAGTAACACTCAAACCAAAAACTTAAAAAGAAATTACCACTTAATTTGGAGTAATTGGGGGAGGTAATGGGTCCTCCTTAAGGGTAATATACTTCAGGTTTTTCCTCGTAACCTCGTCGCTTGTCTTGGCAACATCGTCGCCTTATCTCCATCTTCTGTCTGAGGTTTGGCTTGTTTACACATCATTTATCTTTGCTGGAGGGGTTTGGTGGCTGAGTGGATACTGCGCTCACTACCTGTCCTAATAGGAGAGGATTCGATCACGGGGCCCCTTCCCACCAGTCCACCTAACCTTACAGTTTGGGGAGTGAAGGCAGTAGAGTGCAGTGCCGGCCATGCTGACTCCTCTTATCCCTCCCTATCCCTCATAGGACCATCAGGCATCAGGCATTCAGGATCCTCTTCCACTTTTCAACGTTGCTAGAGTTGCTTGTACTGTTGCATGAAACTATTTCTTACTCCCGTTGATGAGAATGTCGAGTCATTATTATTTTTTTTTTTTGGCTACATGGAGATTATCTTCCTTAATGATTGTGTTAAAACTGTTTCTTCCTCCAGTTGATAATGTGGGTAATGGTGTTGAGAAATGATTATTTTTTGTACATCGTTACTGATGTTGGTGATGATATTGAGGGAATTATTACTGTTGGAGTTAATGTTTAGTAGATATTTTTTGAGTCTAATGTCAGTTTGTTTATGTAGCTAGTTATTATTGATGTTAGTGTTTATGTTACAAATGATATTTTTCTTTTTAATGGTGATGTTTGATAAGAGTGTTGAATCATCTCTCTCTGTGTGGCTGTTGTTGGTAATAATGTTAAGTAATTTAACCCCGTATATAGATCATAACAGCATCACTTGTGTCTCTATCTGCTTATCTATCTGATCTATCAGCCTGTCTGTCATCTCTCTCTCTGGTTAATTGGGTGACGTCATCTTCAAGCATTTTTGACGTCTCCTTCAAATATGTGTGACGCCACCTTCAAATATGTTTGACGTCACCTTCAAATATTTATGACGTGCCATTCAAAGATTCGTGACGTTGCCTTCAAATATTTGTGACGTCGCGTTCAAAAGTAAGTGATGTCACCTTCAAAAATTCGTGACGTCACCTTCAAACATTTGTGACATCACCCACCATACGTTTTCTATAACAAAAGAGACTTCTAAAAAAAAAAAAGCTGTCACCGCCATAACTAAACAAACTTCCCATAACCCGTATAATGTATAAGTCTACCTCACAGTATATACTTTTTTCACCAGTCTCAGGAACTATTACCATAAACCTCTCTACCTTTCACTACAATCATTTATTTATTGTTCGCGTGTTTTTTTTTTTTTTTTTAATGTTGAATATTGTTTGTTTTTTTTCGTGTGGCGTTAAGGATTTTTTATTTTTTTATTTATTATTATTATTATTTCTTAAGAGACTGGATTTTATCTCCGATTCCCTCCCTCCCCACCAACACCACCTCTTCCTCTTTCCCTCCCTACCAGCACCTCTTCATAATCTCTCTCCCTTCCTCCCCATCCTCCTCCACTTTCTCCGTTGCTCCACTTTCTACCTCCTTTTTCCCTCATTCACCCCACCTTCTCCCGCCCTCTCTTCTTCCTCTTCCCTCTCTCTCTTTTCCCTCCTTTCCGTTCCTCCCTTCTTCCCCTCGCCCTCCTTCTCTCCCTTCCTTCCCTCCCGTTCCATCCCTCCCACCTGTCATGTCTATACTTCTCCCCTCCTCCTCCCCCCTCCTCCCCCCTCCCTCCTCCCTCCCTCACAAGATCCAACAAGAATGTAATTTTCTGGGAAGTTTGTGTGTAATCCCGTCGCGAGTCTGAGAGACCTTTTAAGAGATTGAGTAAATGCGATGTAAATGCTGTCGTCTGCTCCATGCTTTTCATGTAAAATAGCGCCACGAAGACTCGCACTGTCACCCGCGGGAGACCCGATTCACCCGTAGGGTCCTACGTCACTTGTGGGAACTTTTCTTCACCCGTGGGAACTTTTTTCACCCGTGGAAACTTTTATTTACCTGTGGAACTTTTCTTCACTCGTGGGAACTTTTTTCACCTGTGGAAACTTTTAGTTTCCTGTGGGAACTTCATTCACCCGTGGGTACTTTTCTTCACCTGTGGAAGCTTTTATTTACCAGTGGGGACTTTTTTTCGCCTGTGGGAACTTTTCTTCACCCGTGGGAACTTTCAGTCACCCGTGGAAATTTTCACTTACCCGTAGACACTTTCAGTCACCCTCGGGAACTTTTCGTCACCCTTGGGAACTTTTCGTCATCCATAGGTTCCATTTTCATCTACCGTGAGAAAGTTTCACCGTCCCGGGACCTTTATGTCACCCGCGAGAACCGGGAGTTTCTGTAGGCAGATTTTCCCCCTCCGACCCGGCCGTAATTTATTGGGTATATCCTCGTCTGGCTACTTGGTGACGATGAGTTGAGTGGTGGAAAGTTGGGTTTGGGGGGAAGAGGAGTGGGAGTGAAGGTGGGGGAGTGAGGCCGGGGTGGGGGGGGGTAGGAGTTGAGGAGAGGGTGGAAGATAGGGTGGGGGAGGAGGAGTAGGGGAAGGCAGGTAGGGTTGACGGGGTGGTGTGGGAATTGAGGAGGGCCGAGGGAGTGGGAGATGGGGAACACAGGTGGGGGTGTGAGGTAGGAGTAACAGGGGGTGGGGGGGTTATGAGGGTTTGGTGAAGGTCTGTTTTCTGAAGGAGGGATTTGTATGTACTAAAAATAATAATAATAATAATTAACGGTTTATCGAAAGAGTATAGCAGCCGGAAGGCTGAAAATATACAATTACATAATTGGGGAACGGGTCTCTTGATTTACAAATAATATACAAGTAACATAAGTGAAAAAAATATGATACATACTAACTAGGTGGGGAGAAGCTCAAACTACAGGGCATTTCAACATAGTGACAGTGCAAAAAGTAAGATTGACTGGGAGTGAATACACTGGTTGATTACAAGTTATTGATAATTTTTACAATGGTTGGGACTGGGCTGTTCTTATAGCGATCAGTTCGTGCTCGTATGGGCTGGATGCGGTTGTGGTGTCGAACGGCAATTCTCGGGCGAACGATCTCAGGTGGTAGTAGGAGCCGGTGTCGAGGATGGTGCAGAAGCTTCTCACCAAATTTGTAGCTGAGTTCGTGGTGATGGTCACTGAGAGCCGAGAGGGTCAGTGTGTTGAGCGCTTCTTGGTATGTGGAGTAGGAAGGGAAGAGAATAATCTTGCATGCCCTCTTTTGCACTTTTTCTAGGTGTTTAAGTTGTGTGGCATATAGGGAGGAAGACCAGGTAGGGGAGGCATAAGTGAGCTTGGGAGGTATGAATGTTGTGTAAACACTGAGGAGCTCGGGGGCAGGAACTCCGAGGGATTTGAGTCGGCGGAGGAGGTGGAGACGGAAACTGGAGGATTTGACAATTTCACTGACGTGTGGTTTCCAATTTAGTTTGTTGTCTATGGTGAAGCCAAGGAGCTTAGTGGAATCTACAACCTGGAGTGTGTTGGGACCTAAAGTAATGGAAGGGGGTGGGACAACGTCGGAGGAGAGGCTGATGTGCATAACCATGGTCTTGGTATGGTTGATGGTGACGTGGTTGTTGGTGGCCCAGTTTTGGAGACTGTTCAATAAATCCTGAAAGACGGTATAGTCGGGAGCAGAATTGTTGACGCTGATCCCAATGGTGGAGTCGTCGACATATTTCCAGCGAGCAGGAGTTTCTCTGAGGGCATCATTGATG
>CAUDMG010002854.1:0-11461 GCA_958450375.1 Homarus gammarus
GCGTAAATCTAATTTCAAATGGCGTTAACTAACTTTAAATGGCATTAAACATGTTTTAAATGGTGTTAAACTACTTTAAATGGCCTTGAACTAACTTAAAAAGGTGTTAAACAAACTTCAATTGGCGTTAAACTTACTATAAAGGGTGTTAAAATAGCTTTAAATTGCCTTAAACAAACTTCAAATGGCGTTTAACTAACTTTAAATGGAGTTAAAATATCTTTATATTGCATTAAATTAACTTTAAATGGCTTTAAACTAACATTAAATGGCGTTAAACTAACTTCAAATGGCGTTAAACGAACTTGAAATGGCTTTAAACTAACATTAAATGGCGTTAAACTAACTTTATATACAGTTCAACTACTTTAAATGGCGTTAAACTAACTTCATATGGCGTTAAACTAACTTTAAATGGTTAAACACGTTTCAAATGGCGTTAAACTAACTTTAAACGGCATTAAATGAACTTTAATTGGTGTTAAACATGCTTTAAATGGCGTTAAACTAACTTCAAATGACGTTAAACTAACTTTAAATGGCGTTAAACCAACTTGACACGGCATTAAACAAACTTTAAACGGCGTTCAACTAACATTAAATCGCGTTAAACTAACTTTAAATGACCTTAAATTAACTTTAAATGGCGTTAAACAAATTTCAAATTTCCTAAAACTAACTTTAAATGGCGTTAAATGTGTTTCAAATGATGTTAAACTAACTTTAAATGTTGTTAAACATTCTTCAAATGGCGTTAAACATTCTTCAAATGGTATTAAATAACTTCAAATGGCGTTAAACTAACTTTAAATGGCGTTATGCTAACTTCAAATGCCATTAAACTAACTCTAAATTGAATTAAACTTATTTTAAATGGCGTTAAACTAACTTTAAATGGCGTAATACTAAATTTAAACACTGTTAAACTCACTTTAATTGGCGTTAAACATATTGCAAATGGCGTGAAACTAACATTAAATGGCCTTAAACTAACTTTAAATGGGAATAAACTAACTTTAAATGGTATATAACTAACTAAATTGTGTTCAACAAACTTTAAATGGTATTAAACTAACATTAAATGGCATTAAACGAATAACGCCATTTTAAATTAATTTAAAGTAATTTAAAGTAAGTTTAGCGCCATTTAAAGTTAGTTGAACGCCATTTATAGTTTGTTCAATGCCATTTCAATTTGGTTTAACGCCATTTAAAGTTAATTTAATGCAATTTACAGTTAGTTGAATGCCATTTAAAGTTATGTGTACTCCATTTGATGTTAGTTTAACGCAATTTGAACTTAGTTTAATGCCATTTGAAGTTAGTTTAATGCCATTTGAAGTTACTTTAACATCATTTGAAGTAAGCTTAATGTCATTTGAAGTTACGTGAACTCCATTTGAAGTTAATTTAATGCAATTTAAAGTTTGTTTGATGCCATTTACAGTTAGTTTAACTCCAATTAAATTTAGTTTAACGCCATTCAAAGCATGTTAACGCCAATTAATGTTAGTTTAACATCATTTATAGTTAGTTTAATGGCATTTGAAGTTAGTTTAACCCCATTTAAAGTTAGTTTAATGCCATTTGAAATTAGATTAACGCCATTTGATGTTAGTTTAACGACATTTGAAAAGCATTTGACGCTATTTAACGTTAGTTTCACGCCATTTAAAATTTGTTAAATGACCTCTAAAGTTAGTTTAATGCCATTTGAAGCATGTTTAACGCCATTTAAAGCAAGATTTAACACCATTTAAATTACGCTTGACACCATTTGCAGCACGTTTAACGCCTTTTAAAGTTAGTTTAACGCAATTTACAGTTAGTTTATTGCCATTTGAAGTTAGTTTAATGCCATTTAATGTTAATTTAAAGTCATTTAGAGTTAGCTTAACGCCATTTAAAGGTAGTTGAACTCCATTTAAAGTTAGTTTAATGCCATTTCAAGTTGGTTTAACGCCATTTGAAGTTTGTTTAGCGCCATTTGAAAAGCAATTGAAGTCATTTAAAGTTAGTTTCCCGCCATTTGAAGTTAGTGTAACACCATTTAAAGATAATTTAAAGTCATTTAAAGTTAGTTTAACGCCATTCAAAGGTAGTTGAACGCCATTTAAAGTTAGTTTAATGCCGTTTTAAGTTGGTTTAACGCCATTTAAAGTTAATTTAATGCAATATGAAGATATTTTAACCACATTTAAAGTTAGTTTAACGCCATTTGAAGTTCGTTTAACACAATTTAAAGCATGTTTAAAGAAAATTAAAGTTAATTTAACGCTGTTTAAAGTTAGTTTAACGCCATTTGAAACGCATTTAACGCCCTTTAAGTTTAGTTTTACGCCATATAATATTTTTTTAAACGCTGTTTAAGGTTGATTTAACGCCATTTGAAGTTTGTTTAACGCTATTTAAATTTAGTTTAACGCCATTTGAAGTTAGTTTATCACCATTTAAAGTTAGTTCAATGCTATTTAAAGTTTGTTTAACCCCATTTAAATTTAGTTTAACGGCATTCAAAGCATGTTAACGCCAATTAATGTTAGTTTAATACCGTTTATAGTTAGTTTAATGCCATTTGAAATTAGGTGTAACGCCATTTGAAGTTAGTTTAACGCCATATGAAGTTTGTTTAAAACCATTTAAAACATGTTTAACGAAAATTAAAGTTAATATATCGCTGTTTTAAGTTAGTTTAACGCCATTTGAAACGCATTTCACGCCATTTAAAGTTAGTTTCAAGCTATTTGAAATTTGCAACGGCCTTAAAGCTAGTTTAATGCCATTTGAAGCAAGTTTAACGACATTTAAGTTAGTTTAACGCCATTTAAAGAAAGTTGAAAGCTATTTAAAGTTTGTTGAACGCCTTTTAAAGTTAGGTGAACTCCATTTGAAATTAGTTAAGAGCCATTTGAAGTTAGTTTAACGCCATTTGAAGTTAGCTTAACGTCATTTGAAGTTAGTTTAACGCCATTATAATTTAGTTTAACGCCAATTAAGGATAGTCTAGCACCATTTAAAGTTAGTTTAATCACATTTAAAGTTAGTTTAACGCCGTTTAAAGTTAGTTTAACGCCATTTAGAGTTATGTGAACTCCATTTGAAGTTTGTTTAACACCATTTAAAGCTAGTTTAACGCCATTTGAAGGAAGTAAACTAACCAAATAGCGTTAAACTGACTTCACATAGCGTTATACTGACTTAAATTGGAATTAAACTAACTTCAAATGGAGTTTACATAACTCTAAATGGCGTTAAACTAACTTTAAATGGCATTAAACTATCTTTGAATGACTAACTTTACTTTAAATGGCGTTAACCTAACTTCCAATGGCGTTAAATAACTTTATGTGGCATCTAACAAATTTTAAAAGGTTGAAACAAGCGTTAAATGGCGTCAAATGCTTTTCAAATGGCGTTAAATAAACTTCAAATGGCGTTAAACTAACTTCCAATGGCGTAAATCTAATTTCAAATGGCGTTAACTAACTTTAAATGGCATTAAACATGTTTTAAATGGTGTTAAACTACTTTAAATGGCCTTGAACTAACTTAAAAAGGTGTTAAACAAACTTCAATTGGCGTTAAACTTACTATAAAGGGTGTTAAAATAGCTTTAAATTGCCTTAAACAAACTTCAAATGGCGTTTAACTAACTTTAAATGGAGTTAAAATATCCTAAAATTGCATTAAATTAACTTCAAATGGCTTTAAACTAACATTAAATGGCGTTAAACTAACTTCAAATGGCGTTAAACGAACTTGAAATGGCTTTAAACTAACATTAAATGGCGTTAAACTAGCTTAAAATGACATTAAACTAACTTCAAATGGAGTTGAACTCACTCTAAATGGCGTTAAACTAACTTTATATGCAGTTCAACTAACTTTAAATGGCGTTAAACTAACTTCATATGGCGTTAAACTAACTTTAAATGGTTAAACACGTTTCAAATGGCGTTAAACTAACTTTAAACGGCATTAAATGAACTTTAATTGGTGTTAAACATGCTTTAAATGGCGTTAAACTAACTTCAAATGACGTTAAACTAACTTTAAATGGAGTTAAAATATCTTCAAGTTGCATTAAATTAACTTTAAATGGCGTTAAACCAACTTGACACGGCATTAAACAAACTTTAAACGGCGTTCAACTAACATTAAATCGCGTTAAACTAACTTTAAATGACCTTAAATTAACTTTAAATGGCGTTAAACAAATTTCAAATAGCGTTAAACTAACTTTAAAGGGCGTTTAACAAATTTCAAATTTCCTAAAACTAACTTTAAATGGCGTTAAATGTGTTTCAAATGATGTTAAACTAACTTTAAATGTTGTTAAACATTCTTCAAATGGCGTTAAACATTCTTCAAATGGTATTAAATAACTTCAAATGGCGTTAAACTAACTTTAAATGGCGTTATGCTAAATTCAAATGGCATTAAACTAACTCTAAATTGAATTAAACTTATTTTAAATGGCGTTAAACTAACTTTAAATGGCGTAATACTAAATTTAAACACTGTTAAACTCACTTTAATTGGCGTTAAACATATTGCAAATGGCGTGAAACTAACATTAAATGGCCTTAAACTAACTTTAAATGGGAATAAACTAACTTTAAATGGTATATAACTAACTAAATTGTGTTCAACAAACTTTAAATGGTATTAAACTAACATTAAATGGCATTAAACGAATAATAAATGGCGTTAAAGTAACTTTAACGCCATTTTAAATTAATTTTAAGTCATTTAAAGTAAGTTTAACGCCATTTAAAGTTAATTTAATGCAATTTACAGATAGTTGAATGCCATTTAAAGTTATGTGTACTCAATTTGATGTTAGTTTAACGCAATTTGAACTTAGTTTATTGCCATTTGAAGTTAGTTTAATGCCATTTGAAGTTACTTTAACGTCATTTGAATAAGCTTAATGTCATTTGAAGTTACGTGAACTCCATTTGAAGTTAATTTAATGCCATTTAAAGTTTGTTTGATGCCATTTACAGTTAGTTTAACTCCAATTAAATTTAGTTTAACGCCAGTCAAAGCATGTTAACGCCAATTAATGTTAGTTTAACATCATTTATAGTTAGTTTAATTGCATTTGAAGTTAGTTTAACCCCATTTAAAGTTAGTTTAATGCCATTTGAAATTAGATTAACGCCATTTGATGTTAGTTTAACGACATTTGAAAAGCATTTGACGCAATTTAACGTTAGTTTCACGCCATTTAAAGTTTGTTAAATGACCTCTAAAGTTAGTTTAATATCATTTGAAGCATGTTTAACGCCATTTAAAGCAAGATTTAACTAACACCATTTAAATTTAGCTTGACACCATTTGAAGCACGTTTAACGCCTTTTAAAGTTAGTATAACGCAATTTACAGTTAGTTTAATGCCATTTGAAGTTAGTTTAATGCCATTTAATGTTAATTTAAAGTCATTTAGAGTCAGTTTAACGCCATTTAAAGGTAGTTAACTCCATTTAAAGTTAGTTTAATGCCATTTCAAGTTGGTTTAACGCCATTTGAAGTTATTTTAATGCCATTTGAAATTAGGTTTAACGCCATTTGAAGTTAGTTTAATACCATTTGAAAAGCATTTGACGCCATTTAAAGTTAGGTTCACGCCATTTGAAGTTAGTTTAACACCATTTAAAGTTAGTTGAATGCTATTTAAAGTTTGTTTAACCCCATTTAAATTTAGTTTAACGGCATTCAAAGCATGTTAACGCCAATTAATGTTAGTTTAACACCGTTTATAGTTAGTTTAATGCCATGTGAAGTAAGTTTAACACCATTTATAGTTAGTTTAATGCCATTTGAAATTCGGTTTAACGCCATTTGAAGTTAGTTTAACGCCATATGAAGTTTGTTTAACACCCTTTAAAACATGTTTAACGAAAATTAAAGTTAATATAGCGCTGTTTTAAGTTAGTTTAACGCCATTTGAAACGCATTTCACGCCATTTAAAGTTAGTTTCACGCTATTTGAAATTTGCAACGGCCTTAAAGCTAGTTTAATGCCATTTGAAGCAAGTTTAACGACATTTAAGTTAGTTTAACGCCATTTAAAGTAAGTTTAACCACATTTAAAGTTAGTTTAACGCCGTTTAAAGTTAGTTTAACTCCATTTGAAATTAGATTATCGCCATTTGATGTTTGTTTAACGTTATTTAAAGTTAGTTAAACGCCATATGAAGTAAGTTCAACGCCATTTTGAGTTAGTTTAACGCCATTTGAAGCGCATTTAACGCTATTTAAAGTTTGTTTAACCACATTTAAAGCAAGTTTAACGCCATTTAAAGTTAGTTTAATGCCATTTAGTTAGTTTAGCGCAATTTGATGTTCTTTTAACACCATTTAATTTTGTGTAATACCATTTAATATTAGTTTAAAGCCCTTTGAAGTTGTAATAACCCCATTAAAAAATAGCTTAACGCCATTTACAGGTAGTTTAACGCCATTTAAATTTTCTTTAACGCCATTTAAAGTTAGTGTAACGCCATATAAAGTTAGTTTAACGCCATTTAGAGTTATGTGAACTCCATTTGAAGTTTGTTTAACACCATTTAAAGCTAGTTTAACGCCATTTGAAGGAAGTAAACTAACCAAATAGCGTTAAACTGACTTCACATAGCGTTATACTAACTTAAATTGGTATTAAACTAACTTCAAATGGAGTTTACATAACTCTAAATGGCGTTAAACTAACTTTAAATTGCGTTAAGCCAATTTCAAATGGCATTAAACTATCTTTAAATGACTTCCAATGGCGTTAAATAACTTTATTTGGCATCTAACAAATTTTAAAAGGTTGAAACAAACGTTAAATGGCGTCAAATGCTTTTCAAATGGCGTTAAATAAACTTCAAATGGCGCTAAACTAACTTCCAATGGCGTAAATCTAATTTCAAATGGCGTTAACTAACTTTAAATGGCATTAAACATGTTTTAAATGGTGTTAAACTACTTTAAATGGCCTTGATCTAACATAAAAAGGTGTTAAACAAACTTCAATTGGCGTTAAACTTACTATAAAGGGTGTTAAAATAGCTTAAAATTGCCTTAAACAAACTTCAAATGGTGTTAAACTAACTTTAAATGGAGTTAAAATATCTTTAAATTGCATTAAATTAACTTTAAATGGCTTTAAACTTACATTAAATGGCGTTAAACTAACTTCAAATGGCGTTAAACGAACTTGAAATGACTTTAAACTAACATTAAATGGCATTAAACTAACTTAAAATCGCATTAAACTAACTTCAAATGGAGTTGAACTAACTCTAAATGGCGTTAAACTAACTTTATATTCAGTTGAACTAACTTTAAATGGCGTTAAACTAACTTCATATGGCGTTAAACTAACTTTAAACGGCATTAAATGAACGTTAATTGGTGCTAAACATGCTTTAAATGGCGTTAAACTAACTTCAAATGACGTTAAACTAACTTTAAATGGAGTTAAAATATCTTCAAATTGCATTAAATTAACTTTAAATGGCGTTAAACTAACTTTAAATGACCTTAAATTAACTTTAAATGGCGTTAAACAAATTTCAAATTTCCAAAAACTAACTTTAAATGGCGTTAAATGTGTTTCAAATGATGTTAAACTAACTTTAAATGTTGTTAAACATTCTTCAAATGGCGTTAAACATTCTTCAAATGGTATTAAATAACTTCAAATGGCGTTAAACTAACTTTAAATGGCGTTATGCTAACTTCAAATGCCATTAAACTAACTCTAAATTGAATTAAACTTATTTTAAATGGCGTTAAACTAACTTTAAATGGCGTAATACTAAATTTAAACACTGTTAAACTCACTTTAATTGGCGTTAAACATATTGCAAATGGCGTGAAACTAACATTAAATGGCCTTAAACTAACTTTAAATGGGAATAAACTAACTTTAAATGGTATATAACTAACTAAATTGTGTTCAACAAACTTTAAATGGTATTAAACTAACATTAAATGGCATTAAACGAATAATAAATGGCGTTAAAGTAACTTTAACGCCATTTTAAATTAATTTAAAGTAATTTAAAGTAAGTTTAGCGCCATTTAAAGTTAGTTGAACGCCATTTATAGTTTGTTCAATGCCATTTCAATTTGGTTTAACGCCATTTAAAGTTAATTTAATGCAATTTACAGTTAGTTGAATGCCATTTAAAGTTATGTGTACTCCATTTGATGTTAGTTTAACGCAATTTGAACTTAGTTTAATGCCATTTGAAGTTAGTTTAATGCCATTTGAAGTTACTTTAACATCATTTGAAGTAAGCTTAATGTCATTTGAAGTTACGTGAACTCCATTTGAAGTTAATTTAATGCAATTTAAAGTTTGTTTGATGCCATTTACAGTTAGTTTAACTCCAATTAAATTTAGTTTAACGCCATTCAAAGCATGTTAACGCCAATTAATGTTAGTTTAACATCATTTATAGTTAGTTTAATGGCATTTGAAGTTAGTTTAACCCCATTTAAAGTTAGTTTAATGCCATTTGAAATTAGATTAACGCCATATGATGTTAGTTTAACGACATATGAAAAGCATTTGACGCAATTTAACGTTAGTTTCACGCCATTTAAAGTTTGTTAAATGACCTCTAAAGTTAGTTTAATATCATTTGAAGCATGTTTAACGCCATTTAAAGCAAGATTTAACACCATTTAAATTACGCTTGACACCATTTGCAGCACGTTTAACGCCTTTTAAAGTTAGTTTAACGCAATTTACAGTTAGTTTATTGCCATTTGAAGTTAGTTTAATGCCATTTAATGTTAATTTAAAGTCATTTAGAGTTAGCTTAACGCCATTTAAAGGTAGTTGAACTCCATTTAAAGTTATTTTAATGCCATTTCAAGTTGGTTTAACGCCATTTGAAGTTAGTTTAGCGCCATTTGAAAAGCAATTGAAGTCATTTAAAGTTAGTTTCCCGCCATTTGAAGTTAGTGTAACACCATTTATAGATAATTTAAAGTCATTTAAAGTTAGTTTAACGCCATTCAAAGGTAGTTGACCGCCATTTAAAGTTGGTTTAATGCCGTTTTAAGTTGGTTTAACGCCATTTAAAGTTAATTTAATGCAATATGAAGATATTTTAACCACATTTAAAGTTAGTTTAACGCCATTTGAAGTTTGTTTAACACAATTTAAAGCATGTTTAAAGAAAATTAAAGTTAATTTAACGCTGTTTAAAGTTAGTTTAACGCCATTTGAAACGCATTTAACGCCCTTTAAGTTTAGTTTTACGCCATATAATATTTTTTTAAACGCTGTTTAAGGTTGATTTAACGCCATTTGAAGTTTGTTTAACGCTATTTAAATTTAGTTTAACGCCATTTGAAGTTAGTTTATCACCATTTAAAGTTAGTTCAATGCTATTTAAAGTTTGTTTAACCCCATTTAAATTTAGTTTAACGGCATTCAAAGCATGTTAACGCCAATTAATGTTAGTTTAATACCGTTTATAGTTAGTTTAATGCCATTTGAAATTAGGTGTAACGCCATTTGAAGTTAGTTTAACGCCATATGAAGTTTGTTTAAAACCATTTAAAACATGTTTAACGAAAATTAAAGTTAATATATCGCTGTTTTAAGTTAGTTTAACGCCATTTGAAACGCATTTCACGCCATTTAAAGTTAGTTTCAAGCTATTTGAAATTTGCAACGGCCTTAAAGCTAGTTTAATGCCATTTGAAGCAAGTTTAACGACATTTAAGTTAGTTTAACGCCATTTAAAGAAAGTTGAAAGCTATTTAAAGTTTGTTGAACGCCTTTTAAAGTTAGGTGAACTCCATTTGAAATTAGTTGAGCCATTTGAAGTTAGTTTAACGCCATTTGAAGTTAGCTTAACGTCATTTGAAGTTAGTTTAACGCCATTATAATTTAGTTTAACGCCAATTAAGGATAGTCTAGCACCATTTAAAGTTAGTTTAATCACATTTAAAGTTAGTTTAACGCCGTTTAAAGTTAGTTTAACGCCATTTAGAGTTATGTGAACTCCATTTGAAGTTTGTTTAACACCATTTAAAGCTAGTTTAACGCCATTTGAAGGAAGTAAACTAACCAAATAGCGTTAAACTGACTTCACATAGCGTTATACTGACTTAAATTGGAATTAAACTAACTTCAAATGGAGTTTACATAACTCTAAATGGCGTTAAACTAACTTTAAATGGCATTAAACTATCTTTGAATGACTAACTTTACTTTAAATGGCGTTAACCTAACTTCCAATGGCGTTAAATAACTTTATGTGGCATCTAACAAATTTTAAAAGGTTGAAACAAGCGTTAAATGGCGTCAAATGCTTTTCAAATGGCGTTAAATAAACTTCAAATGGCGTTAAACTAACTTCCAATGGCGTAAATCTAATTTCAAATGGCGTTAACTAACTTTAAATGGCATTAAACATGTTTTAAATGGTGTTAAACTACTTTAAATGGCCTTGAACTAACTTAAAAAGGTGTTAAACAAACTTCAATTGGCGTTAAACTTACTATAAAGGGTGTTAAAATAGCTTTAAATTGCCTTAAACAAACTTCAAATGGCGTTTAACTAACTTTAAATGGAGTTAAAATATCCTAAAATTGCATTAAATTAACTTCAAATGGCTTTAAACTAACATTAAATGGCGTTAAACTAACTTCAAATGGCGTTAAACGAACTTGAAATGGCTTTAAACTAACATTAAATGGCGTTAAACTAGCTTAAAATGACATTAAACTAACTTCAAATGGAGTTGAACTCACTCTAAATGGCGTTAAACTAACTTTATATGCAGTTCAACTAACTTTAAATGGCGTTAAACTAACTTCATATGGCGTTAAACTAACTTTAAATGGTTAAACACGTTTCAAATGGCGTTAAACTAACTTTAAACGGCATTAAATGAACTTTAATTGGTGTTAAACATGCTTTAAATGGCGTTAAACTAACTTCAAATGACGTTAAACTAACTTTAAATGGAGTTAAAATATCTTCAAGTTGCATTAAATTAACTTTAAATGGCGTTAAACCAACTTGACACGGCATTAAACAAACTTTAAACGGCGTTCAACTAACATTAAATCGCGTTAAACTAACTTTAAATGACCTTAAATTAACTTTAAATGGCGTTAAACAAATTTCAAATAGCGTTAAACTAACTTTAAAGGGCGTTTAACAAATTTCAAATTTCCTAAAACTAACTTTAAATGGCGTTAAATGTGTTTCAAATGATGTTAAACTAACTTTAAATGTTGTTAAACATTCTTCAAATGGCGTTAAACATTCTTCAAATGGTATTAAATAACTTCAAATGGCGTTAAACTAACTTTAAATGGCGTTATGCTAAATTCAAATGGCATTAAACTAACTCTAAATTGAATTAAACTTATTTTAAATGGCGTTAAACTAACTTTAAATGGCGTAATACTAAATTTAAACACTGTTAAACTCACT
>CAUDMG010002856.1:2500-75000 GCA_958450375.1 Homarus gammarus
AGAGTGTGTGCAAGATGAAGGATGGATGATGAGAAGAGGTGAGAGAAAGAGTCGGAGAGAAGCCGAGGTGACACGACAGGAGGACGAGAAGGAGTGTGAGAAAGAGTGAGAGAAAGCGCTGCAGAGCGAAGGATGCTTGAGAGAAGGAGTGAGCTCGAAAGAGTGAGAGAAGGAGTGATGATGAGAGTGAGAGAAGGCGCCTTGAGAGAGTATAGGAAGTGAGAGAAAGGACGTGAGCGAGAAAGAGTTGAGGAGAGTGTGAGTCTGAGAGAAGGAACGTGCAGAATGAAGAGAGCTGAGGGAAGGAGTACGAGAGAGCGAAGTGAGAGAAGACGTGAGAGAAAGACATGAGCAGAAGGACTGCTAGTGAGAAAGAGAGCTGACAGAGAAGCGCAGGTGAGAGAGGAGTGAGAGAAGGTCGATGAGAGAAAGAGTGAGAGAAAGAGGTGATGAGAAGCCAGTGAGAGAAAGAGGGAGAGTCTTAACAGAGTGAGAGTACGACGAGAGAAAGACGTGAGAGAAAGCCTGCGAGAAGGAACCCGTGAAGAGAAAGAAGTGATGTGAGAGAAAGATGCGTCAGAGAAGGAGTGAGAGAACGAGTGAAGAAAGAGTACTGAGAATAGAAAGCGAGTGAGCAGAAGCGAAAGTGAGAGAAGCGAGGAGTGAGAGAAAGGAGTGAAGAGAAAGAGTTGAGGAAGAAAGAAAAGCACGTATTACGAGGAGAAACGAGAAAGACACTAAAAGGAAGAGGAGAAGAGTCGTAGAAGGACTGAGATCTAGTAGAAGGAAATGTGGGACATTCTTATCGAGGAGAGCAAGGCTAACGTGAAACTGGGAGAGATAGACATGACAAACGAGCTACAAAGACATAAAGAGGAGATCACGGACTCCTCACCCGGCAACCGATGATCAAGATGAGAAAGAAAGGGACGAGAAGGACCGTTTCTGAAGTCGAAGACAGAAATGCAGTCCCACCGAGATGCAAGACCAAGATGTGTAGAGAAGGCAGAACGGTCGAGAGAGAGAAAAAGGTACGGTAGAGATAGAAGGAGGAATCAAGAGGGAGAGAAGGCAGTCACGAGAAGCGCGAGGCACAGAGAGAAGAGTGAGCATCTGAGAAAGGAGTAGAGAGAAAAGAAGGGACCGAGAAACGACGGGACAGAGAAGGATCGTTGAGAGAAGGAACGGGAGAGAAAGAACACACCAGGGAGAGAAGGGACCCCCCCACCCACCCCCCCAAGCGCCCTTGCCCCCCCGACCAGGTGAGCAGAAAGAAGGTGCCCCGACCCGAGAAGGACCGGGAGGAGAAGAGTGACGAGATAGGAACCGGTGAGAGAAAGAGGGAACTCAGAGAAAAGACATGAGGGAAATAACTCGAATAGTTAGGCCCAGTAGGGGCACACAATCCCTAGAACAATTTTTTGAGAGCCACGCGCCTGATCCATTCCCACTAGGTACGACCCAGCGTCTCACGTGACGATTTTCTACAAGCGCCCCCCCCCGACGGTACTAGTCGAATCGCTCGTTTCGAGCTAACGCACAATACTTACTCCCCCCCCCCGAGTTTTCTGGTCTGGACCAGACCACCCCTTCGCCAACCTACTGCCTTCACTGGCGTTCATTGTGGTATAATCCATTGAGTATTCTCACTGTTTCATTTAGTTGTCTGTCTGTCTCTGTCTATGTGTCTGTCTCTGTCTGTCTGTCTGTCTGTGCCACTTCTAATCAGTCTCGGTTGGTTAGTTCACCTTGACAATACCCACAGCCGCATATTACCTCATGTTCGATAGCGACAAAAACTTAAAACACCTCCCCTCCAGCTGTCTCTAATAACAGGGCTGTCTACTCCTCCTGTCTCTCCTTACTTTTGACAGTTACCCCCCCCCCCACCTTCCCCCCAACTGTCTTTTTGCTACTCCGTGTCTGACAGCCTCCTCCCCCCTACCCCCCTACCCCCACCCACCCCCTCAGCAAACAGGGTGGATATCTGAGAGGCTGTTTTATGTGGTTATGTTGCTTTTGGCCCTGTCTTCATGCTAAACAGACAGGTGGGTGAGGTCTGTCTGTCTGTCTGTCTGTCTGTCTGTCCCAAAACCCCGAATTGCATCAGGACGCTTACGTTTTCCTTTCTGGATATATTTGCTCACTCATACAAATAATATTCTACACTCTCCGTCTAACTATATACATACATATACGTGTATGTATGATATAAATATACCGTATGTATATATTGTATTTTTCTCATATTTCGACTTTTCTTTCTCCAACAGTCGCTGGAAAATAAAGAGTTGTGTATATTTTTTTTCTTCTTTCAAACGCATCTTTAAGAACTATATTTTTCAGTATTTTTCCTTCGTTCCCGTTTTTTATTGTGGCTCCTGAAACAACTCTTAGTGTAGTCCCTCTTGCTTCTACTGCGTCAGAGAGATGGAGGGTAGCTAGATACTCAGTCAATACCCTCATTCAGTCAGTCAGTCAGTCATTCAGTCAGTTACTCTCTCTCTCTCTCTCTCTCTCTCTCTCTCTCCCTCTCCCTCTCCCTCTCTCTCCCTCTCCCTCTCCCTCTCCCTCAGCCATACAAGAGAACACCCCTCTCATTCGCTTCCTTCTTCAAAAATAAACAAATAAAAGAAATCTATAATTCTAACTTAACGCAAAAACATCACAATAGAGAAAAAATTTTAAGTTTTTTCTCTGTATAAATCTCACGTTCTCTCCCACCTAAGCGTTTAGAGGAGTTATTTTTTTTTGTAAGACTGTATCTATATTGTGAATAAAAAAAATAAATCTTTCTTTTTAGATGTTTATAAAATTCACTACGGTGGAATATATAATTTTTTTCGTTTATTAAAAATCTCTGTTAGAACTAAGTATTTATTCTGAAGATATTTTTGCCCATTTTATTTTTTTCTGTTTGTTTATATAAAAATATTGTATTAAAGACAAAATCATAAAAAAAAACAAAATATTCTCACATATAAAAATAAGTATTGTTTTCGTTTTAATAATTGTTCTTCCACTTAAGTGATTATTTACAGGTAGATATTTTTAAAGAATTTCTTCCCCCACAAAAAAAAAAAAAAATGAAATACAAAAGCGATCTCATTATGAAATACTTATACCGTATATTTTCTTTTAGTCGTTTTAAATCTTTTTCTTACACCTAAATGGTGATGTACATAGATTCAAAGTCCGTTTCTTCATGTGACAAACAAAAATACTCCAAATATATATATATAAATTTTCACAACCTGGATTTTTTTTTTTAGATGTTTTTTTTTCCTCGGTTGTAGGACTTGTGTAGTTTGGTTCTTCCTCCTCTTCTCCTTCCTCCTCCTCTTCTTCTTCCTCTTCCTCCTTATTTCTCCTCTTCTTTCTTTTTCTTCTTCCTCTTCGGCCCTTTGTTCTCATTATCTCTTTCTTCGTCTTTCGCTTTTTCCTTCTCCTCCTCCTTCTCCTTATCCTCCTCTTAATCCTATTCTTCCTCCTCCTCTTCCTCATTTTATTCATTCTCCTCCTCCTCCTCCTCCTCCTCATCCTCATCCTCCTCCTCCTTTTACTTCATCAAGACTTTGGAAATCCCTTTAAACTTCTTAATCCAGACTCCTCCCCCTCTTGGTTCCTTCCCCCAACTCCTTAAGGATCCTCAAAGAATCCTACGAGTCCCTTGTAATTGTGTATAGGTCGGAGGACGTATCTAAACCTCCTATCACCCCTTCCTCTTCACCCCTTCCTCCCTCCCTTTCCCCCCTCCCCTTCCCCCTCCCCTTCTCCCCACCCCTGTTCCTTGTCTCCTCTCATCTCCTCTCCTCTTCTTCTATACTTCCCTTCCCTTCCCTTCCAAGTCTTCTATCCCTTCCTTTCCCTCCCCATCCTTCTCCCCACCCTCCCCTTCCTCATTCTCCTCTCTTATTTTCTTGTTATCTCCTTCCAGTATCTCCTCCCCCCCCCCCTCTAGTAAACTTCCTCCCCTCCCAAACCTCCCCTCCCAAACCTCCCCTCCCTTCCCTCTCCCCTCCCCTCCCCAGACAGGCAAGGCGGGTGGTCTGGCTGGACACGGTAACATGAGTCGCCACCCATTACTCTCCCCACTTTCCTCCTCTTACCCATCTTTTCCTCTCCCCCATCTTTTCCTCTCCCCCATCTTCCTCCTCTCCCCCATCTTTTCCTCTCCCCCATCTTTTCCTCTCCCCCATCTTCCTCCTCCCCCCATCTTTTCCTCTCCCCCATCTTTTCCTCCTCCCCCCATCTTCCTCCTCCCTCCCACTTTCCTTAACTATCTTCCTCTCATTCATCTTCCTCTTCTTATCCATCCACTTCCTCCTCCTCTCAATCATCTTCCTTTCATCTTTCTTCCTCTCTATTCCCTCTCCTCCTCCTCCTCCTCTTCCTTCTCCTTCTCCTCCTCCTCCTCTTCCTCCTCCTCCTCTTCACCCTTGTCACTTCTATACACATTAATTCTCCTCGCACGCTCTGTGGTCTAGTGAACTGTTCATCGCCTGTAACTTAACTTAATCTCCCTTGCTTTGTCCACATTTATCCCTCCCTCCCTCCCTTCCTTCCTTCCTTCCTTCCTTCCTTCCTTCCTTCCTTCCTTCCTCCCTCCCTCCCTCCCTCCCTCCCTCCCTCCCTCCCTTCCTCCCTCCGTGTCTACCTCTCTATATCTTTCCCTTCCTTCTTTCCCCCTCCCTTCCTCCACCCCCCTTCTTTCGTCTCTCCCCCCTTTATCTCTACCTCTCTCTCTTCCTCTCCTTTCTTCCCTTACTTTCTCCCTCTTTCTCTCCCTCCTTTTATCCCTCCCTCCCCTTATCCCTCTCTTGCCCACTCTATACCTCTCTCCCTCTCTTCTGTTATCCGCCCCTCTCTCTTACCCCCTACCAATCCCCAATACCCCCCCCCCCCCTTCAGCTCCTCCCCTTAAGTACATCTCCGTACATCATTTCCTCACCCCACATCTTCTTCAATCCTCTCCCCAACCCCCACTTCCTCACCTACTCCCCTTCTCCATCATCTGCTTCCCACCCCAAGCACGTCAACCCCACACCTCAGCACTCCCTCCTCCCCCACCCAGGTTCCTCTCATCTCTCTCCCCCTCCCAGACACCCCTTTCAGTCCCTTCCCAGCCCCTATCCCCCTCCCAGCCCCCCCCCCCCATGTCAGGCGGGTGGTCCGTGGACAGCAAGACATGACTTCTATATCATTAGCCTCCAGGTACTCATCCCTTAACCTGCCTCTAATTAAGGTTGGTAAAATGCACCGCCGAAATTCCCTCAACTGGAAGGTAAGAAAGAGTCAGGTGAGCGTATACCTTACATTGTCCCTCACCTGTGTGTGTGTATTAACTTCATTAACCTGTGCACCTCGCATCTGTCCAGGTGTCACTAGTCATCTCGAGGCGTTTTTCTTTCGCTCGTTTCGTTGAATAGTTTACACTCTCGGTAAACTTGCTAAATGCACCATATTTACGAGGGACTCATTGAACAACCTACGCTCAGTGATCTCATTAAGCTAACCTAACCTAACCTAACCTAACCTATGCTGAAGGTCTATCTTTAAACATGAAAGGACTGAATCGACCCCAGACCTCTGACCTTTAGTAATAGGACCACCGGAACATTTTTGTGACCTTGTTATTCATCCGGTACACTTGTTAATGGAAGGAATTTGTCCGTATAATTTGGTATTTATAAGTAATGGTTGTTGAAAATTTTATGAGAAATTTTGAGCAATCAGAAGACAAATGAAACGAAAAGAATCAGGTGATATAATTAGAAAAAGCTATAAAATGTAGATTGATGCTAATAATAATAATAATAATAATAATAATAATAATAATAATAATGACAGAAATAACAACAATACTAACTGACAATAACAATGACAATAATAAAAACAATAACAATAACAATGATAATAATAACAATAATAATAACACTCCCAATAACAAAGATAGTAGTCCAATTAGTAAGGAAACGCCGCCAATGTTGGTAAAATAGGTCAGACACACACACATTATCTTCGAGGAATTTTTCTTCTTCTTCATTTTTATCAAGATTTAACTGACTCGTGTTTTGGTTTATGTTGCCTTAGGTTGAGTTGGCCAGACGGGGTAATGTGTGTGCTTGGTGGTCAGGCGGTGAGGGGGAGAGGAAAGAGGGGGAGGGGGGAGGAGAGGAAAGAGGGGGAGGGGGGTGAGGAGAGGAAAGAGGGGGAGGAGGGTGAGGAGAGGAAAGAGGGGGAGGGGGTGAGGAGAGGAAAGAGGGGGAGGGGGTGAGGAGAGGAAAGAGGGGGAGGGGTAAGGGGTGGTGAAGAAAGGAAAGAGGAGAAGGAAATGGAAAGGTGAATAAAAGAATTAGGAGGAAGAGGAGGTGGTGTGCTGAGAAAGAGAGAGAGAGAGAGAGAGAGAGAGAGAGAGAGAGAGAGGGAGATGGGAGGTAAGGAAAGACAAGAGGGACGGCAAAAAGATGAAGGAGACAAGGGGTGGGGGGGTGGGGGAGAGAAGGTTTGGAGGAAAGAAGAGAAAACATTGAAGGGAAACATGAGGAGAGAAGTAAAGATAATTAGGAGAGAGGAAGAAGAGGATGAAAATGGTGAGATAGGAGAGACAGAGAAGCAAGAAAAGATTGAAAAGAAGATATCCTCCACCATCAATTATTATTCCCTTCAACCTCAGAGAAGCAAGCAATCAATATCCCCACTAATGTTGGTTGGTTTTATCTACACATTGATATACCCATCAACTAACCCACCTCCCCCTCCCCTACCTCCCTCCCCTTCCCCATACCCCCTCCCTCTCTCCCCAACCCCCCTTCCCCTACCCTCCTCCCCCCTCCCCTCCCCCCTCCTCTTACCATCCTCTCCCCCTCTTACCACCCTTTCCCCCCCCCCGTCCCCCCTACCTTCTCCCGTCCCCCCTCCCCCCTTACCCCCTCCCCCCCCTTCATGTGGCATCCTTATCAACTGGTGGTAATAACCCCTAACAGTTGAGTGATTGCTGGTTGCTAAGTGAGGTGTTTTATCATGCCATTAACAGCTAGCAATCAATCATAACAACCAGCAATCAATCATCTCATATGAATTGCGGTTGTTGCTGAGGACCACCAACCTGCCCTGAAGATTACCTGAGGGAGGAGGAGGCGGCGGCGGGCGGTACAGTATGACTTCCTGGACAT
Organism: Homarus gammarus; assembly: GCA_958450375.1. NCBI lineage: Eukaryota > Metazoa > Arthropoda > Malacostraca > Decapoda > Nephropidae > Homarus > Homarus gammarus. Next base: position 9,676 of record CAUDMG010002856.1, read on the forward strand.
TGGGTAATCCTGATGGCGTTCTTTGTTGCGTGTTATTTTTTATACCTGACGAGGAAAAACTGTGTGTGTGTGTGTGTGTGATAGCCAAAAGGTATTAAGGTTAGGTTAGGTTAAGTTAGGTTAGGTTAGGTCAGGTCATACAACTGTTTATGTAAATGTTTAACTGAATTGAGCTTGTGCGTTGTACACATAACCTACACACTAGACACATATGACTTTCTCACCAAACACAGAACAAACACACACTATACATATGACACACACACTACACACTTACACACACACACACACACACACACACACACACACACAATAATAATAATAATGAAAATGAAGAATATGATTGCATTATTATCGTTACTAATAATGATAAAAAAATTTCCTTCTCACCACCATTACTCTCATTCCCTCTTCCTCTCCCCTCCTCCCTCCCTCCCTCCCTCCCTCCCTCGCTCTCTCCCCCCCTCCCTCCCTCCCTCCCTCCCTCGCTCTCCACCCTTTCTTCTTCACCTCTCCTTCCCTCCCTCCTTTTTCCCACCCCTTCTTCCCTCCCCCTCTCCCATCCCTCCCTCCCTCCTTTCACTCCTCTCTCCTTCCCTCCCTTCATCAATCCCTCCATCCCTCAACCCTCCCTCTCCTTCCCTCCCTCCTTTCACTCCTCTCTCCCTCCCTCCCTCCATCAATCCCTCCATCCCTCCCTCCCTCCTTCCCTCCCTTTTACATTCCCCAACCAACTCCTCAACTCAAAAAAAAAGCAATTTCCACACAATTTGCTCCCAATTTCACACACTCCACTTCCCAATTAGAACATGTGTCGACAAACTACAGTTAACCTCATCTCCCTCAGGCTACGTAAAACACACAGGTAGACAAATAGGAAACAAGGAGTTCAAATAATATGAAATTATAACTTGTGTCTGAGTTGATGTTTTGTCACTGCTGCCATCTCCTCTCTTTTGTGGGTTAATGACGTTACGCACCTCTTCCTTATGGTATAATGACATGTCTGAAGTGACATTCAACTCTAGCTCAATGATGGTAATTTTCTCCTGTGACACCGTGTTTAGTTATTGGAGGACATGACCTGTTATTATAGGGGAGTAGGTGGTTGATCGGGTGTTGGTGGTAGAGGTGGTGTGGTGGTAGGTAGTGGTAGGGTTTGTAGGGGTGGTAGTGGTAGTGATAGGTAGTATAGTAAGTGGTGGTAGTAGTAGTAGTAGGGTTTATAGGAGTGGTAGGGTTAGGTAGTGGTGGGGGGGGGGTGGTAGGTGGAGGGGGTTGGATGTGGGAGGGGAGAATTTGGGGAGGGGGAGAGAGACAGGGGAGGGGGGTATGCAGAAGGGGGAGAAGGATAGTAGAGGTAGGGGAGAGGGAAGAGAAGGATAGGTGGGAGATTGGGAGAGAATTAAACTAGAGTGACGGAGGTGTTTACATTGACTGTGTTTAACCGGACCTAAATAAGTAGATATCCCTCATATGTAATCAAAATCTATACGTCAAATCAGGAATGGTGGGCGTTGTGTTAATTATATGCAGGTGTAAATTAATCAGTGTATGTTTGTGAATCCGGGCACAGAGGGTTAGGTATGAGGGGAAGGGAGGAGAGAAGAAAGAAAAAAAGGAGGAGGAGAAGGGGAACACGAGCGAATAGGTAATAATGGTGGAAGAAGAGGAGGAGAGGATAAAGCTGGAATAGGAGGAAGGAAGGAAGGAAGGAAGGAAGGAAAAGGGAGGAAATGAAGTGAAGGAGGGAGAGAAAAAAGGAGGATGTAAGAAGGAAGAGGGGGGAAGGAGTGGAAAGGGGAGAAAAACGAGGAATAGGAAGGGAGAGAAGAAGGAAGGGCAGGGGGAGAAGGGCGAGAAGAGGAAAGGAAGGGTAGAAGGAAAATGAAGAAGAAAGAAAGGAGATTCAGGTGGGCGAGGAAGAGGAGAAGAGGGAGGAGGAAGAGGAGGAGGAAGAAGAGCAAGAAGAGGAGAAGGGGATAAATATGACAAGGTTAAGGGCCTAGGGTTATAAAGACAGCCAGTTACTGATTCTCCTGATTAAAGCTCGTTCAGTGGAGCTCTCTCTCTGAATTTACATATATATAGATTATCCCGTGTGTGTTTACGTGTGACATATAGGAGAGGTTTATGTTTATATACGTTTATATTTATTTAATCTATATCTTTATGTGTGTGTGTGTGTGTGTGTGTGTGTGTGTTTATTTCACGTGATGATTAAACAAAATAACGCGAACCTAACCTAACCTAACCTAACCTAACCTAACCTAAACTAAACTAACCTAGCCTAACCTAACCTAAACTAAACTAACCTAGCCTAACCTAACCTAAACTAACCTAGCCTAACCTAATCTAACTTAACCTAACCTAATCTAACTTCACCTAACCCCCATACTCTTCCCAAACGTATCAAGTTCACCTTTCTACAGGAGGTCCAGCCCAGATAAAACTCATTCAAGGTTGACGTTTTAGGAGGACGACCAGGTAATCAACACGAGGTGATCACGGCCTGGCGAAGTCTCTCTCTCTCTCTCAAAGCATAGAGGACAGACGTACCCACAGACCTCCCCATAGGTAGCACAGGTAATTCTATGCTCTACCTGATACCTGTGACTACCTGAACCCTCTCATTAAAGCTCATTATCGCTCGTATTAATGGCTGTATTTTTAGTTACCCTCAACAACCATTGTGTCTTCACCTGACTAATAGGTGTCTTACGGTGGTGAAGGATGTGGGGGTGTTATTATTATTATTATTATTATTATTATTATTATTATTATTATTATTATTATTATTATTATTATTATTATTTTTGTTATTTTTGTTATTATTTTTGTTATTGTTGTTATTGTTGTTGTTGTTGTTAGAGTATTTTTTAGTAAGCAAAAATCACCTAAATATAATCAGTTTAAGTAAGATCACCATCGCCTGCCTCTGGACCACCAACACGCCTCCCCCCTCCCCCCCCCCCCCCCCCCCCCCCCCCCACTTCCCACACATTCTTCGTGGTCTGATCTTCTCACCCTGAAGCCGTAGACTGACTGCTTGTGGTCCCGGAGCTAAACGTTGGTCTGTGACTCTCTTCCTTGCCCCCCCCCCTTGCCCCCCCCCCCAATCCCCACCTTTTCCTCTGCTCCTCGCCTCCTGCCTCTCGCCCTCTGCTCATCTGTTCCATCCTCCACCTGCCGCCTACCTCCTCCACCTACCTCTCCCCTCCGCCTTCTTTCTGCCTCCCACTGACTTCTCTGCCTGCATCTCCAGTTCCTTTGCTGCATGCCTCTCCTCACCTCACCTCCTCCGCCCTGCCTCTCCCCACTCTCTCCCTTCTGCCTCTCCCCACTTCCTCCCTTCTGCCTCTCCCCACTTCCCCCACCTATCTCTACCATTCTCCTCCTCCCCCAACCTCTTCTCTCTCTCCCCACCTCCTATTCGCTTATGTGTCACTTTCTACATTCTTATTCCTTTGTTAGCGTCTTCTCTCTCTTTCCTGCATTTCTCTTCTCTTATTCATTTCTCTGCATCTCCTTTGTTACTTTGGAGTGTTCTTGCAATCGTCTCCACCTCTCTGTTCTCATTCTTTCACTCCTCTTACACTCCTCTCACTCTCTCTCTCTACCCCCTCTAGCACTCCTCTCACTCCCTCTCCACTCCCCCTTCTACACCTCTCACCCACTCTCTACTCCCTCTTCCACACTTGTCACTCCCTCTGTTCTCCCTCTTCTACACCTCTCACTCCCTCTCCCACACCTCTCACTCCCTCTCCCACACCTCTCACTCCCTCTCCCACACCTCTCACTGCCTCTCCCACACCTCTCAATCCCTCTCCCACCTCTCACCCTTTCCACACCTCTACCCCTCCACCTTGTCACTCCCTCTGTTCCCCTTCTACACCTCTCACTCCCTCTCCCACACCTCTCACTCCCTCTCCCACACCTCTCACTCCCTCTCCCACACCTCTCACTCCCTCTCCCCCTCTCCCACACCTCACCTCTCACTCCCTTTTCCACACCTCTCTACTCCCTTCCAACGCCTCCTTGCCCTCTACAGCCACCTGACCACCCAGCCTGACAGTGGGTCCTATCCCCCAAATTCCCTCACACCTGTGCATATTCTACCTTACATTAACACCTTCAGCCCTTCTTCAGATCCCCGGCGCCTAGGTTTCTTTGTAATGGGTGTCTGATGATGAAAACCCATGAAGCGGCTCTCTCCCCAGGTTCTAGTCACCCATTATCTATAAGTGGGGAGAATAGCTAAAATGCCACGGAGTTTCTCTCATCGGTTTTATAAATGGGGAGATTAGGGAGATTAGCTAATACGTCATCATGTTTCTAAGTTTCTCTCCCTCATGTTTTATCGATGGTATTATATGGGGAGATTAGTTAACACTCCTTTAAGTCTTATCTCCCCATTTATCTCTACACAGGGGAGGATATAGCTAACATGCTTCAAGCTTCTTATCATCTCTCTCTCTCTCTCTCTCTCTCTCTCTCTCTCTCTCTCTCTCTCTCTCTCTCTCTCTCTCTCTCTCTCTCTCTCTCTCTCTCTCTCTTGTAACCCATAACCTGCAGCCAATAGCCTCACCTCACCTGCTTGTTGCCCCTATCTGTCATCTCGAAGCCCTAGAGTCGAACCCTGACCACCTAGTCTGCTGGTAAGACCCTTTCCTCCTCCCCCACTACCGCCCCTCTCCTCTACCCACGTAACCCTACACTGACATTCGGACCTGGCTGGCTGACTGGCTCGCTCACTGGCTTGATTGTTGGCTGGCTGGCTGGCTTACTGACTTGTTGGATGGTTGATTTGTTGGCTGGCTGACTGACTTACTGGGTGGCTTACTGTCTGGCTTGCTGCTTATCTACAGGCCGGTTGACTAGCCCACAGGTAGCTTTTATCCGGCTAAAATATGAAATCCAAAGAATGACGTCTACTGGATCTGTTACCACTTCGGATTCGGCTGGTATCGCTTCGTATAAGTAAAGGAGCCGGTTCTATAGTCATTCAGTAGCCGGCTATAGGTTCTATTGTCACTAAATATCCTGCTGTTTGGTCCTATAGTCGTTCAGTAATCGGCTGCTGACCCCCTTATCTAGCTGGCTGGCTGCCGAACCCCATAGCCATACCATATAGCCGGCTGTATCACCTACCAGTCACCAACATTCGATTACCCAAGGCAGAGTAGCTCACCGGAGTGACGCGATTTCATTATAGATTACCATTGGCTACGAGCTCATAGGAGAGGGGGGGGGGTGTAGGAGGGGTTGAAGCACCTGGTTGTGTGGTGATAGTGGTTGATAGTGGTAGTTATAACAGCTGGTTGTGTGGTGTTTGTGGTGGTAATGAATGGTGGTTGGATCATTTGGTTATATAAAAATACTAGTAGTAGAAAATAGTTGTTGGGAATATATTGGGTGTGTTGATTGTGGTAGTAGAGAATAGTGGTTAAATGGTTGTACTAATAGAGAATGGGGGAGAGATAGATCATTTGGTTGTGTAAGATGGATGTTGATGATGGATTGCATTGCTTGTACACACACACACACACACACGTACACACACACACACACACACACACACACACACACACACACACACACACACGTCACACACACACACACACACACACACACACACACACACACTACTGACCGACCCCCTCCAGCACCCAACCTCCTTCTTCCTAATATGTAGTGTAAAGATGGTGACGTGGGGAGGAGGAGGAGGAAGAAGAGGAGGAGGAGGAGCGTTGGTAAAGGGGAGGAGAGAAAGAAAAGGGTTGTGAAGGACAGAATATAGAAGAGCAACAAGGAAGGAAAAGGAAGGAGGAGGAGGAAGAAGATGGGAAGAAGGAAACAAGTGAAAAGGAGGAGATGGAGGAAGAACAAGAGGAGAAGAAAGAAATAGAGAAAGAGGAAGAGAAAGAAGCCAAGGTGGAGGAATACGAGAAACAGTTGGAGATAAAAGAAGAAAGAAGAGGAAAGACAAAGAAGACGAAGAAAGAAAGAATAAAAAAAAGAAAGAAGAAATAGAAAAAAAAGGAGAGAAAAAGAGAGGAAAAAAAGAAAAGAGAGAAACAAAGAAAAAGAAAGAAAAAAGAAACCAAAGAACAAAAAAAAACTAAACCCCATCCACATTTACTAAACACTCCCTTCACTCGCCCCATCTGAACCTCAACCCGTGTCTCTCTCCAACCTAATATGCCCAAGAGCTTTGTGGTTTATCTCTCACTGTATCGGTGAGGTGGAGAGACTGATGAGACAAATACAGAGTGCCCTGGATCCAACACACCAAGGGAGATAACTCTTTAACATAGATGGGGAGACACGCGGGACATCTCGTTTGACAGATCATGAGACAAATTTTTACAGTGTCATTTCTTGGTAAATATTTTGTTTGTTTGTTGTACGATGCTGGGTGTTGCTGCTGCTGTCTGTCTGTCTGTCTGTCTGTCTGTCTGTCTGTCTTGTTGCTGTCTGTCTGTCTCTTCTCTCTCTCTCTCTCTCTCTCTCTCTCTCTCTCTCTCTCTCTCTCTCTCTCTCTCTCTCTCTCTCTCTCTCTGTACCTGTACTTTTAGCTTATACTGTACTTAAAACTACAGTTTATCCTCTACCTGTAGGTGTAGGGAATTCTCTATCAGTATCTGTAATTAATCCTGTATCTACACCTGTAATTAATTCTGTATCTACAACCTGTAATTAACCCTGTATTAACACCTGTAACTAATCCTGTATCTACACCTGCAATTAACCTCTATCTACACCTGTAATTAACCTCTATCTACATCTGTAATTAATCCTGTATCTATACCTGTAATTAATCCTGTTTCTGTACCTATATTTTATTGTCCCTAAAGTTAATACCAAATAGGAATCTTTACGTACACACACACACACACACACAGACATGCATATAAAAAATGTTAAACCCGATCACTATTATATATCCCACTAATATCTCTATAAATAACAAGGGTAACCACTTCATCCCTTTACAGCCAAAGGTACTAGAGCGTAATGAGTTGTAACACACACCATCCGGCCTCCGATTTAACCCATATGCTAATTTAAGGACCCTAAGTCATTAAATTAATTTTTTTTCACATATTTACGTTTAATGGTGAAAAATAAACCACTACATCCGAAACTTAAACCCTTCTATGAGTCTTTTAGTCTTGGCGATGAAAGATAAACCAGTCGGTGTTTCTGTATAGGTTTGAGGGAGTTCGTCTGTCCTTCCTCTGGACGACGTGATGTCTCGCCCCACAAGATGCGGGAGGACCAGAGGTGACCATCGCTCATAACTTGTAGTGCCGACCATGGGCATAACCCACCGCCACACACACACACAGACTTGAACTGTGTAACGCGACGCCTAAGGGGGAAACACTGTAATCCCAGACCATTACACGTAAACAAAGTAGGTCTGTAGTCACCCCCTTTGAGTATGCCGTGAGAAGCAACTTGTAATCCTTGGACATTACGTATAAACAGAGTGGACCTGTGTTACTCCCCTTTGAGGACGCCGTGTTCTGCTAATTATGGATACAGTCTCTTGTGTCTTATTAAGTCCAGAGGGACCAATTGCAAGGCCGATGTAGGCAAGATCCTGGTGACTGTATCCAAGGTTAAGATGTTTTAAAAAGACTGCGATATCGATGCGCACATAAGGAAGTTGTCCGAGAGGCAATGCTTGTTTGAGAACCAGAAGCGAAGAGCTGAGTTTAGCCAGAAGGAAATGTGAACCAGCGAGAGGATAATACGTGTTTGAGTGTAGGTGAGGGGAATCACGAAGCAGCAAGAATCACGAGAGAGAGAGAGAGAGAGAGAGAGAGAGAGAGAGAGAGAGAGAGAGAGAGAGAGAGAGAGCTCCTGGCATACCTTATTATAATTACAAGAGCTCGCCATTTCTCCCCATCTCACTGTAAGCCAATTGCAGTACACAGTTGGTAGCGGCTGACTCTCCTTTACCCTATTGAGGTATACGGAAATTACTGTACCTACCATATCATATTAAAATTACAGCACCACCTTTACGATACAGTCACCACAATGAGACTATATCCCTGTACTTTATGAGATGGTTCAAATGAGTATTTTTAGTATTTATTTAACCAGATTTCTATATAATGTCAACATGGGTGGGGGAGGGGGGGGGGTAGTTCTGACCTGGCTGAGTCAGTGTGTAGATTGTGATGTTGGATAACTTATCAATACACAGGTCAAGACATCACATTTATAATCGTCACCCACACGGTAATTACTATACTTGTCATGTCATATCTCCACTAATTCTCAAAGACTTATTACACCATTGGATAAACCTAACAGTTCATCAGGGTATAAGTCATATTTTTTTTTTTTATTCTCCTTTACGCCACGTGACATTATCTTCAAGACGATTCCTTTAATATCAACATAATTCTCCAGACCATCAAATGACTCCTCTACATCACAGCTTCCTGGGTTTCTCAGTCGACCAGATGTGTCTCACCAACTCAACACATCATCTCTCTCGTCACCTCACCTTAACCCCTCAGAGAAGTCCCTAATTAACTGGGAAAGGTTTTAAGGCCGCCACCAGGGAGCTCAACTCGTCACACACTCGTAAAGATTAACTCTCCTGGAAATTGAAGTCTGACATCTAATTTGGACTAATCGCGACGTGGAGTTGTAATTTGGGAGGAGAACTGGGGGGAATAATATAAATTGATGGATCACTTGAAGATTACACCCCCACCCCTTCCCCCCCGTCCAGTTTATTTCACCTGATAATTAACCATCCAAATGCTAACCTAACCTAACTAAACCTAACTTAACCTAACCTAACCCCGGTAGCGGATTGTTTATACGCTGGACTGAACTGGAAAACAAAAATGGAAGGGAGGAAGATTCAATCAGTTAGTCAATTAGTCAGAGTCAGTCAGTTAGTCAATCAGTTAGTCAGTCATGGGCGTGGGTATATGGGTGAGAATGGTTCATGGGAGTGATGGTGTGGGTGGGATGCGTCGTGGGAGTGGGTAAGCGTGGGTGGTGTATCCCGAGGAAGTGGTCGTGTGGGCAAGGGGAGGTCCCATACCGGTGGAAGTATGGGTAGGGAGTGGGCAATGGCGGAATGATGTGTACAGTCACGGGCAAAAGTTGGCAGACACCGACCTGGAAGTATATCGACATTGAATACTTGAGGTTTCAGTCTGAAGCTTCGTAAATAAAGTTGTTCTGTTTATCAATAGATGGCGCGCTTCTCTGAGTGAAGTTTAATAAATTTCATCTTCAATGTTTTTTTTTTTTGAGTCTTTTCATTTTTGGGGTTTCATCCGTCGGCTTTCTATTTGACCCTAAACTTTCTAATAATGAAAGGTCTGTAGATCCTTTAAGCATTCTTCTTGTACAACTAAAGTTCTTCCTTTTGCTTAGTCCATCCTCATCATTGCCGTCTTTTTTAGGATAAAGTCTAATTTCTATCTCTTTGATATCGTGTTTATTGCGTCCACTACACAGTACCCTCACGCTAATGGCTCTTTGTTAAATGTGATCCTCCCTAAATCGTGTTTTCCGGACTCTCCAGCATTGTCGTGTCTCAGCCTCCACAGATGCTAAACATTTCTCATCCGTGAATACCACACTTCTCTAATACCTGGCTTGGGTCCATGCAGAGATACTGGCAGGCAACTCCCCCCTCCCCTCCCCCAGACCTTTTATTGCCGGGGTGTACCAGTGTATGTTTAGACGTTCGAGGGTCACGTATCAGTTGCAGGTCCTCTGTACAAAATGATTGGCAATAAGAACACATCAACAACAACACTCATTCACATCCACCACAGGACGTAAACAACAGTAAAAACAACAAAAGCAACAACATTTATTGATATTCCCCACAAAACGTAAACAACACGAAATACCTCAAGGAGTACGAACCTAAACGATTTTTTTTTAACATAACATAAACAACAATTGTAAACGTCCAAAGCATAACGACACGACAACTAAAACGTCAACAAAAACAAATACGAAATCCAAAGTGAGAGACAAAGAGAAGAACAATCCGTGACCATTTACCGAAACAGAACGAGGACAGACCAGATCATGTTGGGAAGAAGAAAAACAAAACAAAATTACTAAACCCTTCTTCCTTCACCTCCTCCTTCCCTCCAGAGGTCAGAGCTACACCTCGCCTCCGTCAGTCCTGGAAGTCGTAAAGTGACCAGATATTATCATTTATTAAATACATGCAAATATATGCGTAGACTAATACACCCTAATAGATAAAGAAATAACAGGGTGATGAGGAGGCAGCACTAGGGATGATGATAGGCCCCGTCCCTCTCCCTAGTCCTGATGATGATAGGAATTGATCAATGATAACGGGGAAATTACACACAAGAAGACAAACGCACAATTATCTTCAGCCGAGGTGGACGGGGAAGGAGTCTTGGTGCAGGCAAGCTGAGGTGATGGAAGGGGTTCGGGGGTGGAAGGGGGAGGTGGGGGGGGGGGGGCCAGGGGATGGATGGTAAGAGGGAGGTGAAGTTGGGTCACTATCACCACCACTACTATCACTACCACCATAACTACCATCATGAGCAATTACACCTCACTATCATCACTATAATCCCACCTCCACCCCCCCCCCCTCTCTCTCTCTCATTACCACCACCAACCTCACTACTACTACCACAACCACCACATCTACAAATTCCACCACTCCCACCATCAACTCCTCTACCACCACCACCTCAACCACTACCACCATCACCACATCTGAAGTGAAGTGTACTGCTTCGCTATTTTACCTGCCTCTAAGGTGCGGCCCACACCTGAGATATCTGACCCACGTTGTTTTGTTTGGCTTCAGGTGCGGCTCATGCTTATTATGTCTTGGCCACGTTATTTGATCCGGCTCTTAGTGCGGCCCACACAGGTTATATCTGGCTTAAAGTGCGACTCACCTGTGATAGATGCGGCCCGAGTCATAATACCCGAGTCCAAATGCGGCCCACTTTCTATATTTTCCCCTTACGTCACTGATTTGTCTTAAGGTGTGGCCCACGTTTGGTGTAGGCGGGTGAGGAGGGTGCTGCCTATGCTTGATATATAGGGCTAAACTTTCTGTATCTTTAGTTCCGGCTCACACTGTGTATAACTGGCTCAGGGTACGGCTCACACTGTGTATAGATGGCTCAGGGTACGGCCCACACTGTGAATAACTGGCTCAAGGTACGGCCCACACTGTGTATAGATGGCTGAAGGTACGGCCCACACTGTGTTTTATCTGGCTCAAGGTACGGCCCACGCTGTGTATAGCTGGCTCGGGGTACGGCCCACACTGTGCATATCGAGAAAACGACGCTGCCCAAATGTGATACACCTGACTCTATGTGTTAACCAGACCAGCTACACTTGACGAAGGAGTGGCTCATACCTGACTGCTAATGGGTAAAACACACACACGCACACACACACACACACACACACACACACACACACACACACACACACACACACAGAAAAAAAATATCTACTTATAATAATTCTTGTACATAGACCATAACTGTCAGAGGAACAAAAGATGACATAAACTCGCGGTGGTGGTGTCCATTTTGCCACTAACAATACCTGCAACGCCACACACACACACACAGTCATTTCGGTACGTGGTGAATACTCGTCTTGAGGCTACGTGTAACAGGTGCGTGTGTGTGTGTGTGTGTGTGTGTGTGTGTGTGTGTGTGTAACTGCGTGTGTGTAACTGCGTGTGTTTGTGTGTGTATATTCGCCATGAGCTGATTCTACTATACTTCTACATACGATAAGTCATTCATACACACACAAAAAAAATCACCAATTCAAGGTCAGTCAATACCTTAATTACCAGAGAGAGTTGTGCGTTCTCCTCTCCCTCCCTCTCCTCATCGTTCTCCTCTCCCTCCTTCTCCTCATCGTTCTCCTCTCCCTCCTTCTCCTCCTCGTTCTCCTCCTCCTCCCCCCGGTGGCCAACACTTGTAATGCAACGAAACTGCTCTACGCTTGATATATGACGAGGGAGTATTTCCATATAAATATTGAATTCAGGTTTACAATGGCAATAACAATAATTATCTTTCGTTTACCGTCTTATGTTATATTCTTCTTTCTTTCTTTCTTTCTTTCTTTCTTTGTGACCAGAGGAGGAAATTACCATCGTGTCTAAGCTATCATTACCTGTTGTGCTTGTGTGAATATTAATGTCTCAGGTATCGTAAATCCATTGATTATTGATGAAAAATCCTGTAAATATTCATAGCAAACAAAATAACAATTTATACACCTGGTCTTATGAATGAATGGATAGATGTTTGTACACTCTAGATGTACATTTAATGATGATACTGGTTTTATTAATTCAGAAGCGATAGTACACTTTATGATCAAGTACAGGTGCGGTTACAGGTACAGAATAATTACAGGTAAAAGTTGCAGGTAGATACAGGTACAGAATAATTATAGGTATAAGTTGCAGGTAAATACAGGTACAGAGCAATTACAGACACAAGTTACAGGTAGATACAGGTACAGAACAATTAACGGTACAAGTTGCAGGTAGGTAGATACAGGTAGATACAATTAAAGGTATAAACCGAGAATTCAAAACCAAGATACAGTTACAGATTACACATCACAGCTAAACATTCCCAGGGTGTACAGGAGGAGGTTACAGACACCAAATACAGGCTCAAAAGATTTCAGAAAAAGATAACTTCAGACAAAGACAAGTGTTCAGAAGCGAGATATCTAGATAAAGATGGATATAATCTTGTATATCTAAGGCAAGGAGTTTGTTTAGGTCGCTCTCACTACCTGATGACGGGCGATGGTAGAGGTGGAGGGGGGGGGGGATCAGGAACTAACTAATATATATGTGTGTCTCGTTTTATTAGCGTTCTCTCTCTCTCTCTCTCTCTCTCTCTCTCTCTCTCTCTCTCTCTCTCTCTCTCTCTCTCTCTCTCTCTCTCTCTCTCTCTCCCTCCAAGGCACGCATCTCACTCCGGATATAATGTCGACTTCTTAAAACCCAAACCCTGATGATCACTATAGTCTTATGCTACAAATGAGGGTCTCGAGCCTTGACTGATGCCCACACACCACACCTGTCGATAATCCCTCCTGATTATTTATATAAACATGTAATAATTCCTCTCCTCTCTAGGAATTATATAAAGTGCGATTAATTCCAAGTAAATAACGCAGATAACAATATATAACAACATTATTCACCTCATTCAGTAAAATAGAATTGTGTAAGAATTGTTGCCAAAAAAAAAAGTGTGATTATTTTACTTTATAATTTTACTCTTTTTTTTTTTTTTGCTTTGGTTAAAAAAATTCAAATTCAAGACAAGTTGTGTTGATGGTGGAATTGACTATATTGTTATAAAATTATTATCCTTTGGCGATATCTTGTTGATGAGGGGTAGTATGTGGTTGTTCTTTAGTCCAAATTGGCTAGGTATAAGTCTTGAGCTCATAATACCTGTTGAGTGTTACTGTGTCTACATTGGGGGCTTCTGTGTGTTGATTTTACCTGAGGTTAATGAGTGGTTATCTCTTCGTGTCAGGTATTATTCTCGACAAGAGATTAGGAGAAGAAGTTTTATATATCCTGAAACTTTTAAAGCTAGTGGGTTTAATATTTTTTTTTTTGCTGTTGTTTATTATTATTATGATTATTATTGTTGTTGTTGTTGTTGTTATTGTTATTAATGTTGTTGTTGTTATCATCTACCTCCTACTCTATCCCCTTACCTGTCTAATTTACACCTATAAATGGTAACCTAACCTAACCCCTTACCTGCCTAATTTACACCTATAAATGGTAACCTAACCTAACCCCTTACCTGCCTAATTTACACCTATAAATGGTAACCTAACCTAACCCCTTACCTGTCTAATTTACACCTATAAATGGTAACCTAACCTAACCCCTTACCTGCCTAATTTACACCTATAAATGGAAACTATAAGCTATCTAATACGACCCTGTGTAGTGTGTATGCTTCTCTCATTACCTGTATCTCGCGGAAGCTTACCTGGCTGGACACGGTGCAATATACACTATCGATAAGCACCTGGTCCTAATACCCAATTTCTCGCCCATAACTTATTATAAAGACTGAGGCGGTGTGTGTGTGTGTGTGTGTGTGTGTGTGTGTGTGTGTGTGCTGGAGACCTCTACTATATTACCCCCACTTGTTTCTCCCTCTTCTCTTTCACTCCCTCTTTCCCTCTTCCTTATATTTTTCCCAAACTTCCTATCTCTTTCTCACTCTCCTTCTCTTCTCTCTCTTTCATCTTCTCTCCCTCCCTCCCTCCCTCCTTCCCTCCCTCCCTCCCTCCTTCCCTCTCTCTTTCCCTCCCTCCCTCTTTCCCTCCCTCCCTCCCTCCCTCTCTCTTTCCCTCCCTCCCTCTCTCGTTCCCTCCCTCCCTCCCTCTCACCCTCCCTCCCTCCCTCCCTCCCTCTCTCTCTCTCTCTCTCCCTCCCTCGCTCCCTCTCTTTTTCCCTCCCTCTCTTTTTCCCTCCCTCTCTCTCTCTTTCCCTCCCTCCCTCCCTCCCTCCGGCTGAAAAATCATCCCGATAACAAGTTGAGAGATGATTGTGGTGGACGTTTAGATATTTATCATCGGGCAAACAACTACTTGGCAACCCCAGTGTCTTCTACCACCACCAACCACACACTACCACCACCACCAACCACACACTACCACCACCACCACCAACCACACACTACCACCACCCAACACTTCCAATACTACCCCCATCACTACTAGTACCACCATACTACCACTACCACCACTTACCACTACTACCACAACCACTCATCACTTCTACCAACCATCACTCACCACCACAACCACTACTACCATCACCCTCCACTACCACCACCCACTACCACTACTACCACCCACCACCACTACCACCATCACCCACCACCACTACCATCACCCACCACCACTACTACCGCCCACCACCACTACTACCGCCCACCACTTCTACTACTACTACCACCACCACCCACCACTACTACCACCACAACTACCACCACTTCCTGTCTCTATCTCCGACTTCCTCCACCCACCACCACTACCACCACCCACTATTATCGCCAACACCAATATCATAACTGTTATCATCATCATCATCATCATCATCACCATCCACCCACTGCCAACTTCACCATCACCACCACTTTTGCAACATCACCACCATACCACCACCACTGTCTCCAACACTTACCACAGCAACGCCAACATCATTACCCACTGCTTGTAATAACACCACCACCACTACTACCACCCACCACCACTACTACCACCCACCACTACTACTACCATTATCATCACAACTTCTACCACCATTCCTACCATTATCACCATTACTTCCATCACCACCATTACTTCCATTACCACCACCATCACTACCACCACCATCTTTTCTTATATAATGGATGAAAATATCTGTGTCGGATATTGTTTTAAGAAATACTATTTTTTTTATACAAATACTACAAATATTAACTCTTCATTTATATATAGGAAATATTACTATTTTTTTATTCATACTAATATTATTCTTATTTATAACTTATTGAAATATTAACAACGTAATTCGCTTAATAGATAATTTTAACAACTAATAATACACTTTAAATGCATATTACTCGCTTCATTAATACCTATTGAAATATTACCCCATTCACTTACAGTATACTCTATAATTGAATTTTATTTTTTTTTCTCAATATATTTTCTAAAGCGATATTTTAAAAAATTTTCCTAAATTTTCTAATATAGTTGACTAAAATATCAGGTTATTTTTAATCTTATTTTTTATATTACTTTTAAATTTCTTTCTTATTATTCATTTTTTATATAAGTATTAACAAATTAGTTCAATTAGTTTTATTCCTTATTCCTTACTTCTCTCTTTATGTAAATTTTTCCTTTTTCTATTATTTATCTTCATTTCTTCTTTATATTTAATTTTACTTCCCTATTAATTATCTCCATTATGTCTTTTTATTTTTTCACCTGTCGTTAATTATGTTCTTATTACCTAATTATAATTTTTACTCGGTTAATTAATTTTAGAATATTTTTGCTGTTTTTTTATACCACAGAATCGATTAATTAGCTCGAAAATCCTGTACATATTTATTTTAGAATCAATTAATTGCCTTCATAATTCTTGTCTATGTTTCGCCTTATAAATTCGATTAATTCGTATCTCCGTAAAACCTTTTTGTCAATTATTTTGTTCTGGATTGAGAATTTATCACAATCCCTTTCCTTGTTTATGTATGTAACTCCCTTCAATAATTCTCTCCTTAAATTCCCATAGCTTTAAATTCTTTATTCGTTTAAATCGATTCCCTTAAAATTTTACCCTCAATAATTTTTTGTTAATTTATCTCTCCCTTCCTCCACCTGCTCCTCGACCACTACCTCGTTCTCTACTTTCTCCTCTACCTTCTCCTCTACCTCCTCCTCCACCTCCTTCACCCCCCCTCCACCCCATCCTTCACCCCTCACCACCACCACCTCCTCCTTCCCACTAGAATTCACTGGCTTAATTAAGACATTACTCATTTCCCACCAGGTAAGATAATGAGGTAATACACCTGTCCTTAAACTCTACGGCCCCACAATGACCAGGTGTAGGCTCGTAAACTCTCCTCCTTCGGGCTTGATGTGCACTTATTATGTCCTTAGATAATCATTGGCAACGTGAGGGCGGGATTAAGTAAGGTTTTTGGAAATACAATTTTAGTCAGGCACGAGGAATTCTCTCTTGGTGTTGCATTTCATTGTGGTGTTGGTTTTTCTGGAACGCGAATAGAGTCTTAAAGGGAATTAAGTAATATTTATGAGCGTGTGTGTGTGTGTGTATGTATTTATGTGTGTGTGTGTGTGTGCGTGTGTGTGCGTGTGTGTGTATGTATTTATGTGTGTGTGTGCGTGTGTGTGTGTGTGTGTGTGTGTTTGTAGAGGTGTGTTTAAAGATTATATATACATTGATACAGGTGTAGATACAGGTACAGTAGAAAATTTGTTAATTATACAGGTAGAGGTATAATTATAGGTATAGGTAATACAGCTAAAGCTACAGAGATTTCAGAATAATAATTTCAGTGGGGTTTTTTTCCTGTCAATTCATAATCAACTTTACCGGTACAAATAAAAATATAGATACAGGGATTACATAAAACAAACATAAGAGGTTTAATTACAGGTACATAATCACTCTGATTACAAAATACAAAAGTCTACAGAAGCTGCCTAATAATCCCACTGTTTACGGTAGCTTAGGCGGGATACAGAAAATCCTCGCCTCTACCATAAGACGAGCCTTCGAATCCCTTAATAACAAAGGACTCAGATTCTCAAAACTTCACAGGTAAAATAGATCTTATTTACCCCCCCTTAACTAGAGTCATCACTGAACTGTATCTAGTTATGGTAGAGTCTCGGTGCATTTCTGACGTCATTTTAGTTACCCGTGATTCTATTAATAAATTTTCCTCGTAGGCTTGAGATATTAAACCTCACAAATTGATTTATTCTTTAACATACCAAAAATAACAATGAAATGACGTTAATATCATACTGAGACTCTACCTGAGATATACGCCTCAATGTTATCAGTTACTGGCCGATAAATGATATGTATCGTAGTAGTTTTATGAAGTCAGACGAGAGATCTTAAAACCGCATCGAGTCGTAAGTATATATTGGAGGAGGACTTTCACTTAACTAATTTCTACACCTCCCTCCCCCCCCCCCCCCAACAAAAAAAATAGTAGTAATAGTAATAATAGTAAAATAATAATAATAATAATAATAATAACAACAAGAACAACAACAATAATAATAACAACAATAACAATAACGACAATAATAATATCAATAATAATAAAAATAATAACAACAATAATAATAATAATAATAATAATAATCTAATCCCTTGAAAAACCCGAAAAATGACAATATACTGAGGGTGGATTATATTGCATGGTTATAGTGACTGGTGCAGTATATACATTATGTATGAGTGAGTGAAAAGTGTACTATGGCAGGGGTTGAAAATATAGCCTATGACAACGAGGATATACATAGCGATGTATCATGTGTAAGTTGTATGTGTATGTGTGTGTGTGTGTATGTACATATCTTATAAATAATATAGAGAGTGGGAAAAATATATATACGTTTCAACTACAAGTTTAAGAGAAATATATCCTATGACAGCGAGGAATTTTACCCGATATATTTTACGTGAAAAAAAAAATATATATTATAATAAGATCAGAAAATATATTCCCCGTGCAAGAGACGATCAACGTTAGCAATATATTTTGAAAAGGAAAAATATATATACATGTAAGGAGGAAAGTAATATATCACCCTGGCAGTGAGAACATTTTGATATATTTCAATGATATATATAAAAAAAACCCCGACATGTATACGGTTTAGGGGAGGTGAGTTAAAATAGGGATGGAGGACTTAAAATAGGAGTAGAAAAACTTAAAATAGGGATGGAGGACTCTTAAAATTGGATATAAATAGGATATAAAAAAGTAAAACGGGGAGATAGAGAAAAAGAAATATTAAACAAACATTAAAAAAAATACACAAAAAAG
Source organism: Homarus gammarus (assembly GCA_958450375.1). Classification (NCBI taxonomy): domain Eukaryota; kingdom Metazoa; phylum Arthropoda; class Malacostraca; order Decapoda; family Nephropidae; genus Homarus; species Homarus gammarus. The sequence continues at coordinate 28,353 of CAUDMG010002856.1, forward strand.
AAAATACCTAAAAAAAAAAATATTACTAAATCCCAAACCTGAAATACCAAAACAAAAACAACAATTAAAATCCACTCTATGTGTTTTTGTTTGCTTCGAAATAGCCAACCGGTATGACGTAAGCTATCAACAAGTAAATTCTATTCTATCATCGAAGTGAACAAATTCTCTCGTGACTCAACATTGGTTTGGAAAGAATAAATGGGGCTATTTTTTTTTCCTCGCTTTCTTTCTCTCTTAAAATTATATCAATCAACGAGAGATTCATATTGGCCTTCGTTAGGTTAGGTTAGGTTAGGTTAGGTCAGGTCATTTAAAAATTAATTATTTTCTTTATACTTTCACCACATGAGAATTAATTTCCTTGTTCCTTTTATTTTGGTGCGGTGGTCAAGTGGATAGTGTACTCGGTACCTATCCTAAGAGTCACTGGTTCGCAGGTGTAAATGGGTACCTGACTTTACAGTTGAGGAAATGAAGGCTGGTCGAATACAGTGCCTATTATACTGATTCTTTTAATATTAAAGGCTTAGTATATACTGTTTCCTGTCTCTGAGCTACACCTAATGGTCAGCCAAGTGTATGAGACCTAACCTAAGCTAATCGAACCTAACCTAACCTAACCTAACCTAACCTTTTACTCTTTCCGTAATAAAATTCACTTGTAGTAATATTTCTATGAACGTGATCGTCTATAATCCATCACATCGAGGTTAAGACAACACCTTTATGATACCGTCAACACATGGTAATTACTCTACCTGTATTATATATATACCTGAACCTAAACCAATAATTCTGAGGAAACTATTTTGATTATAACTCCGATAAAACTCAAATATAATCCTATGTATATATTGCAATTTCGGTCATTATGGAAATTACACATGAAGATGAGTGGTTTATAAGCGCCGTTTACCGAGAGCATAACGAGGCAACAGTGGGTAAAGATATGGTAATATGGTGTTTGGTGAGATTGGTTGAAAATAGTATTAACCTCATTTGAAATATCGCCCATACAGAACAAAGAAACATGGCACTATTTTGCATAATTTATTCAGAGAGAAAGGTGTAAAATTCAATATACGAGAGAGAGAGAGAGAGAGAGAGAGAGAGAGAGAGAGAGAGAGAATTATTGCTTCAACATATCTTCTCTCTCACAATAACGTGCTGAGGTACCTGAAACAATACTGAATTTTGGGCAATTTTTTTAAATATTCAGTGTTTTAATAATAATAATAATAATAATAATAATAATAATAATAATAACAGTGACTAATAATCCTGATAATTCTCTAACAATAATAACAACATTTAATAACCCTCGAGGGATATTACTCCAAATATCTTCCATTAACAACCTATAACATTTCTAGTATAACACAATAGACAACAACATATTCTTTTTCACGAAGGAATTGTAAAAACAATTTGATAGTAAAAAATAATTGACCAATTCCTCCTCTCTGGAAAAAAAAAACTGAAAAATGAAATAAATATTGGATGAATTCTCTTGCTGGTTATTTTACCTTGTGTTAGGTTAGGTTAGGTTATGAGTCATGAGGTATACACAGAGACAGTTTGTTTCTTTTGTTTGTAAAATTATATTGTTTAATTTGGTTATAAGGGATTAGGCCTATTACCTGTGTGTGTGTGTGTGTGTGTGTGTGTGTGTGTGTGTGTGTGAAGGCTGGAGGTTAATTACCGTAGACTTGTTTCTTACTATTCACACGTAACACTACACCTACAGTACCTGTATATCTTACATACATACATACATACATATACGATATACAGATCATGAAACATACACTACATGCACAATACAAGCCATAACACACCCACAATACACCACTATGCGACTGGAAACCTCACACTATCACCAACACCACCAACACCACACTATCACCAACAACCACACTATCACCAACACTATCACCAACAGCCACACTATCACCAACACCACACTATCACCAACACCACCAACTAACTCTCACGGTAAATATTTCTCGTTACCAAAAATACAACTATTTATATAAATGCTTAATATTACATAAACCCTCTACCTTAACTAGATACATTAAGTTAATATCAGTTCATACATAAAATTTAACAGACAATCACTAAAAAAAAAAACCCATTAACTTTTATTACCTTAAACCAAACTATCTAGGTTTATAAATATATTTCTTACGATATTAACTTACGAGAAATAACTAACGTAAATAAACCTCTTTGAGAATCTGTATGCTTTAAATCGGGAAGTAAATAACGAAACCGATGCTGAGAAAATAACTTTGGTAATTAACAATATAAATAACGGCTTTGGGTATACGTGTGGTAATTTTCATAGATATTGCTGTTGCGTTATTGGTAGCGGTTTGAGAAGCAACTGCGCCTTGACGGAGGAGGATATTCAGCGCCATGAGATACGAAGGTTAATTTGAGGGAAGGTGGAACTGTGAATTAAGTTACTTGGGAGTTATTGCCATGAGCGATTAAATTACATAGGCATGAGCTATTTAGACTCCAAAGGGAAATTAGCTATATATACAATATTTTTCCTGGACTCTTGACTCTTATCTTGAGTACGATATTAACTGAGTACTATAGGTTAGTTGTTCGTTGATGAAGGTATTTTAACCTCTTGAGTATAATGACTGAGTATGATGACTAATTCCTATGATATTTGAACCCTCTGAATATGATGACCAATTTTCCTTGAGTACGATGACAGTGTTTTTAGGAGGTTAAGTCATTATACTCAATCATTGTAATCAAGGGGTTAAGGATCGTACTCAAGGGGTTAAGGTATCGTACTCAAGGGGCTTAGTCATCGTTATTCAAGGTGTTTTAAGTTAAGTTAGGTTAGGTGAGGTGAGGTAAGATTTCGGTTAGGTTAGGTTAAGTTAGGTTAGGTTAGTTTAGGGTGTTTAATCATCAGGTGAAATAAACTGAGGTTCCTAAACTTCAGATGATTCAGAAAATTGACCCACTAATATTTGGGAATTTAATAAATGAAATAAAAAATAGTGAAAAAAAAGAAAATTAAGAAATAAAAAGTATATTTTTCAGTGTTTCAGAGACTACAATCAAAACACTGAATTATACAGAGTTGTTCAACAAAATTTATCACTTTAGTGTGCACAAAAAAAGAGAGGAATTATTTCTGTGTACAATTAATTGTACTTGTTGAAATATTCAGTAATAATATTTCACATTTTTTTAGATATATTTTTTGTTTCAGAAATATATATATTTCCTTTATTATAATTCAAACACGATATTTTATTTTCCTATAGTCACACTAAAACGATTTTTTTTTTTAGCCACCCTGTATTGAATATATTTTTGACCCAATAGTATAACCCAAGTAATTTTTTTTATCCTATCTAAATAAAATGTAGTCGATTTATATCCAGTCTTACATACACGCAAAATATATTTCAACTCTGACCTGTACTTATAACAGAGAGTATTTTTCGTTCTATTTTTTGCCCTTTACCACAACAAAAAATAAAAAAAAATGATATAGAAAAAAAAAATTCTATTGATATTTTTACAATGTTTTTTTCCCGGTTATAATAGAGGCCAACAGAGACTATGCCTTAACCCAGTTGTGGCAGCTATTAAACACAAACTTCATTAGGGCGGAGGCAAATCGTACCCCGAACCCACAATATACAGTTGTTTCGAAGCAGTGACCTGAAGCTGTTTCATTCTTCTCTTGGGATTCGAGTTCTCTCTCTCTCTCTCTCTCTCTCTCTCTCTCTCTCTCTCTCTCTCTCTCATTCTTTTTTCCGTCTTCTCTTTCATTATTTTCTCCCTCTTTAACTTTATTTTCATCATTCTCTATATTTTTCATAGCCTCGAAATGACGGAACTGGTTTGTTTGTTTTTTGCGAAGGATTAAAAAAAGAGAGGGATAGGAGGGATAGAGAGAGAGAGAGAGAGAGAGAGAGAGAGAGAGAGAGAGAGAGAGGCAAAAACAGACAGGCAGAGACAGAGAAAAACAGAGAGAAAGAACGCTGAAAGAGGAGAGAGTGAGAGTGAGTGAACGATGAACGAAGAAAGAGAGAGAGAGAGAGAGAGAGAGAGAGAGAGAGAGAGAGAGAGAGAGTGAGATAGATTGAGAGAATAAGTTAAAGAGTGAGAAAGAATCATAGGGAACGATGAGATAGAGAGAGAGAGAAAGAGAAAACACAATAATAGTGTCGACAAAATAAAACGATTTTTTCAACACCACCAGCATGAAAGACATTAAATTCGTAGTTCCATTTTATTTAGATGTTTTTTCTAATTTATTTTATCATTATTATTGTTGTTGTTGTTGTGGTTGATGTTGTTGATGTTGTTGATGCTGTTATTATTATTATCATCTTTAATAGAAGATAATTAACGGTACCACATATAGGTGTACAAGTGTATTTGTGTGTGTGTATTGCTGAGTGTACATGTGTGTGTGCGTGTTTGTGCCTGAATGTACATGTACGTGCGTGTGTGTGCCTCTGTGTGTGTGTGTACCTTCTCCTCAGACAATCGTTGGCCAGGCAGTACCTCACCACAACAAGGATACGTTGTCTTGTACCATTACTCACCTGTTCAATATTTCCAGCTTGTACTAGAAGACTTTCTCGTGCTGGTGATGAACAACACACCTGGCTCAACACTTGTCTATTTCAATCCCTTATCCATTATCCACTTCACTAACCATCATCCGTTATCTATCCTCACTACAAGGTATAGCTTTTTCTCTCTATTCACTTCTCTTTAGCATCCACATCCACAAATTCCACTCTCCAAGAATATATCTCCTTTACGTCTCCTTTATCCATATCCACTCTACTATCCACACTACCCATCCACAGTATCCCAAGCTATCCTATCTAAGGTGACAAGCAAGCGAGCAGGCAAGCACCAGGACACTGTTTGTTAGTTCACCAATTCAAGGAGTTCCGACACTTCCTCCTCCCCATCTTCCTCTTTGTCCTCCTCCTCCTCCTCCTCCTCTCTTCCCCAGTGACCCGTTCCTTCATCAGTGAGGGTTAGTTCCAAGGCGTCTCCCACGACTCCCAAAAACAATGGTCCACTTTTTCAGTTATTTAATTGGTGTTTGTAGCACGTGGAGGTACTGAAACAACAGGTGAATGTGGGTGTCAGGTGGTGGGTGGTGATGGTTGTGGGTGGTGTTGGGTTGTGGGCGGTGGTGGGTTAGAGGGTGGGTCATTTTATTCTTCTATTTCCTGCATCTTTTGATTTTTCTTTTCCTTTTCTTTTCCTTTCCTTTTCCCTTTCCTCTCCCCTTTCCTCCTCCTCTTATTTTCTCTCTTTGGTAAGTGAACACAAAAGAAAGGCAGGAGAGGAAATTAGGTCTTCTTCTTCCTTCCCCCATTCTTCATTTTTCGTCCTCACCTCTTCCTCCTCGTCTTCTTCGTTTCCTTCTCTTCTAATTATTTCCTCTTCCTCTCCTCTTTTTCAATTCCCGTTTCATCCTCCCCAACTCCTCCTCCTCCAAAATCTTCCTCCTACAACTCCTCCTCCTCCTTCTCCTACTTCTCTTTCCTTCTTCTTCTTCTCCTCCTCCTCCTCCTCCTCCTCCCCTTCAGTCCCTTCCCATTATATTCCTTTCCCTATATCTTCTTCCTCCTTCTCCTCCTCCTTCCGCTTTCCTCCTGATCGAGACACCAACCGACCTGTTGCTCCCAGAGAGGTCGATCCTTTTATGTGTTTAACTCTTGTCTTGACCTCAGTTTATCAGGTTCTTTGTCTTCCTCCCCGACCAGGAATAAAGGTGTGGATAGGAAGGCAGAGGAAGATGTGTACGGGGGAGGAATATTTTCGTAAGGGAGGAAGGTTTGAGGAGGGAGATTTTGGCGAGGGAGGAAGATTTTGAAGGGAAGGAAGATGTTTACGAGGAAATAAGGTAGTAGGAATATAGAGTTGATACGGAGGCGTTATTGCTGGAGAGAGAGAGAGAGAGAGAGAGAGAGAGAGAGAGAGAGAGAGAGAGAGTATAACTTTCCACAACAACAATAATGGATAACCTTGACCTTCTCGTCTGTGCTAGTGGTAGTAGTAGTAGTAGTAGGGGTGGTGGCTGGTAGTAGGGGTGGTAGTAGTGGTAGTGGTGGTGGTAGTAGTAGTAGTCGTGCTGGTACCCTACTGGGAACACGGTTGGTCATGACGCCTGGTATTATTACATGTCATTCTTACTGCCTAGGGAGGAGGGGGAGTAGTAGGAGGAGGAGGAGGAGGAGGAGGAGGAAGAATAAAAAGAAGAGGAAGAGGAGACGAAGAATATAGTTGAGTAGATGAAGTAATTTAAGTACAATAAATCAATAACGTAAAGAAAATGAAATACTTGAAATAAAACTTAAAATATAATACAAATTAAGTAAAAATAATAGAGTAAGCAAATAAAATAAAATAAAGAAAATAACGCCAAATAATATATAGTGAAATAAAGATAAATAATAGACAATTGATAAAATATAGTGATTTAAATTCTTATATCAGTATAGGCACAAGGTTAAAAAAAACATCACGTATAATAAATTTTTCAGTATATGGTAAGTCAGGATAGATTCAGAATAACATGTTAAAGAGGCCGTGTAAGTCTGGCGAGCGTTCGATTGTTGACTTTGTCTTCAGCTTCAGCTCAGAGGAGACACATTAGCGAGGCAAATCAGTTATCACAGCTTTTGAACACCGTCAGGAAGAACGCGTTTGGTAAACAGTTCGCTAGGTGGAGTGGCACTGAGAGTCCCCCCAGTCCCCCCCCCCCAGCCCCCCCAGTCCCCCCCCCCCCCCCAGCCCCACCAGAAACGAGTGTTCCTATCTGTGCTTTACAAACCACATAGTATCATGTCTTGGAGGAGGAAGACCGAGGAGGAGGAATGAAAGAATAGGACTAGGAGGAGAAGAAGGAAAGGGAGGGGATGGAAAGGAGGAGGATAAGAGAGAGAGAGAGAGAGAGAGAGAGAAATACTTGAGAGTTTACCAATGCAATAAATGGGTAATTTTTGAAGCGCTAGTTTGTTGGAATATGATGATTGAAACCTTGAGCATGTCTCTTGTAAATACTATGATATTTATAAGTTTGACACACACACACACACACACACCATTAAGGAAGGAAGGAAGGAAGGAAGGAAGGAAGGAAGGAAGGAGGTCGTCTTCTGATTTTCGACTAAAGAACTTCCTCGTGCCTTAGTGTGTGTGTGTGTGTGTGACTCCCTGATTTTTCTCTCCTCCTTTCAAGATAGAATTGTGAGATCTTACGCTGCAGTCCATGAGCAACTCAAAGACTTTCCCTACCTACCTCTCTCCTTCCCTCACCCCCTCCCTCTCTCCTTCCTCCCCCCTCCCCCTTCCCTCCCCCCCTCCCTTTCCCCTCCCTTTGAACATTCGGTTTTACTCCTGAACAAGGTTAGGGTGATTGCTGCTTCCTGGTAAACCATTAGATGCTCACGATTCGTCTTGACTCTTGAGGTAGGGACGGGAGGAGGAGGTTTTCCTTTCACCCTTTGCTATGTCGACTTCCAGGACCCCCAGGACTTCTAGCAGAAATAGGGAGTGGGTTCGTCGTCTTTTGGGTGTGTCAAGGAGATATCCACCACCTTAGGGTAACTTCAGTGAAAACCTAACCTAACCTAACCTAACCTAACCCCAAGTAACATACACTCTTTAGAACGACACTTCATTCTTAAATAATTCACATCACTTAACATCATATTGCTCAAGAATGAAAAAAAAAAAAATAGTACACCAAAGATATTTACCTACACTGATTCATCAACACAATAGGTGAGAAGCCCCTTGAGTGTAAAATCTCATTCCAGTGAAACCTTTTGCTCAGGTAACAGTATAAAGAAAGCTATTTTTTTTTTTATCCGCCCTTCAAATTACGTTCACTAGCTGATTCTTATCACACCCTCAACCCCTCACCTAATATTTCCCAGCTTATCTAAACGCACCTTAAGGCCAGGATTTTTTTTTTTTTTTTTGCTTATATAATCCTTCTTTTTTTTTAGGGTTGGGGACAAATAATTAGTCACAGGTTGTCAAGGTGCGCAACTCATCTGCATTTTTCTTCTCGTCGACCACTTGTTACAGTCTCACCTTTACGCCCCGTGTTAATTAAAGGTGTTTTTAAAAGGCATCTACCTGGGTGTATTATACTTACGAATAGCTGGTGTGTGTGTGTGTGTGTGTGTGTGTGTGTGTGTGTTTTTTTAGTCTGTTATGATGTGTATGAAAATATAAATAGGATATAAATTAGATATAATGATTTTGATATGTATATGTGTGTGTGTGTGTATAGTGTGTATTAGTATTATATTACATTATTATACCTCTTTGGTGGTGTATACTGTTACCTGTACCAGAAAGCAAGTATACACCTGTTGTCTAATTAGGACCAAGTAGAGGTATTGTGTATATGGTCAACTGTGTGTATAGTAAAATAAGTATAAACACGTTATCTATATTTACGTATTGGACAAATTTTTCTAAATAAAAAAAAATACTTGAAAATTATAACCTTCCACTTAAGATAAATATACCGTAACCTAACCTAACCTAACCTAACCTAACCTAACATAGCCTAAACCCTCAAGATTATGACGTATAATAGTATTTAATCTTTACTTGAAATAAGCTAGGGTGCCTATTCTTCATGTGATCTTAGTTCAGTTATATTCACCAACGCTAAACTTGTATATGTGGCTTCAACTTCGACCCGTGGAATTAAATTATGTATTCATTCACTTGTTATTAAATTATACATGCAAGTATATGTATGCTCTCTCTCTCTCTCTCTCTCTCTCTCTCTCTCTCTCTCTCTGTATTCACCATACTGTCTCTTTCTTCTTCACTCTCTCTCGTTCTGATTCTCTCTACTTTCTCTGTCTGTCTGTCTGTCCTTGTGCCATGCTCCTCTTATCATCTCTTCATATTCCTTTTCCTCCTCACTCTTCCTATTTTCTTCCTTCCTTCCTTCCCCTCTCGTCCTCCTACTAATTCTCTCCTCCTCCTCTCCTCTCCCTCCCCACCCTCCTCCCCACCCTCCTCCCCCTCCTCCTCCTTTAGTGGGCCAATTTGCCACCGCACAAGTGAAAATAAATAAGTGAGCTAATACAGGTGAAAATAAACCATACACAGGTAAGTCATGAGCTAAAAACTGATTTACTACATAAATAGCTCCAGTTAATATTTGGCTTAGGATCGCCTCTCGCAAAATGTAAAGGAGAATGCCATGTTCGAATCGCAAGTAGAGACCCTGGCTTCGGTTTAAATCACTCGCTTATGAGAATGACCAAAATATTACTGAGAATGGATTATGTTTTTAGGCATATTGATACAGTTAATGGATATTGTATTAGTTTATGGTGTGATGGTTTAACGTGGTTGAATTATGTAGTTTTAATGAAGATATATGAAGTTGAAGTCAGAGTTAAGGGTAAAGATTCGGAGATGATGTTCGTAACAAGGTAGACCCCAAGATGATGAGTTACAGGTCGGATAGCTTAGGTGATATCCAAAGTTTTCGTTCATCTTTGGTCATTTTTTTCTCCTCTCTCTCTCTCTCTCTCTCTCTCTCTCTCTCTCTCTCTCTCTCTCTCTCTCTCTCTCTCTCTCTCTCTCTCTCTCTCTCTCCACCACTACGTTTACTTCTCCTTATTTATCATCTCTTCTTAATTCTCTTGTTTACGTTGTCTTCACTAGGTTCAGGATGCCGAGGTTAATCTGCAGGTGTACACGAGACAACAGGTGAAGGTGTACTGTACTGTTGATTGGTTTTACCTGCGGGAGTTAGTGTGAGACGGCAGACTAAAGCGAAGTCGATGCGAATGAAAACTATGGGTTAAGGAGGAGGGAGAGGAAGGGTGAAGGAGAGAGAGGAATATGAGGAGGAGATGAAGGAGAGGGATAATGAAAATAAAGAGCAGGAGGAGAGAAGAAGGAGGGAGGAACGTAAGGAGGAAATGGAGGAGGAGAAGAGGGAAGAAGGAAAGTCAAGAGGAGGAGGAGGAGGTGTAGGAGTAACATAAAAGTAGGAGTATGAGGACGGAGAAGAAGAAGAAAAGAAGCACCAAGAAGGAACAAGAAGAAGGAGAAGAAAGGAAAGGAAGCGTAAGAAGAGGAAGAAAACAAACAAGTAGTAGTACCATAATACCACTGCATCTCAGGTTAATTATACAAGGTCGGGAATTTGTACTCAATGGCCCAGGTGTGATGCACTATAGGAGAGGTCTAAGAGTTACCTCTCACCTGCAGCGATGGGAGGTTCTTATGGGAGTATATTGAACTGAGCATGACCTGTAGATCTTGCTGAAAGACACTGTTGATTGATATCGTGTGTGTGTGTGTGTGTGTGTGTGTGTGTGTGTGTGTGTTTTTACTGAATATGTTAACTGACTGGATATGTTTGTTTTCGTTTTTTTCTCTTCGTTTAAGAGCTGCTTCTCCTTCAGCTCTTGTTTGTAGATGTTTAAGATACATATATATACATAAATACATATATACATACATAGAGCGACAGACAGACAGACAGACAAACGCTGCTGGTGTAAATAACAATGTGTGTGTTCAACTCCTCCTCCTCCTCCTCCTCCTCCTCCTCCTCCTCCTCTTCCTCCCCTTCCTCCTCCCAATCCTCCTATTTGCATTTTCATCCTCCCTGACAATATTTTTGCACTCTTCTCCGCTTTAGTCTTCCTTCCTTCATCCTATTCGTTATTCTTCTCTTTTCTTTCATATTGTTTCATCCTTCTCTCCTACTCCTCCTCTTCCTCCTCAGTGGGCTCCCTCCCCTTGGGCTCCTATAAACTATTTAGCCCCTCCTCCTTGGTTCTTTCCCCTTCCCCTTCTTTCTCCTTCTTCTCTTTCTCCTCCTCCTCTTCTTCTTACTCTTCCTCCTACTCCTCCTCCTCCAGACAAGGATCCTCCAAGTATCATCCTCTAAGGTGATCCTGCTTTAAGTCTCAAGTCAGCGCCGACACACACATGCCCGGGTCTGAGTAGAGGAGCCCTGAGGGTGTACCCGTCACCTGCCCAGCCTCAGTGTGCGTGTGCGTGGCTAATGAGATTAGTTTATACAGCATTTTTTTTTATTATTATTCCTCCTCCTCCTCCTCCTCCTCCTCCTCCTCCTCTCTTCTTCTTCTTCTTCCACCTCCTCCTCTTCCTCCTCTTGTTTCTTCATCTTATTCTTCCTCCTCCTCCTCCATCTCCTCTCCTTTTCCTTCTCCTCCTACTCTCATCCCCCACCTCTTTCTCCTCCTCTCCTCTTCCTCCTCCTCTCCTCTTCCACCTCCTCCTCCTCCTCCTTCTGGGGACATGTATTAGTACTACCTGATGGACCTTTCTGGATCACGTTTCTCTCCCATCATTATCGTCGAGTATAAACATCATCAGTAATTACAAGCCTCAGTTATGTATTGTCTTAAGGTACAAATTTACTTTATCAAATTATATTATATTAGTATTTGTTTATTTTTTTTTGGGGGGGTTGAATATAAACATCGGATTTAATTATATACAGTAAATACGCCATCTGTTGTTGTTGTTGTTGTTGTTGTTGTTGTTGTCGAAAACTTTACGAGGTGTAGTAATTCCTATTCGTTAATCCTCCTCCATCGTATCATCATTGTTAAGAAATTATACTATACCGACTTCATGTTACCTGTATAGTCAGTCGTCCAGTGCTACTCAGGTGTTACATATTGTGGGGTAATTACACTAAACGGCACCTGTTATTACCTGAAGTCACTGCGGATTTGTTTTTTCCTCATAATTATCATCTTTTATATATTAGGATTATTTTACGTGTATCTTTTAATTTCTGAATGTGTTTATAGAGTCCCTAAAAACATCAGATGTATTTGATTATTTTCTGTAAATATTAATGTCTCCGTAAACATACTCATCAAGGGACCACTACACATCGATGTTTCTGGGTATGTAACTTCCTTTAAGGGGACTCTGTAAACACAAACTTAAACATCAAGGGACTCTCATAAACACAAACATCAAGGGACTCTCATAAACACAAACATCAAGGGACTCTCATAAACACAAACATCAAGGGACTCTCATAAACATCAAGGAACCACTACACACCGATGTTTCTGGGCATGTAACTTCCTTAAAGGGACTCTGTAAACACAAACACCGAGAGACAACTAACCTGTGGGTCCAGCGGCGTCTTACAAACAGCTACTTGGACGTCGGGACCACCGCTGACACCGCATAAAAAGTTGGTAAATAGCGAGTGACAGCGAGGCAAGCGGCCATCAGAGTCAAGGGTGGATACCTTGAATCCTCTCTCTCCCATACTCTTCCTCCCTCTCTCCCATACTCTTCCTCCCTCTCTCCCACTTACTCTCCCACTCTCCCCTTTTTTAGTCCTCTTTCTTACATATTTACTCTTCTTTCATTATCTTCTCTCCCACCTGTTACATTCCTCATCATCGCTCGCCTCTTTTTCTTCTCTCTTCCTCTCCCTTATCAGTTTCTGCTTCACATCCTTCACCCTTATGTCTTACCCTAACCTTCTTCCATTCTTCCATCCTCTACACCCAGTTCTTTTTCCTCCTATTCAACTTCTTACATCCACTTCTTCTTCTCCTCCTCCTCATCCACCTCTTCCTCTTCCTACACTCTTTTCCCATTCTTACACTAATTCCCACACCCCTTCCTCAGCCACTCCCCTCTACTCCGTTCCCCACATTCCCCCGCATCTCATTTACCCCTCCCTCCACCCCCTCCTCTTGCTCCCCTATCCCTCCCCACCTTCCCCTTCTTCCCACTTAACCCCCCCCCCTACAGTCCATTCTCACCTCCTCCCCATATCACCTCCTCCTCCCCACCCCACCTCCACTATCCTTAACAATACTACCTCCCCATCGTCCCTTCCTCGCCCCTCCCCATCCTCCCTTCCTCGCCCCTCCCCCCTTCCTCGCCCCTCCCTCCTTCCTCGCCCCTCCCCATCCTCCCTTCCTCGCCCCTCCCCCCTTCCTCGCCCCTCCCCCCTTCCTCGCCCCTCCCCCCTTCCTTCGTCACTGTTTACACCAGTTTTTATACTGTGCTACACCACCTCCTCCTCCTTCACCTCCCCCGTTAACCTGACGCTCCTCAAGCCTCCTCCTACCCCTCCTTCCCTCGATCCTCCACGACACCTAAAATCATCCTTAACTCCTACAGGTGGTGGTTCCTCCGTCAGGGGAACTCCAGGACTCGTGGTATGGTGTCTTCTAGGGTGTTGTCGCTGGGCTTCTTGGATACAGGGATATGTGACGAGAGTACAGGACTGTCTGCTTCTCTGAGTCGTTATCGGACTCAACCCTTCGCGGCACTTGACAATACTCTCTCCACTTCTACAGGCGGTGGCTTCTCCGTCAGGGTTTCAGGTCTCGTGTCAGGGGCGACTATTGCCGTTCCTTGACTCTCTGGATCTGTAAAGGAGTGACGGAACCCAATTGGATCTTCCGCCTCCACACCAAGCCTAATAACACCGCCATCAATATTAAGCGTTGTTTTCCCCCATAAGGTCTACCAGGACTATCCCAGAGGCTTTTGGGGACGCCCCTCAGTTTCCTGGACCTACGGAGGAGTGACGAAGTCCAGAAGGATTTTCCGAGAAGCTGTTTAATTAAGGAAGCTCACGACCGCAATTCAAACACAGTGACCCGCTGAGCCAATGAAGCGCTCCAATGGTTCTCGTCGAGGCTTGGCTGACCAGAATAGCTGACGACGCCCTTCTGCTCTTCTGCTTCCATTACTGCTGTTCCTGCTGTCTATGTTGCTTCTGGTGGTATTGGTGTTTGTTGTGGTTGCCCCCCCCCCCCCTCTGTTCTTCTCCTATTACTGCTCTCACTGTTCTTCCTGCTGTGTCTGTTGATGTATGGAATGATCTCACCACTGGATTGTTGATGCTGTGTGGTAAGCTGTGTGTGTCGCCGCTGTTGTGTTGAGCTGTGTGTGTCGCCGCTGTTGTGTTAAGCTGTGTGTGCCGTCGTTGTGTTAAGCTGTGTGTGCCGCCGCTGTTGTGTTAAGCTGTGTGTGTCGCCGCTGTTGTGTTAAGCTGTGTGTGCCGCCGCTCTTGTGTTAAGCTGTGTGTGTCGCCGCTGTTGTGTTAAGCTGTGTATGTCGCCGCTGTTGTGTTAAGCTGTGTATGTCGCCGCTGTTGTGTTAAGCTGTGTGTGTCGCCGCTGTTGTGTTAAGCTGTGTGTGCCGTCGTTGTGTTAAGCTGTGTATGTCGCCGCTGTTGTGTTAAGCTGTGTGTGTCGCCGCTGTTGTGTTAATCTGTGTGTGTCGCCGCTGTTGTGTTAAGCTGTGTGTGTCGCCGCTGTTGTGTTAAGCTGTGTGTGCCGCCGCTGTTGTGTTAAGCTGTGTGTGTCGCCGCTGTTGTGTTAAGCTGTGTGTGTCGCCGCTGTTGTGTTAAGCTGTGTGTGTCGCCGCTGTTGTGTTAAGCTGTGTGTGTCGCCGCTGTTGTGTTAAGCTGTGTGTGTCGCCGCTGTTGTGTTAAGCTGTGTGTGTCGCCGCTGTTGTGTTAAGCTGTGTGTGCCGCCAAGTTCAGTGTTTTTTATGTCATACCTGCTGTAGTCTCCGTTGTTGTTACTACTGTTGATATGTCTTCCGTTAATACTACTACTACTCCTGGTACTATTACCTCCGTTACTACTACCTCCGTTACTACTACACCCGTTACTACTACTACTACTATTACTACTATTCCTGTTATTACTGTCTCCGTTACTTCTACTTCCGTTACTACTACTACTACTACTACTACTACTACTACTACTGATACCTCCGTTACCACATGCGGTGTCTCCTGCCGTGTCTGTTGTCAGGTCTTCCACTACTGAGTCGTCCCTATTAACGTATCTGCTGACGTCACTGTTTCTGCCACTTTTGTTTCTGCTATTGAGTCTTCCGCTTCTCCTAGCAGAAGGAGGAGAGGAAAGAAAAGAAGGACGAAGAGAAGGGAGAAAAAGGAGGAGGAGAAGGAAGAAAAAGAAGGAGGGGAGAAGGATAAGAAGTAGAAAGAGGAGAATAAGAAGGACGAAAAGGAGGAGAATTAAAAAGGAGGAAATGGAGGAAAAAAGGAGGAGGATGAGAAATAGAAGGAGGGGGAAGAAGAGATGAAGTAGAAAGAAGAGGAGATAGGTATATGGAAAGTGAAAAGAAGAGAATGAGGAGGGGTCATGGGTAGGAAAAGAGGAAGAGGAAGAAGAAAAGGAGGAGGAGGAGGAGGAGGAGGAGGAGGAGGATGGTGTGACAATAAAAGAACAAAGGGGAAGAGGGAGAGGACAGAAGACCAGGTGTGAGAGAGGGGTGAAGAGTGAACGAGAGAGAAGGAGAGGGGGGGGGGAGGGAGAGGGAGGGAGAGGTAATCTTTCTACCTCCTCTCCCAGCCTCTTACCCACTACCTCTTTGATAGGTGGAGGTAATTAATATGGTGACGTAACTTTGCGTAAATTCCGCATCAAAGAGGAAGGGGAGGAGGGGAAGGGAGAGGAGGAGGGAGGGGGGTAGGAGGAGGGGGAAGAGTGGGGTGTGAGGGTGGAGGCAGGATAAGAAAAGGGTGAGGAGGAGGTGGAGCGGGGAGACAAGGAGAGGAGGAGGAGGGAGTGGAGAAGAGGAGGAGACGAGAGGAGGAGGAGGAGAGGAGGAGGAGAATGGGGAGACAAGGAGAGGAGAAGGAGGGAGTGGAAAAGAGGAGGAGACGAGAGGAGGAGGAGAGGGAGGAGAGGTATTACAAGTCATGTCATGTATGGTTGTTATAACAGGTACAGATAGTAATATTATAGATACAGGTGTACAGGTAGAAATGGATGTACACTGCACATCCATTATCATCCGTTATCATCCACCTCACCTGTACATTGTACGGGTGAGGTGGATGATAGCGGATGTAATACAGGTAGATGTGGGTGTACAGGTGAGATGGGTCTAGTACAAGTGAGATGGATGTACAGGGATGATAATGACGGATGCGGTACAGGTAAATAAGAATGCAGTATAGGTGAGGTGGATGATAATGAAGGATGCCTCAGCTTATCACCTCAGTCTGGCGTAGGTGGTGGAACGCGTCTCGTGCCAGGTGGTAGTAACTCACCCGTCTGACCCGCTTCATCACCCACCCACTACCCACCTGACAACCTTAACTACCATACTACCATACAATCACCATACCGACCCTCTCCCACCCCTTACAACTCCCTCCTCCTACCACCACCCACTCCCCCCCCCCGACCCCTCCTCCCCCCGACCCCTCCTCCTCCCTCCTCCGCCTCCCCCCGACCCCTCCTCCCCCGACCCCTTCTCCCCCTCCCCCCCCCTCCCCCCCTCCCCCCTCCCCCTCCTCCCCCTCCTCCTCCTCCCCCACCCCCTCCTCCCCCCTCCCCCTCCTCCCCACCCCCTCCTCCCCCGACCCCTTCTCCCCCTCCTCCCCCCTCCCCCTCCCCCTCCTCAATGTCCATTATACCTGCCATAACATGTAGTTTCGTCATGCATACGTGTGTGGGGAGGGGTGGGGAGGGGAGGGGAGGGGAGGGGTCTTTCTATCATTGTGTGTCTGTCTGTCTGTCTGTCTGTCTGTCTCTCCTTCTTTTCCTTTGGTTTTACTCCCGTCTTAACCTGTCTGTCGACTCCCTCTTTCCTTCTCCACCTTCCCCTTCCCCCTCCCCTTTCCTCCTCCCCCTTTCCCTCTCCACCTCCTACCTCCCTCTCCCCAACACCTCCCCTCCACCTCCCCCCTCAATCCCTCCCCACATTCCACCTCCCACTACCCTTCCACGCTCTCTCTCTCTCTCTCTCTCTCTCTCTCTCTCTCTCTCTCTCTCTCTCTCTCTCTCTCTCTTTAAAAATCGGATCATGGTCTTAATATGCAAATGCCACGATAAAATATTTAACACCAACATCAGACTGACATCATCTTCCTCTAAACATTATCCACCACACAGTAAATTTCCCACCATTAAAAATAAAAATAAATAAAAACAAGTAATAAATCATAAAAAAAGAGTAAAAAAGGGAATTATCTTAAGGTTTACTTCATAACCTAACCTAACCTAAACCTAACTTAACCTAACCTAACCTAACCTAAACCTAACTTAACCTAACCTAACCTAACCTAACCTAACCTAACCTAACCTAAACCTAAACCTAAACCTAAACCTAACCTAACCTAAACCTAAACCTAACCTAGCCTAACCTAAACCTAACCTAACCTAACCTAAACCTAACCTAACCTAACCTAAACCTAACCTAGCCTAGCCTTAACCTAAACCTAACCTAACCTAAGGTAATGGATCATATGATGGTGTTTTTTGTGTAATGTTATGATTGGCTGTTTTAACAACTCTTGTGTCAGGAAGGTTTGGCGACACGACGATCATTTACGACCATAACAAAAAATTTAACAACAACAGGTGGAAGGACAGAGGAGGAGGAGTAGGAGGAGGAGTAGGAGGAGGAGGAGGAGGAGTAGGAGAAGGAGGTGCCTTGAGGGTGTTATTATGTGGTGGTAGGGAAGGAGGAGGTAAGGGAGGGGGGTAGGGGAGGGGGAGGTAGAGGATGAGGAGAAAGAAGAGGAAGAAGAGAAGCAGGTGGAAGAAGAGGATGAGGAGGAGGAGGAGAAGGAAGAGGAGGAGGAGGAGGCGAAGGCACACCTAGGATAGAGAGGGTTCACACGTGGTTAACGATGTTGAGGCGAGTCTGACATGTCCCCCCTCTCTCTCTCTCTCTCTCTCTCCCTCTCTCTCTCTCTCTCTCTCTCTCTCTCTCAGACTTGCTGTATCACGCCCTTCACATTACCATGATTGAAAATGGATATGGAAGATAAATATAATGAGAGAGAGAGAGAGAGAGAGAGAGAGAGAGAGAGAGTTACAAATATATGGAAAGAAAATGACACACACACACACACACACACACACACACACACAACAATAGAGTCGGGAGGAACTCAGTCAAGTGATAGGATCAGGAGAGGATCAGGTGGAGGGGAATCCAACTCCCTCATCTCTATATATAATCGTATTAGATTCCACATGTGTGTGTATATATAGGACTGACACCCTCTAGTTGTGTTCTGGCGCTTATTGTATTTGTTGTAGTGTTGATAATGCTGATAATGATGACAATAATAATAATAATAATAATAATAATAATAATAATCATAACAATAACAAACAACACTCTAAAGCAAACAACAATAATAACAAAAACAAACAAAATGGACAAAATACTCACATCGGCACAAAAAAAAAAATAATAAAAATCAATTCAATCCATCCACTAAAATATACGATAATTCTAAATTGAAAAAAAAAATAAGAAAATTATACTCAAGACATTCAGACACTCAGACATTCAAACGAGTAGATAAATTGGCTAATCAAATTTTAACCTTTGACCTTTCCTTAATCAAAGACTCAGGTATCTATTGTTGGTTCACCAGGTACTAAAAAAAAAAGGTTAAGTTTCACCAAGAAAAAAATGACTCTACAGGGTGAACAAAAATAAACTAAGGTAATACAAAAATTAACTACAGGGTGAACAAAAATAAACGCCTAGATTTTGAATACAGAATCATTCATAATCTAGGTATTATTTTTTTTTTTCGATAGCCCTGTAAGTTGTGGCGTGTGAGGAAGGCTTGTGATAAACTGAGAGAACAAGATAACTGATAAATGAGAGGAGAGGAAATTACACAGAAGATAGTTGGTAGATAGATAGACGGAACAGAGAGAGAGAGAGAGAGAGAGAGACTTAATATTTATACCTGTATGTTTAAGTGTGACTGTACCTGTATTTTACCTCTACTTATATTTATACACCTGTACCTGGTTTTGATTAATGTAACTACACCTGTACCTGTATTTAAACCAACCCTGTAAAAGTACCTGTATCCTATATCTGTAACTTTGATCCTAAATTAAAATACACAACGAATGAACTCCTTAGACCAGTTACTTCTCTTCCTCCGTAAACCAGGAGCTACCTGACGAAGGAGTCACTAAAGGGTAACGACTGACAATATTCACTCCCTGTTTAACATCTGCAATTATGACCTTTCGGCGTTTTGTTGACTATGTTAATGTGTAGGAGTAAGAGGATATGTGTGTGCGTGCGTGTGTGTGCGTGCGTGCGTGCGTGTGTGTGCGTGTGTGCTCGTTCTTACTCTCTCGTGTAAGCGTTGAAACAAGAATCCAATCCTTTTTAAGAGTTCCAAATACCTGAATCTCTCTACAGGAGCCGTTTCCATCCTCTTCAAGGGCTTTCAATCCCACACGACCCTGGCTGTCACTCATGGCGTCTATTGCCCGTCAGGTTACCGTCGCCGACTATACTGGACAGGGTGTCTCAGAAAAATATATAAACACTACCTTACAGATTTTTGTGGATAGTGTGTATACATTATTTTGAGGCACTCTGTACATTGAGCGGCTCGTTTTAGTTATAAGAATTGTATATGAATAAAGTGTAGGTAAAGTCTTATAGAGCGTACTTATATATGACACTTAGATACGAACTTTTCCATACTTTCTAAGAGGTTAAGTTTGACGATGAGGAAAGGTTGTATTACTTAGGTACTTTTCAACACGTATAAATACATTATCGTAGTTACTATACTGTTTAAGTAGCCTACGAAAGTATATTCTATTACAAAACTTCCTACTTATAATCACTGATTTACTACTTAACTACTTAATAGTACACATAATACGCCAATAAAAATAACACTGTAATTATCAAGGTCCTTACTTAGAATTACCCGTGTACTTATATACCAGATATTTGGAAACATACTCGTACTGACCAAACGTGTAAGTGGGTAGCTAGGGGTGGGAAGGGGGGGTGGGGGTCTCGTTGTTAGTACATCTGTCTGACTGTAATCTTAAGTTCAATGTCTGTTCCCAAATATTATGTCTCGCCCCAATGATGTCATCAATAATTACTTCAATAATTATATCAATTATCAAAAGTTAATATAATCATCATCTTCTCTTCTCACCTGAATTTCACGGACCTTAGTGTTAAAATGGTGTTGATGGACAGGTGAAGTACAGGTACAAGGACAGGTAATTAGGCTCTGATGATACCTGTTGGAGTTACGTCTTTCTGTTGGTTAATAAGTTAGAACCTAGGACGAGGTGGGAGGTGATACTTCATCTTTAACTCACTTTTATCTAACGTCTCTTAATGTTAGGTTAAATCTTTTGTTAATCAAATAAAAGTAACAAATCGAGTCAAACTTCTCTTAAATACAACACACAAAAAAAGAACGACAATAGACAAATGCAATAAACATCTATTTTTATTTGGGTTCTGATTTGACTATACCAAATATTGTACATAATAATAACCACAACAAGACGATAAATCACTCCTCTCTTCGTCTCCCCTTCACTGACACACACACACACACACACACACTCCACCAAACACCATGAATTGTTTTAGGTTCGTGCTCCGTGACTGCCCACGAACTTATTATAAAATTGAAAAATAAATAAAAATCTGGGCGTTTCTCAGATTTTGAAGACCATAGAACATATTAATCGGTAGTAAAATGCACATAATATTGCCGTAAATCATGAGTTAACTATTTGAGATTGACGCTAGGCTAGAGAGTTGAGATACAATATTTGGGAGGAAAATATTTAGTTTGGTGTTTGAGTTTTCTAAAGAATTTTTTTTTTTTCAGGATTTGGGGGAAATTTTTTGGAGTATTTTGATTTGTGATTATTTTTTTTTATAATATTACGTTGTGTTTCTTTTTGTTCTTTTCTTCTCTTACTTATTTGTCTGTTTTTTCTTTCAATGTCTCTCTCTCTCGTCTCTCTCTCTCTCTCTCTCTCTCTCTCTCTCTCTCTCTCTCTCTCTCCCCCACATTACCACAACCACTTACCACTATTATTACCACACCGCTACGACAACAACCGCTTCACATAGTATCACCAAAGCAATCATTACAGCCTCCACCTTTCCTACACTACAACTATCACCGTCACTACCACACTACAACCACAATACTACAACCACCACCACCACCACCACAGCCACATAGTCTCACGGGTATATCAAACATGAGATGAAACAATAATGAAAGAACTTAACCTCCCGTGAGTTGTGGTAATAATAACAACTTGTTTACGATAACAACTTTGACATCAAGAGGCTTTTAAATGCTCCATAAAAACCTAACCTCTCTCTCTCTCTCTCTCTCTCTCTCTCTCTCTCTCTCTCTCTCTCTCTCTCTCTCTCTCTCTCTCTCTCTCTCTCTCTCTCTCTCTCTCTCTCGATTGACAGTTTCAGAATGGTATAATCACCAATGAAAAAGGAATTGATTGGAAATAAAAGAAGAATTATAGTCGATTTAGAACTGTGATGGCGATGTAGTTATTATCTTTGAATCAGATGAAGAAGCAATTATTGGCCTTAACGAGGGGTAAAGATGCCACTGATTGCCGGGTTAAATTGCCAATCCCGGGTAGAGGAAACACCGGGGGTAGTCACAACTGGGAGTACAGAAGGCAATAAGAACAACAGGGGTAAGATTAAGCTTTATTTTCATTGGTTATGCTTACACCAATGGAGGTAAACACTGGAGATTACTAAGTGGTGTTTTTTTTTTCCTAGTATGGGTTTTATAATGGGTTTTACCATGGTGGGAATAATTAACATGATATAGAATATGTAAACAATATAGAGAGGACTATAGGATTAGGTGTCCGGTACTGTTTATTATTATTAATGTCTTTCTTTTTTATCCCTGTCTGTCTGTCTGCCTGTCTGTCTCTTCCGGTGGTCTACATAAGTTTCTAATTCCCTTCGTCTTTGGCAGTGTCACCCTCCCTCCCTTTCCTGGTGTGGTTGGCCAGGCTGGGTCATCTATTGCCCCTAAACCTGGTCCACGCGCACACCTGTTGCCTCTTGATTGAATTTTGTCCTCTCATGGTTTTTCTGTGCGCGTGTGTGTCTGTGTCTGTCTCTGTCTGTGTTTTTTTGTCTGTTTATCTGTCTGGTGGAGTTTTCCGCACGTGATGGAACTTAAACTTGATGTCATTATTGGTAAGGGTGCCGGAGCGGGATCCAGTTATGTTACTGTTAGAATCTTTCACAATAGAACCAATTTTGTTTCCTGTTAGAGAATCCCGTAAGATAATTAAGAGGACGTTCTTGTTAGATGGAGGAGGAGAGGAAAAGTTGGAGGAAGACAAGCAGTATGGGGAGGAAGATGAGTAGAAACAGAGGATGAGAAGAAACGGTAGAATAATCAGAAAGAGGAAGAGAAAAAGGAGGAGGAGGATAAGCAAAAGGAGGAAGAGGAAGAGAAGAAGGGGGAAGACGTGAAATGGGAGGAAAAGGAAGCGAAACAGGAGAAAGAGAAAGAGGGGAAGAAATGAAGTGGGGAGGAAGAGGAGGAAGAAAAACAGAAGGAAGAACAGCAGGAGGAGGAAGAGGAGGAGGAGGAAGCCAGCCCACAACACGCGTGACTCGTCGACCTAACTTCACCTCAATTCCCTGTGTCAACTCCGTCTTCTCCAGCTAAATTGAGGTCAGATCGTCAGCTAAGAAAAAAAAAAATGTGGAGAACAAAAAAAAAAAAAAAACGTGTAATGTTAAAGTGAATTAAAATCCTGCCACGTCGCTGAATAGATTGAGTTATTGAGGGTAAGAGAAATATGAAACGAGGGAGAATATCAATAATGGTAAATAAATGGTAACAATAGAGATAATAATAATAATAATAATAAAATAATAAAAATAACAACAATAACAATACCACTAACAATAATAATAATAATAAAAATTAGAAAATCATCAAACACCTCCCCCTTTCCCCCCCTCCCCCCCCCCGCCCCCCGCCCCCTCCCCCCCTCCCCCCTCTTCCCCCTCCCCCCCTCCCCCCTCTTCCCCCTCCCCCTCAGGTCAGTGGCAGGAACAAGGCACCAGGACCTCCTACTCTCTCGTCTCCAGACTTAATCAACTGGAAATTGCAAACCCGAAGGAGGCGGATGTGAGTGGGCGAAATGTGGGGAGGCCAGAGCGATCGATTTTCTTACCTTCGGGAATTTTTATATATTTTTAATATTTTTGTTATTTATTTGCTTTATTGGGTTATTTTCATTGTTATTGATTCATTTTGTTATTTTTTATTAATTTATTGTTGTTTTTTATCGTTATGGTTTTTGTTGTATTTATTGTTATTTATTAGTTTTTGTTGTTATTTAATCGTTGTTATTGTATAGTAATGTATTAATTTATGTTGTGTTATTAATTTTGGTATTTTTATCGTTTTTTATTTATTTTTTAATCGTTATTCTTTTGTATTATATTTTGTTATATTTATCCATTTTTATTATTATTTTTTATTTCATATATATATATTTTTTGAAGATTGAGGTAAATTTCTATATGTTTTTATTGATATTATTGATATTGTCTTTGATTACATATACACTGAACATACATAAATTATTCAGAAAAGATAAAATTGCATTGATATTTATTCCTGCTATTTTGTCAAGTGCGATAACTATATTTATTTTCTATATCTATTTTTTGTATAAATTTTTATTCTTTAGAAGAGACAAAATTTAATTAATGATCATTATTAATATTTTTGTCAAGTCGAAACGGAATTTTCCCTTCATTATTTTTCGAGACGAGAGAGAGAGAGTTTTATTTTTATTTTGTAACGTGATTCAAAGTTTAATAATAATAATAATAATAATAATAATAATAATAATAATAATAATAATAATAAATAATAACTAATTGAAACTTGTAAACAAAACAGATTAATTATTATCATAAATTTTCCTATCAACATATTTCTATAAAATATGTAATTATTTTTCAGTTAGCTATATATATCGCCTATCTATCCTCTCTCTCTATATATATGTTTATATTTATCCAGGATAGGTGAGATATGTATGTATGTTTTATATGTATATGTTGTATAGTATGTATAATGCATGTTGTGGAGTATGTATGATGTATTTTATGTATGATGTCGCCCCACCCTGTATTGTTTGTGGCCCACCCTGCAGTATTTTTGGCCCACCCTGTAGTATTTGTGGCCCACCCTGTAGTATTTGTGGCCCACCCTGCAGTATTTGTGGCCCACCCTGCAGTATTTTTGGCCCACCCTCTATTTCTGGCCCACCCTCTATTTCTCGCCCACGATTTCTGACCCACCCTGTAGTATTTCTAACCCACCCTGTAATATATGATCAGTATCACCACAGTAACACACTACAAACACCTACACGCTTCAATATAGGTCAGGACGTGTTCACTGGTTCTCATATATCACAGTCCTGACCTTCAACTTGATTTTCTTTCACCTTGTAGCACCAGAGAGAGAGAGAGAGAGAGAGAGAGAGAGAGAGAGAGAGAGTGTGTCTCTGTGTCTGTCTGTCTGTCTGTCTGTCTGTCTGTCTTCCCCTTTTTTACGACAACAATCACGAAAATCATCACCAGAATCACCAGTCCCGGACACATACGTTGGGCTGAAAACGCTGACAGAATATCAATCTTGACTGCCCCGTGTCTGTGGCGTTGGCCGGTGGGATTGACGGCTAGACGCTTCTTGCAACAGTTGGACTCGTGTTGCAAAATTTGTATGCAAGATGACCTTTACCTTTTACGGCGCGGGGTGGAAGACGAGGGGAGGAACCTGTCATAAATTATAGCCGGTATTTTTAATTAGTCTCTTTTG
The DNA here is from genome assembly GCA_958450375.1 of Homarus gammarus. NCBI lineage: Eukaryota > Metazoa > Arthropoda > Malacostraca > Decapoda > Nephropidae > Homarus > Homarus gammarus. The sequence continues at coordinate 53,101 of CAUDMG010002856.1, forward strand.
AGTATCTGGGTCGACCCTCTCCACCCACGTGTCCAAGATTTGTGTTAACGCGAAGGCCTAAATACATAGCGAGAGTTGCATCCCTCGAGGTGATGAGACAGACACCACTAGCTCGACTCCCTCACCAACACACACACAGCGAGTCAAACAACATACCTTAACACCGAACAACCTCTCCATATTGATTATTTTTCGTTTTTACACACCACTCCCCGTCCACATATATCAGTCAAACGGTGGGGGTTCGGGCATAAAACAGCAAACTTGTTGGTTTACGTTGGGTCGTAGTGGGCGTCCCACAGGGGGCCTCTCCTGGTCCCAGCTCGCTCTCTCGTGCCGCCTCATGTTCCCTTAATTTCCAGCTGAAGCTTTTGGTGGCGTAATGGTGGATACGGTGTTTATGGTGGAAGGGTTGTTGGTGTTCGCCTGTGACTTGTTTGTCGGCCCTAGACTGAGTGTTTATTGAAGATCATGGAGGATACCCCTGAAGCTTTTATGGAGGCTGTTGGTGGGAGGAATATTTATGAAACTCTGGGAGGAGCAGGATAGGGGAGGCGGCGAAGGTGGTGTGATATTGCTAGTGTGGAGGCGCGCGCTTCGTGTGGTGTACTAGCGGGGATTTTGTCGACGGAGATAATCACCGCGATTTACGACAACATTTTTCTGTATTTAAGAGAGAATGGTATTTTTAAACTGGTTGTTCTTCAGGCACTTGGCCACCGCTGCTACTCTGAGGTGGTGAGGAGGAGACAGAGTCGTACGTACGTGTGTGTGTGTGTGTGTGTGTGTGTGTGTGTGTGTGTGTGTAATTTCCTCTTTGTTTATTTATTACTATGTGCGTTCACCGTCTTTCATAACTACACACACACACACACACACACACACACGAGTACATCCATAGTGTGCCTCACCCCTGAAGTACATCGTTTATACCTGAGAATAAATATTCCTTTTCTTCATTTATATTTTACGTTCCTGATCTACCTCACCGATACATAATTTCGTGAATTTGAATATCTATAGATCAGCTTGTTATGTATTTAGATGACCAGTTGTGGGAATAAATCACCTGACCACTTTAAGGAAGAGACGAACCATCGACTCACTCAAGGATATCTTTAGTTAGGTCATTGTGGGGAGCCTTATGTACTGTATATACCTGGAGATCATTACGTGCTGTAGGTAGATACAGGTAGATGACGAGGAAGAGAAGCAATATGTAAACAGAAAGGGAAAAATGGACGAATAGGAAGATAAACAAATGGATAGAGACATAGAATGATAGAAAGGCAAAAATAATAGATAATTAGAGGGAAACAAATTTAATATACAGGTAAACAAACACTCACTTCCCTGTCGCCATCTCTTCCCCCAGGTAAGTCATAACAACAACCCCCCCCCCCCCCACCACCAACCTAGTCTGGCCGGGAACACACAGGTATACAAGGCGACCCAAAACAGGTCTTGTGGATAATTTGCACAGTGTAGCAGCTTCCGTTACGCATTATGGCTCAGGCCGCTCAAACCAGCCCTTGAAAGGCTGGCTGGCTGGATGGTTTCTCGGCAGAGTTTCTCCTGAGCCGATAAAACTAAATGAATCTTTGGCAGGATCTCTTGTGAAGGTTAGGTGTGATATTTGGTCATAGATTCAATCGTTATCATAAAAACAACCCCCCACCAATATCAGTTGTTTGAAGGAAAACGTCGAGAGGCCAATACTTCCGGGGCGTCCGAGGTCAGAAACGTTTAAGGTCGTAGGCTCATAAACTTTTAAGGTCAGAAACATTTGAAGTCCGAAAAAAGTCCAACATCTCTCCCCTTAAAACAAATATCACCCAAAAAATCGCAACCAAAGAGAAAAAAAATAAATTAAACCTCAATGTCAAATAAAAACCCCGAGATTTAAAAAAAAAAAAATACAAATTACCAACACCAGAAAAAAAAGACAACTTAAACCAAAAGAAAAAACCCCAAACCCCTTCACAAAAACATACAACATAAACCCGGCGAAAGGTGGAGGTTAAGCCCAGAACGCCCCCAAAACCTCACGCCAACCCACTTAATCTAACCTAACCTAACCTAGCCTAACACCAGACCACTTAACCTAACCTAACCTAACCTAACCTAACCTAATCCTATTCTAGAACCTCACACCAGACCACTTAACCTAACCTAACCTAACCTAACCTCACACCAGACCACTTAACCTAACCTAACCTAACCTAATCCTATTCTAGAACCTTACACCAGACCACTTAACCTAACCTAACCTAACCTCACACCAGACCACTTAACCTAACCTAACCTCACACCAGACCACTTAATCTAACCTAACCTACGTCCTTCACGGCTCTATTGTTATGCGTGTCCCAGCCTCCCTATCAACCCCTTGTGCTGTATATGTCTTGACGTGCGGGATATACATAAAATTTGATTTATTCCTGTTTTCATGTCGTTATAAAGCTTTCTGTAATATTGGTGGGCGGAGGCGAGGTTAGGTTATAGTTGTGTGGTGGTGATGGTGAAGGAGGGGGGTGGTGAAGGAGGTAGTGGTGGAAGGGGTGGTGGTGGAGGGGGTGAAGGTGGGGGTGGTGGTGGAGAAGGTGAGGACGTGGTGGTGGTGGAGAAGGGGAGGACCTGGTGGTGGTGGTGGTGGAACAGGAGACGGGAGTGTTTTTCTGCAAGGCTTCAAACAATTGAATTTAATGTGTGTTTTTTCACTCTGCCCAGCGCGAGAAACACTTACTGGAACGTACCTGTGTGTGTGTGTGTGTGTGTGTGTGTGTGTGTGTGTGTTAATCTCTCTCTCATCTCCTCAGTGGGGAACTTTCATTTTAAAGACTCGTAACCGAATTCTTCTCATCGGTTTTTCATATCCAAAAGAAATAATTTTTTTGTAAAGTTTTCAACACCTGCAAATGACACACCATGGGATACCCTCGCACATTTACCATGCATAGAGTGCGTGTGAGCGGAGAGAAATGTGAGTGACGAGAAAGTAAGAGTGTACCCGGGTGAACCACGAACCCACGGTAAAAGGAGAGGAAAAATCTCCCTGGTAGTACAGTGACAATGAACCCTGATGGATTTCGAAAAGGGGTTAGGTAAGAGAACGTCCCTAGGAGCGCCGCGTGACCCGGGGCTTCAGTACTTCACACCAGAAAACGTAATGGGATGGCAGGTGGTGGTGAAGCAGTACCGAGACACGGGTTGTTAAGTTGCTGGTGCTGTGTACAGTGTGTTTGGACGTGAATAGCGTAGTACTGTACCTCCTACCTCCTTCTGCTGGATGTTATCATGTTATCGTTGTATTTAGATTAAGGTTCCTAAGGTGGCTTGGTTATATTTCCTTTAATGATGAAAATAATAAACTTCTATTTGCGTATTATAGAGACACTGAGTTTCCATGTACAAAAAAAAATAAATAAATAAAGATACACTTCCTCCTGGTAATATCTTTCCATCTCGCCTGAGCCTCGCCGATATGAAGAGGACTAACCGGAAGGCCTATGAGGGGTCAGAAAAAACCCTAATAACAGAGACCTTAACCAATACCACGAGGGGAGAGAGAAGGAGAACGAGGGAGGTAGGGAAAAAGAGAGAGAGAGGGAGGGAGGAAGAACTGAATAGATGAAAGTAGTGAAGAAAGGATGGAGGGAGGGAGGAAAGAAAGAAGGGAGGGAGAGGGAGATATAACTGAGGACTCTCACCTTAGCTACGAGTGTCGGAGCTTCGTACGTCAAAAATTTTCCCCTAACTGGAGGCAAAACACACGACAACATCTTAGCTACAGCTCAGAGTTAACCTGAAATGAAGACAAAATAACATTGAGACTCTACCATACTTATCATGTTCCCTTGTTGTTTAATAAGATAATTTAACTTAAGATCGTTTGAAAATCTGGACGAAGGTATATGGACATCGTAAGGAAGGGAGGAGGAGAGAAAGGAGGGAGGGAAGGAAGGATGGAGGGAAGGAGGGAGAGACTGGGGAGGAGGGTCACATCCTTAATGTCAACAAGGGACAGACAGCTTCTCGACCCCTGCCAAAATTAAGCAGAGTTTCCCTTCTCACTTCTGTAATATCCACATATTTACTTTTTACCATCAAATTTAGGGGGGGATATATACCTATACATACACATATATACTGTATACGTACTCGATGTCTTTTCCAAAACATCAAGTACCTCTCTCCTTCCTCCTCTTCCTCTTCCTCACTCCTCCAAGACGTGAAGCAGTAACCTACCTCCTCCTTGTCATGGCCGACCGTCTCCAACAACCTCATCCTCAAGTCAACTTCTTCCTCAGCTTCCTCCTAGCGGGTCCTCCTCCATCACGAGACTCTGTAGCTGCTTCCTGAAGTCTTCCTGGTGGTCAATCCTCTCTTCCTACTTGTTATTCTTCTATCTCTTCCTCCTTCTCCTTCTTTACCACATCTTGTTTTTGTTTTTATTCTAGTTTCTTTATCTTCTTCTCATCCTCCTCCTTCTGTTTTTGTTTTCATTCTTTCTCCCTTATCTCTTTCTGTTTCTTCTCTTCTTCTTTTCAATTCTCTGTTTCTTTTTTGTTTCCTTCTTCCATTCCCTTTTTTATTATTCTACTTTTATCACCTCTTCCCTTTTTTGGTTCTTATCCTTCTTTATCCTATTCACTTTCTCTCATATTTTTTTTATTTTTCTTAATTTCACATTTCATCCCACCATCTCTTTGTTTTTCTCTTCCTTTTTTTATCTTCTTTCATTCCTCCACCTCTCTCAATTAATTCCTCAAATGCCTTACCTCTTTCTCCTTCATCTTCCTTCCTTCCTTCCTTCCTTCCTTCCTTCCTTCCTCAACAGACCATAAACCCAAAACACAAACCCTGCAGTAAGCCATCCCTCACGCCGGGGGCTGAAAACTCCCATGGTATAAGAGCATAAATCCCCCACATGCATCAAGGTTCAAAATCCTACACCCAAACCATATGGGAGCCGACTCTTACGGACATCTGTGGGTTGACACTCTCTTGGCACGGAGATGGCGTGCCTTAGGAGACATTTGTAGGCGAAGAGAAGCGACGGGGGCAAGACAAGGCTAAAAAAAAAAATTTCGGTACTAACTGGGAAATATTTTTATGAACAGTTTAGTCTTCTGATCATTTATTTTTTTATTTATTTTTTTTTTGGGGGGGGGGGTGTGAGGGGGTTAAGGAAGACGGTAATTATATGATTATTTCTCATTATATTTTGTAAGTAATTGTATGGTATTTTTTTATGGTTGGTTAATTGGATGTGTGTGTGTGTGTGTGTGTGTGTGTGTGTGTGTTTGTGTGTTTGTTTGTTTGTTAATAATGTTTTTTATGGTAAGTAGGTGATTAGTAGTGATGTTTTTTTAATTATTTTCTTGGTTTTTATATTATATCTTTTTTATTTATTTTTTTTATAATTACTATCTTCTTTTAACGGCATTTATTACCCTATTTTATTACCCTATTTTATTTATTTATTTTTGTATATGCTTATCACAATAATTCCTTGTTTACAGCATGTATTTCATTTGTTTTTTGTTTATTTACAGTAAAGTTCTTTTTTTTTAGTTTATGTAATTTAGTTATTTTTTGCGTTTTGTGTTTTTTTTGTGTTAAGTCAAGTTCTTGTTTCAGGGTTTGTAATTTTACGACATCTTTGTGTGCTGAATTATGCAAATTTGGTTTTAATGACGGAGGGAAAAATGTCTGATTTTGCTTTGAGCTCGAGAAGGTTGAGATGGTACGATGATTTTAGGGTGTTTTTGGTGTTTAGATTTTCCTACTTTTTCGTAATTTTAGGCCTAATTTTTCTTCTTTTTTTATTGAGTTAAAGTTGGGGTATTTTTCTTCTTCTTCCATTAAGTAAAAATTATGGATTTCATCTTAAGTAAAAATCCTTAATTTTTTCTTTGTGTCTTCAGTGAAAATCCTCAATTTCTTTCTTTCTTAAATTGTAATTATATATTTTTTTCATCTTGAGTAAAAAATATCATGACTTTATTGTTTCCAAAGTCAAAATATATATTTTTTTTTCATTATTTGCAGCTCTTAAATTCTTATATTCATTAAAAATAAATTCCTTCCTTCCTTTCTTAAATAAACTCCTTTCTTTCTTACTTTTATTTAAGAAACAAAGAAAGAAGGAAATTATATATTTTAATTTATTTCCCTCTTTCATACTTAAATAAATACCTGTAAATCCTTCTTTCTCACTTACGTCAAAATCAAGACTATCTCGTAACTTATGGCCCAGAGAACCACCATCACCCCCTCCCCCACCACCACCCCCACCACCCCACCACCACCACCCCCACCCCCACCACCACCACCTCCACCACCCCCACCACCACCCCCACCACCCCACCACCACCACCACCCCCACCCCCACCACCCCCACCACCACCCCCCCACCCCCACCACCACCACCTCCACCACCCCCACCTCCACCACCCCCATCCCCACCCCCACCACCCCCACCACCTCCACCACCACCACCCCCTCCACCACCCCCACCCCTCCACCACCACCACCACCACCACCACCACCACCACCACCCACCACCCCCACCACCCCCACCCCCACCACCACCACCCCCACCCCCACCACCACCACCCCCCCACCACCACCACCACCACCACCACCCACCACCTCCACCACCCCCACCCCCACCACCACCACCCCACCACCCCCACCCCCCCCACCACCACCACCCCCACCCCCCCACCACCACCACCACCACCACCCCCACCACCCACCCCCACCCCCACCCCCACCACCACCTCCCTTGTATTGTTGACACTTAGAGCTAAAGTTACCCAGAATGATGACGATTGAGGTATGTCTCTTGTTTACTAAGGGTCGTGTTGGTGACTTGGGAATCGCGTCGTTGTCAAGTCATTTATATATGCTTCAGACAGACAGACAGACACACAGACAGATAAAAGACAGACATACAGACAGAAAAAAGACGCAGACAGACAGACAAACTAAAAATAATAATAAAAATATATCATCTTATACCGTAAAGTGCAAAAGGACCTAAAAAAAATAAAAATATAAAATATAAAAAAGTCATTAGAGTTTACCATACGGTTCACCACATAAAGACCTATAAATTCCATTATTTGACAAAAACTTTACAAACTTTCCTCTCTCTCTCTCAAAAAAAAAATACCTCTTTTTTTTTTTATTCCTTTTCAAAAACTTTCTCCAAAAATTCTGTGGTAAAACATAAAGGAAATCATAGAAGCCCCACTAGACCATACAAACCCGAACAGACTCTTTTTTGGCCTCACTTACCCAGGAGGAGATTCCATTATAGTCATCCGAAAGCAAGCGGTGAAAATTTTATCCCAGAGTGTGCAAAGTGAAGGTCTGAAGGTGTGTGTGTGTGTGTGTGGAGAGGAAGGTGAGGAAAGAGAGTGGGGGAGGGGGAGGGGGGGTGATGGTGGTTGGGGGTGGTGGGGGAAGAGGTTGAGAGGGGGGGGTGGTGGTGATGGTGGTAGTTGGGGGAAAAGTTGTTTGTTGTACCTATTGTTGTTGTTATTGGTCCTCCACTTCCTCCTTTTCTTCATACTGTTCTCTTTCCCCTCCTCTTCCACCTTCTCTTGATATTATTGCTGTTTCTCATCTACTTACTACATTTTTTGTTATGTGGTTAATAGAATGTAGATAAAAACTAGATCAATAATTTTAAGATTAGTTAAAGCTGAAGACATCCTATCTATAATAATAATAATAATAATAATCCCGGAAAACCATCAAGAGACGAGGGATGTGGCGAAGCGGGGGTCTTAGAGTTCCGTGTGAGACAGACACAGACAGACACAGATAAATAAACTAAGAAAAAGAAAAAGAAATAGAAAGAGACAGAAGTAAAAAAAAAAAAAGCGAATGAGATAAGTGAAACACAACACACCTGTCTTAATCTTGTCTCTGGCCAGGTAAAACTTCCTTCATGTTTCAAGGTGAGTAAAGTAGCTTACCTCACCTCCTTCATCCCCTGACACTTGCTGGCTGAGGAGACAATGTTTTTATTATCACGTTTCCTACTTCACATTATTTTAAAAAGAAAATTTGTGATTGCCCTTTTTTTTTATAGGAATACAAGGTGTGCCAAAATAAATAGTAATAATAATAATGATGATGATAATAATAATAACACTAATAACAATAATAATAATAATAATACGAAAAAAAGTCAAAATACCAATAATAACTAACTAATAATCTCCATTGAAAACAGCTTAGGACGTCCGAGTTGTACCTCAGTAATCTTTCCAGGTCTAAAGGTGTCAGCTCAAGTGCTTTTGGCTGCGGTATCTCGAGAGGACGTTCATTATTAACAAGGGGAAGTGGATTTACTATATAAAGACCATTAGGTGTGTGTTGGTGTGTTTTTATAATGGGAGGTATTGGGTGTTTTACAGTGGGAAGTATCGAGTGTCTTTTTTTTAATAGTGAGAATAATAGGTCGATTTTTTTTTTTACGATAGGAAATAATGGTGATTTTTTAGTGGAGAGAATATATTTTTTTTTACAATGGGGAATGAATGGTATTTTTTTTATGGGGATTAATCTTTTTTTTTTTACAGTTGGAGGTATATGTGATATTTAAGAGTAGGAAATTAAAATAGTTTTTTTTTTTTTACATGGGAATCTTCTTGTGGGAAATAATGTTTATTTTTTTTTTTACGATGGATAAAATGGATAATATGTTTAAATTAAGAAATACTAGTTTTTTATTTTAGAATTACTGATTTTTTGGAGGATTTAGAGAAAAATAGGTTTTACGACGAGAGAGAGAGAGAGAGAGAGAGAGAGAGAGAGAGAGAGAGAGAGAGAGAGAGAAAATATATTGGTTGTTGTTATAATAATAATAATAATAATAATAATAATAAAAATAAGTAATACGAAGAACAACAAGAAGCAAAACAAAAAGAACAATGAAACACAAAACAAAATCTAGCATCAATAATCATAAAAATATATAAATATTAAATCAAATAACCGACAACTAATATACATATTTTATATAGGGAGAAAAATATATATTGATCCAATTTCTGCCGCCTAGTGACATATTCTTCCCCATTATTTTCCGCATCAGTTCTTCTTTCCAAAACTTGAGGACATGGCCGTAAAGAGAGAGAGAGAGAGAGAGAGAGAGAGAGAGAGAGAGAGTAATCCGACATTTCCATAATTCACATAAAACGTTACTGAGAAAAAAAAGAAAAGAAAAAATACATATAATTTTCTTTTTTCTCTCTCATCTTTCTTAATCAGGAAAATTTTAAACATTTATTTGAATCTATGTCCAGGTGAAATGTTTTTTAATTTGTTTTATATTTGTACAGTAATAGTATAAGGTATATGATTAAGTGTATATCTTATTATTTCGTTCATATATTACTATATCTCGGAGTGATCCTGGATATAGCATGTACAGTGTCTATTAAATATATGGGATAGTGTAGCGAGAGGATTTCTCTTTATATAACGATACTATAGGAAAATTGTCTATGACTTTGCATTTCCCTATAGATTTCTTTATCAAATAATAAGATACTTATAAATTACCATAACCTCCCCTCTGCACTTTATTCTGGTTAAATTAATTTTTTCCATGGCAAGAATTGGATATATATATATATATATATATATATATATTATATATATATATATATTATATATATATATATATATATATATATATATAAGTTATGTATATCCTTTATATGGGAGATGAAATTAGGCTCAATAAAATGGTAGGATATATGAATGAATATTACGCTCGGGTGAACTTGTCTGTATTGTCAAGTAAATAGATTTTCCTTCCCTCTCTTTCTCGTCTAATTCAATCATCGGGAGCCAATTACGCCCACTTGGACCACCTCCCCAAAACCCTCATTGACAGGATTACGCATTGAGGCCGTCACAACTCTGACCTTAGAGGGCTTATCCTAACCCACAATGACGATACGTATGACCCGCGAGGACCCTGTGCGGTCCTGTGACAAAACCCGCGGGAGGGAGCGACTCAGTCGACTACCTTAGGTCTTGAGACACCCAGACACAAGAATGACAGCCGAGGGAAGTTATGTCTCGACTGTGGGGGAATTCTTAAAAAAAAAAGAAAAAAAACATTATTCCTCTCTCTATTTATTTCTGTCTTTCTCATTCTGCCCCTAAATTGGTAGGAAAATTCACAAGGCGTCCAGTTTGTTGAGGGATCGGAGAGAGAGGGAGAGAGACTATCCCATTACCGTGTTGATTTTGCTGCTAAATCCCAACAGTAACTTGGAATTCTCGGTGTTTAATCCTCCGTGTAAACACTCGAGTCGCTTTCCACCGACTGCTTTATTCAAGGCTCGCCAGGTCCTCCCGCCCCGTCCTCCCGCCCTCCACACAACCTCTTCACTAACTGGACACAATGCAGGTCCCCCACAATGGCCGGCTATCACCGCTGGTATTCCTCCGCCATTCGGGTTAATATGTCTCGTTTTGTATCTACGTTTCTTGTCAAACATCAGGGAAGGAAGATTTGATGCCTTAGGGATTGGCAGCGGACGGATTCTCTATTTCTCCTTTTTCTTTTTGTTGTTCATCTTCAGACCTCCAGGAATTCTTCTCATTCCGTGTTACTTTTTTTACGAGGGAGTAAAAAAGGTGCTTCGCTATTATAATCTGCGGGAGGCCAGGGTGTCGTGAGCTTCTGGTCCAATGTTGGCCGCGTCCCTGGCCAAGAGTAAGCTGTTGGCCGCGTCCCTAGCCAGGAGTGAAGCTGTTGGCCGCGTCCCTAGCCAAGAGTGAAGCTGTTGGCCGCGTCCCCGGCCAAGAGTGAAGCTGTTGGCCGCGTCCCTGGCCTAGAGTAAGCTGTTGGCCGCGTCCCTGGCCAAGAGTAAGCTGTTGGCCGCGTCCCTAGCCAGGAGTGAAGCTGTTGGCCGCGTCCCTGGCCAAGAGTAAGCTGTTGGCCGCGTCCCTAGCCAGGAGTGAAGCTGTTGGCCGCGTCCCTAGCCAAGAGTGAAGCTGTTGGCCGCGTCCCCGGCCAAGAGTGAAGCTGTTGGCCGCGTCCCTGGCCTAGAGTAAGCTGTTGGCCGCGTCCCTGGCCTAGAGTAAGCTGTTGGCCGCGTCCCTGGCCTAGAGTGAGCTATTGGCTAGCGAAATATAAGTTAAGAACGAGTCCACGATTATCCAAGAGAAGAATGATACAACTGAGCCCCCTGGCCGTTGTGTTAATATGTCCTATACGAGTTCCTGAGCTCTCGGCCAAGATAATGTGTGTACTAAACAAGCTTCCAGTCAGGTGAGGATCTCCTGGTTGGGACTTAACTGCTACAGAGAGCCAAGACAGGACCGACTTATGACCAGACACACTTGGCCAGCTCGAGGTGGTGTATAGTTGGTGAGTCTGTATAGTCGAGTGTGAATCTGGTCAGGAGTCAACATGTGATCCACTAATGACCTGTCACCATGAACTCCTGACCGAGTGAAGAAGAAAGCTCACTAGCTATATCTCCATCACCACTACTAAACGAATTCGAAATTAAGAACTAAATTTTTTCACTAATAAAAAGAAAATAAGACAATCCATATTTGTTAAATTTCGAAATTCTTGTTCCAAATGAGACGATTTTACATCACATTCAATAATCATTATGATCAAATTACCTTGTTGAACTTAATATAAGATAGTTCATTATTAAAGAAAAGAAGTTTGATAGTTGGCAATGTTCGACCCTCACACCCGCCATCATCTCTTCCAGCAATATCAATAATTGTCTCCCATCACAACTTTTCCCATTCCTTATAATAAAATTGTTTCCGAAGGTGAAAAAGAAGAAAAAATAACTTGTTCTGTTAAGCTCATCACCCCCTATACGACACGCCTCGAAACTAATGCCACATCTGGGGAAAAAAACACACACACCAAAAACTTTAGCAATTATGTCCCTGAATTAAAGGAAATTTACATATTTTCCATTCACGTAATCTGGCCAGGCTGGGGCCGATACAGAGGCCACCAGGCAGAAAGGACGCGTCAGGGGAAAAGGGAAACTTGTGTATTATGACTCACAGTTGATGGAACGATGTGGGAGTTTGTGCTCTAGTGAGGTCGTTCTGTTTCCCTGTGTGCCCTTTGTGACACGACGATACTGCTTCTGCTGGTGGTGTTGTCGATGCCTTCAACCACCTCCTCCAGTTGCACCCCACTCCTCTTCTTCCTCCTACACCTCCTCCCCTCCCCCCTCTCCTCCTCTTCTTCTTCCACCTCTACCTCCTCCTCCTCCCCCCTCCCTCCCCCTCTCCGCGACTTCTTCCCCTCTACCTCCTCCTCCTCCTCCTTCCCCTCCTCCTTCCCCTCCTCCTCCTCCTCCTCCCCTCCTCCTCCTCTCCCCTTCCTCCTCCTCTTCCTCACATTTCGTAAAACATCATCCGTGACACTCATTGACAGGACCACACACCACACAAACCCACAACAGTGTGATCCAACAAATTTACTCTTTTTTTTTTCTCAAGACTTTTTTTGGGTAGGTAAATTAAAGACACCTTTTTGTCTCTCTCTCTCAACAGGATCTTGAACTTATTGACATCAGAACATTGTATGATAGCGGTACTTGTGGGCGTGTTAGAGAAGGGTACATGCAAAGCTGTCTGTCTGTCTGTCTGTCTGTCTTTCATTCGATCTATGTGTCAGTTCATCATTCCATCTATCCTCCTCCCCCCCCCGATCCTTTCCCCCCCTCATCCTCCCCCCATCTCCCCCATCCTTCCCCTCATCCTCCCTCCACCCACCACCCCACCACTGGAGTCCTCATCACATTTAACCAGAGGACGTCACACACCCTACCTAGTTTCCCAACCATTAAGTCGAGCCATTATCAACGATTTAGTGGTGTTAGGAAACTGTCTGTCTGTCTGTGTGCTTCTGTCTTTCCCTTTCTCTCTTTCTCTGTGTTTTTGTATGTCTGTGGTTTGGTTTTGCTCTCTCTCTCTCTCTCTCTCTCTCTCTCTCTCTCTCTCTCTCTCTCTCTCTCTCTCTCTCTCTCATCCAGACGCCCACTTGTACTCTGCCGCTAACAACTCCTCCACCCCCCCCCCCCCACCGCTTGTTCCCTGTCTGATCACCTGGGCAGCTGTAAGCCAATTAAACACAGGTTGGTAGTTTGTTTGTGGAGCTTCAGGCCAGTGACCAAGATGGCTGAATATTATTATTATCATCTGGTTATTTAAATTGTTGTGGTTATGTTAAATTAATGTTGTTTTTTTTGGTTAAGATAAGTTGCTGTTGTTTTTTGGTTTAGTTAAATTATGTTTATTTTTGCAGTTAATTTATATGAATATTATTTTTTTGTGGTAAACGAAAGTCTGTAGGTAAACGAGTGTTATTTTAAGTTCAGTTAAACGAGTCTTCAGTTAAACGAGTCTTCAGTTAAACGAGTCTTCATTTAAACGAGTCTTCAGTTAAACGAATCTTCAGTTAAACGAGTCTTCAGTTAAACGAATATCATTTGTGTTTAATGAAAGGAGAGAAATTTTGTATTTATTCATTGAAAAGTGTGACGACCTTAACGGGCTCGGTTACGGAAGCGTGACGGTCCAGTATGACGACCCAGTGTGACGCCCCAATATGACGACCCAGTATGACGACCCAGTATGACGCCCCAATATGATGACCCATTATGACGACCCAATATGACGAACCAAAATGACGACCCAGTATGACGACCCAGTATGACTACCCAGTATGACGGTTCCACTCCAGTATGACGATCCAGTGTGACGCCCCAATATGACGACCCAGTATGACGACCCAGTATGACAATTCCACTCCAGTATGACGATCCAGTGTGACGCCCCAATATGACGACCCAGTATGACGACCCCAACAGACCAAACTAGTGCAACAAAGTATTCGTTCTCATCCAGCCAGACGTTAGGCTGAATCAATACTCTTACTATAATTATCTATGACTCTTGTTCCTTTATCAGCTAAGTATGTTTGGTATCTTATTAATAGCTTATTATAGCTTATTCATTAACATATTAGCTGATATGACCGGTCAATTTATTTGATTAGAGTGTTTGTCTGACGTACCTAGAATGCGCTGACTTCTCGTTTTCTATAATTTTTTTGTTCGATGTGTGTTCCTGCTTGGGGGTGACTTAGGTATGTCTGTAATAATGATGATGATGATGATGATGATGATGACAGACAAAATGGACCAGTACCCCCCAAAAAATATAAAAGTGACATTAATTAAGACTGAACACTCCATAAAACCTTATTTGATTATATACATTAAATAAATTTCACCAAATTACATCTAAACACACACACACACACACACACACACACACACACACGCAAAAGGAAGGGTGAGATTTGGGGCTTGACAGACGGAACCAAAAGGAAAAAAAATAAAAAATAAATCTTGTAACTCATTTATACACGTCATGGATGAGGTCGATGCTATAGAAAGGACCATTTATTCTAAGACACTCTGGCCCTAGTTTATCTTGTATCATGGGGTCACGACACTCTTGCTAACTCAACCACAAAGGGCATCAGGTGATTGGGAGAATACAGCTGTTTCTCTCCTCTGGTAATAAGCATTTAAATTCCCTCGAGTTAATTGGCCGTTTTAAAATGTTTGTATCTGGGATTCCATTGGAATATTTTGATGTTTAGTGGGATGATGATGATGATGATGATGATGATGATGATATCTTTTCTTACTCTCTTTCCTGATAGCTCTGTCTAACTCCCCCTCCCCGTCTCTCTCTCTCTCTCTCTCTCTCTCTCTCTCTCTCTCTCTCTCTCTCTCTCTCTCTCTCTCTCTCTCTCTCTGCTCATCTGAACTCATATAAAATCAGACCACAGCTAACAGAACCTCATCCCCCCTTCCTCCCTTCCCCCTTTCCCCTCCTCCCCTTCCCCCTTCCCCCCCCCCCCCAAAGCACATCACCACGACATCTCCCAGCGTGAGTGCCTCCTCCTCCTCTTCCTCCCTTCCTTCACCCCAGTACACACCTCACGTCCCAGGTCAGTGTGTGCGAAATATTATGACTTAATCTAATACGTGGTGAAACAAAGGAGATGTAATTCTTGTCTTCCGCTACTTTACAACGTGTCTCTGTGATGATGATGGATTGGCTGAGTGAAATGTGTGGTAATTTATCGTTCAGTTTAAGATTAATTTGTGTGTTTGTTTACCTTTGATGATTTTTGTTATTTAGTGAAGTTTTTTCTCGGTAATATCCCTCATAGTTGATAATAAATAAAGATCTATTAGTGAGGTCAGTTAAGGTGGTAATTATACTGACTGATAATAGGTTAATTAAACTTTATCATTAAGATTTATAAGTGATTAAAATATTTTTCATTGAAAGGCTAATATACATAGGAAGAAATTTTATTCTTCATTTTAGAATTTTATTAAAGAATTTTCATCATCATCATCACCATCACCATCATCATCATCACCATCACTATCATCATCATCACCATCATCATCACCATCATCATCATCATCATCACCATCATCATCATCACCATCACCATCATCACCATCATCATCATCATCATCATTACATATTATTTGATTACGTTATCTTTAATATACATTGAGAGTGACGTCACATACTCATCACACATACCATAAAATATCATACATACTCATATACATCAATGAATCCCATACATAAAAGAGCATAAAATCATACATATACATCACAAATACACATATATAGATCATACATCATACATAGAAACCCCACATACTCCAATCACTCAAAAACATATATTTACTCCACACATAATGAAAGGAAACGAGAAAGTATAATTAAATAAGCCTTAGTTGTCTTGGTGCGAGAGTCTTATGACACCTTCTGAAGTGGTCACTCTGACGTACGTGTTAATCACTGATAAGATTTTTTTTCCAGGTACATTCATTAGTGGACAGGTAGACAGGTGAGGCAGGACATCAGTATTCAGGTGTTTGCGATAACCCTTTGGTGGGGGTGTAGGGGGGGGGGTGGTGGAGGGGATGATGGGGGTAGAGGAGGAAGGGGAAGGGGTGAGAGTATGTGGGGGGAGGAAGAGGATGATGATTTTGAGGAGGGGGAGGGAAGGGGGGGTAGGTGATATGGAAAAGGGAGGGAGGGAGGGGAGAGGGGTGATACTGTGGAAAAGGGAGGAAAGGGGAAGGGGAGAGAGAGGAGGAGGAAGGGAGAGCAGGAGGAGGAGAGGTTATGCTGTAGTTGGATATTTATTGTGTTATTTCTCTCGGTCGGGTCGTGTAAGAGAGGGTGGTAGTGTCTGTCTGTTTCTCTCTCTCTCTCTCATAATGTGTAGCAAGAATGAGAGAGAGAGAGAGAGAGAGAGAGAGAGAGAGAGAGAGAGAGAGAGATAATGTTGTGTCTCGTCCCTATTATCTCTCATTCTTTGTTACATGCTGTCTCGTTTAATATTATGGGCTGTCTCTCTCAGATACCCCTCCCATGTACCTCTCCCTCACCCCTCCCTCTACTCTCCTCTCCCAGGTGATGTTCCCTCCCATGTTGGCCTCTCCCATAATTGCCCACATTAAGTTATCAGAACACCGCCACCAGGACGGGACATCAACTGACACAGGGGCGGGAGACTGAATACCTTCCCTGCTTACTAAATAGTCTTCTCTTCTGACCCACGCCCGCCCACCTCTCTCTCTCTCTCTCTCTCTCTCTCTCTCTCTCTCTCTCTCTCTCTTCCTTCATCATCATCATATTTCTGTATCTCTCTTGTTTTTCTTGTTTGTCTCTTTTCTTTATCATCTTCTGTCTCTCTCTGTCTCTCTCTGCTATTCCTTCTTCTCTCTCTCTTTCTCTTCCTTTCCCTCTACTCTACTCTACTCTACTCTACTCTACTCTACTCTCTCTCTCTCTCTCTCTCTCTCTCTCTCTCTCTCTCTCTCTCTCTCTCTCTCTCTCTCTCTCTTGAAATTAACTGGAACAGCTGGAACGCCTAAGTGGTAACTGTCAGTGATATCACATAGTTAACTGGTCTTAATAGGACTAACTGTATCTAAATGAGATGAACTGGTACTAAAATACCACCATTTGGAACTAACTGGAACGTGTGACCGGTGACTGTATAGGTGATGATAAGGACTAACAGGGGCTAACTGACTGGGACTAACTGGAACGTGTGAGTGGTGACTGTAAAGCAAGTGAGATGGAGAGTATGTTTGTTTTAGTGACAATTCCTGATAAATCGACCAAAATTTGCCTAACAGACACAAAATAACTGACTGACTGGGACTTTCTAACTGGCACTGACTGGGACTAACTGGGGAGTGTGAGTGGTGACTGTAAAGGGGTAGTGGGAGGGCGGGAGTGATAACGAATGGTAATTGGGTCCACTACAAGAATATTTATACCTGCTTTGATACTGTATACCTCTAGTTAATATTTATAAATGTGTCAGCTCTCTCTCTCTCTCTCTCTCTCTCTCTCTCTCTCTCTCTCTCTCTCTCTCTCTCTCTCTCTCTCTCTCTCTCTCTCTCTCTCTCTCTACCAGGCGGTCTAGTGTAGGAGGAGACCGGCTACAGTTCGGTTCGGGTCATGAAAGTTTGGAGATTCACTCTTTAACACACAGATCTCCTACCTGTGTCTCTCACCTGGTCCGCACCCCGCGTCTCTCACCTGGTCAGCACCCTGCGTCTCTCACCTGGTCAGCGTTATCATCATTACCTGCTAGGCTCGATAATGCGTATAGTGAGTTAAGATATCACTCACAGATTGCGTATATTGAGTCGTGTACCTGGAGTGGTAATTAACATCAATGCCTCTACCTGTTAAACTCGATATTGCGACAGTGAATCAAGGTATCGATAAAACATGCGTAAACGGTGTATTATTGTTCAAAAATGCGTAGACAATGTTGCGTATATGGCGTTAGCTTGTATAGTCAGGATAACACAGCAGTCCAAGATGAATAAATAGTTAAATATTGAGTAAAATACAGACAATGCAAATATACAATACACATAGACAAATATTGAAGCTTTAACCACATAAGGGAAATAATTTTAAGTGCGGGGAAATTTGGGGAAGAAAAATTTCAAGGTAAGACTTAGGTAAGGAAATGGTGTAGGCATATAAGGGGAAGGGGGGGGGGTAGGTAGGGTGAGGAGGGGAAGGAGGGGGAGGAGAATAGAAGGATGGAGGTGGGGAGATGAGTAGGGTGGGTGAAAAAAAGAGGAGGGGGAACAAGAAATAGGGAAGGATGACAGAATGAAAGGAGAGCAGGATAGTGAGAGGAAGAAACTAGGGGGGGGGGGAGGATAGTATGGAGAGAGAGCGAGAGAAAGGGGAAGGCAACGATGAGGGAAAGGAGAGAAAGAAAGTCGAATGAGGGGAGAAGTGAAATGAGGAAGGAAGGAAGGAAGGAATGTAGGGAGGGACAAACAAAGCAGAGGAGGAATGAAGGAAATGAGAAAGAAGAAGAGGGAGGGAAGGAGAATGAGACATAACTAGAAGAGGTTAGCTAAAAGAATATACACTAATAAAGGAAGGGAGGAATGAAAGAGGGAAAGAAGAAAGCACTAATGAGAAGACCAGGAAGGAGAAACACCACACAAATTAGCCTGATTTGTGTACAGTATTAAGAGGCACACACACACACACACACACACACACACACACACACACACACACAAATAAAAAAAAATTAAGAAGCCTTCCTAATTGCAATACGTCGACGATGGCGTTGCAAAATTGCCAGGGTTATTGCAGCTCCTCCCTCTCAAGCTGATCTTTTACCTTGGCCTCGTCTCACTCATCTTGCAGAATATTGCACACTCGTGACTTAATAAAAAAACAATTAATATCATATACTCTCTTAAACCCGGGTGGCTATATTGCTATTTATTTTTCCTTCGCTGCTGACTAGAGTTCATTATTGGTTTAGGTTTTTATTGGGTGTGGTTTAGTTACGTCAATACTCCAGTTTTACTCACTGATCTAACTGATGGAGGTTTGTGGAATGTGTGGGATGGTGGTTAGTTGTTTTATATGAGGGTTATATTACAGATAGTAATTAAGGGCTGTGTTGTGGTGGTGGTGGTTATGATTATGCCACACACACACACACACACACACACACACACGCACACTGCACTCAAGGAAGGTGGTAACTCATAAAACCTTACCCTTTGACCTGTAGCGGTTGTCATGGAGATTATGTATACCATATGCCAGTAATACATGTAGGTGGGCACTTTATGTTATGGATATGTATACGATAGTTATTCATAGTTGTATTCTGACACTGCAATGGATCTCGGTAATATTGAGAGATAATACATGGGGGAAAATACGTATAAAGTGAATTATATTGTATATTTAACCATGTAATGATCGTGGGAGAGAGAGAGAGAGAGACGTCTTATTTATTTCACTCATTAAAATTACACACTAATTGGCTCTCTCTCTCTCTCTCTCTTTGTGTTATCAAAGTCGAAGAGATAAAGTTTGTAGGCAACCTCATATTCACGTCTCTTGAGGGAGATATGAACTTTGACCTTGACACAGAAGATATTATAGTGTTTGGGTCACAGAAGGTCATGTCCTCACAGTGGCACAGAGGCTTCATCTTTGGAACACTCACTCTCTGCCCCCCCTCCTCCTCCTCCCTCCCCCCCCTCCTCCCCCCCCACATACACACATGCCTCTCTTTAAAAACATAACATTACCTTCCAACTTCTTTGTCTTCCTTAACCTCCGTGGGCCTTAAAAACAACTTCCTCCTAAGTTTACAGAATTGTCCTGAGACTTAACTTTAGCTAGAGTCCCTGAAGGTCGCGCTTGTTAGTAGGACCTCAAGTAAACATTTGCATTATCCTGAGATGGTCCTTTGAGGCCTTATGATGTCCTCACCCTCCCGCGCCCCATACCCCCCCCCCCCCCTCTGTCAGTAGATGCCATTCAAAGTTTGTCATCTATAATGGAAGCATCTGGATGTGGACAATGGCTGCGAGGGACAATGTCAACACAGCCGATGGTCGCCACTACTCACAACCCTCCTCTCGCCCCCCCCCCCCCCCCCCCCCCCCATAACCTCTCTGTTATGTCAACCTTTTCCCAATAATGTTTGTACAGCTCTCACGGGACCTAGGATAAACGCCATCTATCTGACGTCATTGTGGGAGTCTGGCCCTAGAAAATGATGTCGGAGTTTTTTATGAGAATGTTTTCATGTTGATTATACTACACGTTGAGTGTGCCTGTGTGTGTGTGTGTGTGTGTGCGTGCGTGCGTGCGTGCGTGCGTGCGTGCGTGCGATGCTGTAACACACTGAATATATTACTATAATGCATTTGTGGCTGTAACCTGGGGTACAGTATTTAGAACTAGATAACATAAGATACAGTAATAACATGAGTTAAGAGAGGTGCCTCTCCTCACTGTCCTATACAGTGATCAATAAGCACTGGCACTGCCCTAACTACCTTTCCCTCCAATTGCATTGTTCTATCTACTCGTACTAGTATATATATATTTCGAGTATTTAAGCTAACACATCAAATAAACCAAATTTATTATACATCATTTCAGGAACATTAAAGACCTCACACGTATTATCCTTAAACCAGTGGATATTTCAACCCGGCTCGAGGCTCCACTCACCTCCCTCACTAACTACGACACAAAACAAAACATTAAGGAAATACCCATAACACTTAACGCAGGAGCTCAGAGATACAACTACATCTTCTCATCAGGTGTTCAGACTATCCAAATCTTAAGTAAATCGTAATGAATTAATGATACTTAATAACTATATACAGGTGTTTAGAGTTTATTCACTACTGTTTTACCTGCCTGTCGTCCTCTCTTCTTATAGCGAGAATATTAGTATCATGATGCACCAAGGCGTCACCCACCTACATCACTCATCTCCTTCCTCAGTCGATCACCACCTGTCCGTCCCCACCGAGCTAGTGAGGTGCAGCTAGAGGGGATGGGGAGGAGGGAGGGGTGGGGGTGGGGGTGCTCCTTCATGGGCGGAGATACCTTGCGCTCAGGAAACCCTTAGCCGGAGCTGTATATAGCCATGCAGGCAAACTGGTCTCAAGCTGTGTCGGGCTAATTGGCAATAGAAAAGTTGGACAATGAGGTGGAGGTGAGGTGTAGCTACTCAAGCAAGGGAAGGTGGGCGCCCCGGCATATTTTATACCACCATGGAACACCAACCATTAGCATATAAGTAACTATGAATACCTCCTGTTAGGGCTGTGTAAATTTACCTTCCTCTTTAGATAAACATCATGAACTATTTTTTTTTTTGTCTTCCTCACGATAACATTTGACAAGTATCAGGCCGTTTAAAATGAAGGAAATTCTATTGTTTGATAATAAGTGATTACATGAAGATTAGGCACCCCAGCTTATTTCAATTAATGATTAAACACTTATACCAACCTAACCGAACCTAACCCAACACCATAACATAAAACTAACTAAACCAAACCAATACCTAACACGACCTAATCTAACCTAACCTTACATAACCTAACCTAACCTAACCAAACCCCTCAGGTAGTTTTTGTGTGTTTACTCCGTGATGATGTGACTTAACACTGTATGGTTGACGTGATTGAAATAAACATGATACTTAACATACACTCAACATGACTAGAACCTGTCTAATGTTCTTATTGGTCTTAAAGTCATCATCCACCTTGACCTGACCTCTATAAACTATTAAGTGGTCGGTGTAAAATGAGTCTTAAGTGGTTGTGTACAGGGAGTCTCAAGCCTGACATACCAGAGGCGGGGGTCAACGTCCGTGGGAAACTAAGGTTGTTGATAAGCCCACAGGTGACCTCTGACCTATGGAATAAATTT
>CAUDMG010002856.1:80000-110000 GCA_958450375.1 Homarus gammarus
ACCCAGGTATAATAGCAGAGATAAATGATAGACCACCTTAGGAGACATTAAGAGTGAGTAATTAATTTAACACATATAAAATAAATTAATTAGACTCGAGTAATAGAGATAATTAATTAGATAGAGCATAAGAGAGAGATATATTTAATTACACAACTGGATAACGACCAAGAGAACTTGAGATCGTTAATTATATATAGATGACTAATTAATTATATGCTAATTATCTATTATAAAATCAGATAATTGGAGCATTTAAATAGATATAGTGCAGACATAAGCCGGTATAGATACTAATTAGCTCACTATGATTTATCAATGAATGAGCTAAAGAGAATAAGCTAAGTAAAGGAACATAAACAAGGATTAATAATTAGATAGAATGAGCTAAATATCTCCTGTTTGTTGGAGTTATATTCAAATTATTCTTCCTTCTGTATAACTCTTATTTCATATTACCTCGTGGAGATAATCACACGAATAAGCCTAATGATCAATTACTCACGGGCTGATTCATCAACCAAATATGATAATTACCTCATGAGATATTAATCATCATAGGAGTAATTAATTATGCTTATAGGGAATAATATATTATACGTATATAGCTGTAATATAAGCGAAGTATAATAGAGGATTAGATGAGGCTAATTTATCATCGGTTATAAGTGACAATTAACTCCGGGGTTTTCTTTCATATATTAATAAAGACTAAAATAACCTGTGCAATATAGCTCCAGTATAAAAATAAAAGAAGATATTGGTTATATATCACAAGTTACAAAATACAATTAACTCGTTAACTCGTGAGCAATGAAATATATAACATCATTTAAACAAACTGATTTATATTATATATTGATATATATTAATCAAATAATCGAAGCTATATTAACCCAAGTAATTAAGTGTTTAAGTCCTAACACCACACGACAATTTAACTCAGAAGCTATCAAACACTAACCTAACTCAAACGATTAATATCATTCCCACTAACAGTACAAATTAAGACCGTCGGGGCTAAGATAGGAATAAATACAACACTAACTTATTTCCAACGTTAAATGGCAATCTAACTTACGAGTGATTAAGCAATGACAATTACTCAAACTATGATTTTAGCTCTATGCAATAAGTCATATAAAAGTATCAGAGTTCGAGATGACAAAAAAATAACAGTAATTTATCTTCGACATAAAACGACAATTTGACTCACAAGTGATTATAACAATGATACACTGTACAGACGATGTAAAATGTCCTACCATGAATTACTAGTGTCAAATACGGGAACTAATCTACAGGTGTGAATTATATATTTTGTTCTATTCCTGGGAGAGAGGAGAAGAAGGAGTAGGAGGAGAAGAGAGAGGGAGAGAAAGGGTGGGAAGGGAAGAAGAAAAAGGGAAGGAAGGTGTATGGAGGGATAAGAAGGAAGGGTGAGAAACTGGGGTGGAAAGGAGAGAGAGAGAGAGAGAGAGAGGTAAGGGCGGTAGAGGGGGAGAGACCACCTGCCTCCATTCATTTGTCAACAGGTAACTAAAACAATATGCAAATCGCTTCAGAAACTCCTATGCTAAAACTAAGTGGAATATCGACCCAGGGTTTACCATCATCATCATCAATTACTAACGAAGAGGACCCCCCCCCCCACCTCCCCCCCACCTTTCCCCCCACCTCTCCCCCCCCCACTCTCCCCCCCCCCCCACACACAGAGTTATATAAATGAAGACAATACAATTTTACGCCAGCTATTTGTTAAGGGGGTTGAAGGTGAGCAGGCAGTTTGATAGAGAGTCTAAAATTAGGCGGAATCAGAATGGCACCGTTTATTCTGGAGTCATGGAGCTGTGGGTTCGAGTTTAGTTTTGTTTAGAGTTCGGGATTAAAGATGTGTGCGTGTGTGTGTGTGTGTGTGTGTGTGTGTGTGTGTGTGTGTGTGTGTGTGTGTGTTGGGGGTCGTGGTATCGTCATTCAGGTTTGTTGGCATTAAGTAACAGAAACTTTATGAAGAATTATTAATAACAAGTATAGATATATGGCAAGGTGTAAAATATACCACTATGAGAGAAAGAGAGAAGGGGGGCAGACAGACAGACAGACACGTAAACAGAAATAGAGAGAAAGAAAGAAACAAAAACAGAGACAGATAAACAAAGAAATATAGATGGAAAGAAAAAAAACAGAAAAAATGAGAGAGAGAGAGAGAGAGAGACGACCCCCACGAACAATAATAATAAGAAAACATAACCAACCTAACCTAACCTCACCACACAATCAACTCTTCGCCTTTTATATTAATGTTCACTTGACAGCACCAATTATAATACCACCTGGACGATTCATTTGTCTCGTCACTGGTAAAGTAAACATGACTGGACCGAGGAAGAGGCATCACCTAGACTATTATCTGAATTGTATCTTACTGTGTAGTGGAGGCTGATGTTTGGATCATGAAGTGACCTGCGTGTGGATAGAGAGGGTCCTTGGTTAATGTCCAGTGGAAAAGAAGTATAAATTATCCACTGTTCTATGGCGGGTATAAAGTATATATTAGGCTATTGGAGTTTGTAATATATATAAGGAGATCGTATATAATTATAGAGAAGATATATATATTTTTTCTCGAGTTGGTATAATTATATAATGTATAATTTGGTTATTATAATGGTGAATATTTAGAGGAAATTATGGTATATTTTAAGGTATGTTATATTTTAGGTTGTTAAATCATAGTACTGAAAATATTAAATCTCTGCACTCAAGAGATTAAATCACTGTACTCAACGGATTAATTCACTGTTCTCAAGGGATTAACTCACTATACTCAAGGGATTAATTCACTGTACTCAAGGGATTAACTCACTGTACTCAAGTGGTTAAATCATAGTACTCAAGGGATTAATTCACTGTACTCAAGGGATTAACTCACTGTACTCAAGGGGTTAAATCATAGTACTCAAGAGAGAACTCACTATAATCAAGGGGTTAAATCATAGTACTCAAGGGGTTAAATAATCGTACTTAATGGGTTAAAACTATCACTTGACACTTGACACTTGAATAATTACACTCTCGTCCTCAGTTACAGGGAAAAAAATTATCGTAAGAATCTTGAGGCTCCAGTCCCAGTGTTATGTGTAATAAAAAAGTGGGGGGGGGGGTGTTTTAAGTGGTGGTTAAGTGAGAGAGAGAGAGAGAGAGAGAGAGAGAGAGAGAGAGAGAGAGAGACAAAAACAAGATAAAACCCACACGCCAGCAAGCAGAGGCTATCGGTCAACATCACGGTGTAGCCTTAAACTAATACATCAGAGGAAGAGACGGGGTCGACGGGGGTGAGAATAGAGTTAAGACCCCTTACCATTATGTCCCTTTGACACTGAATTTCTGTTACTATGGCCCTTTGATACTGAATTTCTCTTACTATGGCCCTTTGATACTGAATTTCTCTTACTATGGCCCTTTGACACTGAATTTCTCTTACTATGGCCCTTTGACACTGACTGAATTTCTCTTACTATGGCCACTTGATGCTATGGCCCATTGGTACTATGGCCCTTTTGTACTATGGCCCTTTGGTACTATATGGCCTTTTGAGGGTCAAGTGAACACCTCTTCCATCATTGTTTGTCTATTTATTTTTTTTTTAGAGAGAGAGAGAGAGAGAGAGAGAGAGAGAGAGAGAGAGAGAGAGAGAGAGAGAGAGAGAGAGAGAGAGAGAGAGAGAGAGAAAAACAATATTTTTACCATCCAGTCATTCCGTCAGCAGTGGTAGGGTAGGGTAGTCGGGTCGGGTAGGGTAGTCGGGTCGGGTAGGGTGGTCGGGTCGGGTAAGGTAGGAGAGAGAAGGGGGAGGTGGGGGGGGGGCAGGATATATAATAAACAAACGAATATTTTAATTTTTTTATCATAAAATTCATAATTGGATTAAAATCGTCACTTTTAACATTTAACTAAGTTACATTTTTGATGGATTTTTGTATTAATGGTTAAATTAAACATGAATCCATGAGCCATTAGATCATTATAATATATTAGTGGCACCAAAAAAAAAATAAAAATAAAATTACCCAGAAATTGGATGTTTTTTTTTTGGCTAAGAATTTCTACAGGTGTTTTATTTGTTAGTATTTTTGTTGTTTACTGTTATTTGTTCTTTGATTCTGTTTGCGTTATTTATTTTCTTGTTAGGGTTAAGTGGAATTGCTTGTGTATATGGAGAGAGTGAAAGATAAAGCGAGAAAGAAAGAAAGAAAGAAAGAGAGGATCACACTTCTAAGTAAAAAAGAGAAAGAAAAAGAAAGTGAGAAACAAACAGAATGAAAAGATATAAGGGGGAATAAAATGTAAAAGACGAAAAACAAAACTAGATAAAAGAAAGAAACTAAGAGACAGATGGACAGAAAACCAAACACAAAACACACAGGTTAAACATAAGACAGATAAAGACACCACCATCATCACCACTACCACCACCATCATCACCACTACCACCACCACCATCATCACCACTACCACCACCATCATCACCACTACCACCACCACCATCATCACCACTACCACCACCACCATCATCACCACTACCACCACCACCATCATCACCACTACCACCACCATCATCATCACCACTACCACCACCATCATCACCACTACCACCACCATCATCACCACTACCACCACCATCATCACCACTACCACCACCACCATCATCACCACTACCACCACCACCATCATCACCACTACCACCACCATCATCATCACCACTACCACCACCATCATCACCACTACCACCACCATCATCACCACTACCACCACCATCCCTATTACCACTAACCACCACCATCATCACCACTACCACCACCATCATCACCACTACCACCACCATCATCACCACTACCACCACCATCATCACCACTACCACCACCATCATCACCCCTACCACCACCATCATCACCACTACCACCACCATCCCTATTACCACTAACCACCAACTCCAAATCCACTACCAACCACCACCACCACTACCACCACCACCACTACTACCACCACCACCACCACTACCACCACCACCACCACCACCACTACCACCACCACACCCTCTACGTCTCCGGTTTAATTTCCATAGGAATTTAAAAAAACAATGAGACGAAGAAGAAGAAAAGAAGAAGAAGAAAAAGAAGAAAAGAAGATGAAGAAGAAGAAGAAGAAGAAGAAGAAGAAGAACGAGAAACAAGAAGAAAAAAAGAAGAAAAAGAAGAAAAAAAGATGAAGAAGAAGACGAAGAAGAGAACGAGAAACAAGAAAAAAAGAAGAACAAAAGAAAAAGTAGATGAAGACGAAGAAGAAGAAAAAACAAGAAACAAGAAGAAGGAAGAGAAAAATCAACCACAAAATATCACCACTCACACTCACAGCTGTCCTGAGCAAAAAAACAGAGGAGTATCTAGTGAAGGGCAGAAGAGGGAAGACTTGTCAAAACTAATTATGTTTGTTTTAGTCTCGACAGTGATGAAGGGGGGATTAAGGGTTCATTTTCCTTTACTTACTTCTGCAGGAATGAAAGTAAATAGTGTAAAGTAGGTTTTGGGAGGAATGAGAAAGTTTGGGGAGGAATAAGAAAGTTTTGGGAGGAATAAGAAAGTTTTAGAGGGATTTGAAAGTAGAGAATTTGTTAATATGTGGTTGTTGGTGGATAATACTTTTAGAATTTGATAATATTTTGTTTTTAAGGGAAAAATACTTACATTTGTAGCGTTTTAGTGAACTTAATACTTAGATAATTTATTAATACATGATTTTGGGTGGATAAAGAAAGTAGATAATTTGGTGGAATCATAATTAATGGGATTTGCGATGTACTTTTGAGTGAAATAATACTTAAAATTATGGTTCACTAAAATAATTTTATGACAATTATCATTTTACATTAAATTCTTGAGGTTTGAAAGAAAATGTTAAAACAGAATTTAACAATGCTAAAATGTTTTACTTCGGTTTGATATAATTTACTGAGAAATTATATAACTTTTACTTTTGTTAAAATTAGAAAGCTTTTATTTTAAATAGGAGAGAAATTTGTACTATATGAAAATTAAGCAGTCAATCCGAGAAACGTATGAAAGGTTTAGTAGAATTTCTTTACAGTTGATCAATTCACATTTATTCTATCTCTATAATCCTATAATTTACGAGTCTGGGCGAGGGGATGATTATAGAGGCCCTCAAGGAATTCTTTGATGTATAATCCATAAATTTCAATACTAAGATCACTACGTTGTATCTCCTTGTATAAAAACAAAATTAGAGGTTTCACTTGGAGATTAAATACCTTTGATTATTTCACTGATAATTAGAGACCCTAACCTACCCTAACCTAACCTAATCTAATCTAAACCTAATCTAATCTAATCTAATCTAACCTAACCTAACCTACCTGTATAAAGGAGACTAATCACTCAGCCAAGGTGTCACTGAGTGCTCTATTGGCTGCAGACCAGATTTTTTTTAACACAGGTGCTTAGACGAGTGATAGGAGGAGGGTGTAGAGGATGGAGGGAAGAAGGAGGAGGGGTGGAGGATGGAGAGGGAAGAAGGAGGAAGGGTGGAGGGTGGAGGGAAGAAGGAGGAGGGGTGGAGGATGGAGAGGGAAGAAGGAGGAAGGGTGGAGGGTGGAGAGGGAAGAAGGAGGAAGGGTGGAGGATGGAGGGGGAAGAAGGAAGAGGGGTGGGAGGAAGAAAGATGGAGAGATGATTAATGACGTCTTATTTTTTCTTGTAATCTCTCTCTCTCTCTCTCTCTCTCTCTCTCTCTCTCTCTCTCTCTCTCTCTCTCTCTCTCTCTCTCTCTCTCTTATTACCCAGTCATTACCAGTCGATTAATCACTATCTGCATGAGAATATTTTCAAGGATAAAGAGTCACGACTATAAGAGAATTGTCTAATTATATATGAATGAAAAATACATTATTATATCGTCTATTGGCTAACGTTCGACCAATGAGATATCAGCGCGGGAATATTCAACCAATGAGATATCAGCGCGGGAATATTCAACCAATGAGATATCAGCGCAGGAAACATTCGACCAATGAGATATCAGCGCGGGAATATTCAACCAATGAGATATCAGCGCGGTAATATTCAACCAATGAGATATCAGCACGGGAATATTCAACCAATGAGATATCAGCACGGGAATATTCAACCAATGAGATATCAGCGCTGGAATATTCAACCAATGAGATATCAGCGCGGGAATATTCAACCAATGAGATATCAGCGCAGGAAACATTCGACCAATGAGATATCAGCGCGGGAATATTCAACCAATGAGATATCAGCGCGGTAATATTCAACCAATGAGATATCAGCACGGGAATATTCAACCAATGAGATATCAGCACGGGAATATTCAACCAATGAGATATCAGCGCTGGAATATTCAACCAATGAGATATCAGCGCGGGAATATTCAACCAATGAGATATCAGCGCGGGAATATTCAACCAATGAGATATCAGCGCGGGAATATTCAACCAATGAGATATCAGCGCGGGAATATTCAACCAATGAGACATCACTGTGAGAATATTCGACCAATAAGACATAACTCCCTCTCTTAAGAAGTTTGGTGAGGCTTAGGGAAAAAAATATTGCTCTTTCTTTCATTTATTCTCCTTCCCTACCTCTTCCTACCCCCCTACCCTTCCATTCCCTCCCATTCCTTCCCCTTCCCTTCCTTTACCCTTTCTCTCCTCACTCCATTCTCTCTCCTTCCTCTATCTACCTTTCCTCACCCTTCCCCTTCCTACCCTCCCCATTCCATTCCTTCTTCCCCCTCACCATCTCATCCCCCCTCCCTTCTACCCCCTTCCCTCCCCCTTCCCTCCCCCATTTCTACAGGAGCCATCAAAACTAGACGAAAGAGCAACAAAAAAAATGGAGAAAAAATCTGGTCTGGATTGTTGATATAGAGTGATTTTTTCCCCTCCAGTCTACTAGGAGAGTCTAGGCTTAACTAGCAGCAAGACCCACTAGCAGTAATACCCACTAGCAGTAAGATCAACAAGCACTAGGATCAACTAGCAGTAAGATCAACTAGCATTAAGACCAACTAGCATTAAGACCCACTAGCAGTAATGGAAATCTGAATCTTTGTTCGTCCAAAAGTTAAAATAACTAGAAACTACAGCAGTGTTGAAGGATACATAATAACTACAAGAGATAATACATAAACTACAGCAGTGTTGAAGGATGCACATTAACTTTAGGGATATAACGAGCAGCTTCAGGCCATGATAGAGAGCGAGAATACGACTCGTGAAGGCTGCACTTACAGGAGACGATGAATGGGCGACTTACAGCAGGGATTGCAATCATGAATCCAGAGCAATGGAGTGACGGTGAAGATTTGTCAAGGTAAATGCGCCGAAAATCAAGTCTTACTGGAGAGCCTCAGACACATAGGAAGAATTTAAGAAATATAACAAGATTAAAATAAGGAAAACATAAAACACTTGTTCTATTTTTGTTTTGAGTATCTGATTGGAATTGTTTATGTTACAGCATCTCGTCTAATAACTGGGTGGGTGGGTGGGGGGGGGGAATCAACTCCCGAAGATGAACATAAGGCTGGAGTAATAGAAGAAGCTTGGGGGGGGGGGGGGGGGGGAGATAGTGCTGTGTGTGATGGGATCTTTAGGACGATAATCGACTGTCTCTCTGTCTATATATCTTAGTTGTTATTGCCGGAACTCGATTTTTATATTGTCTGTCTGTCTGTTTGTCTGTCTTTCTGTGTCTCGTGTAGTGTACAATATGCTCTTTTTATGTGTGTGTGTGTGTGTGTGTGTGTGTGTGTGTGTGTGTGTGTGTTAGATGAGGTCGAATCTGGCTGTGGCAGCAGAAATAGCTGGCCAGATGGTAGAAGTGATGGTTGGCCAGATGGTAGAAGTGATGGTTGGCCAGATGGTAGAAGTGATGGTTGGCCAGATGGTAGAAGTGATGGTTGGCCAGATGGTAGAAGTGATGGTTGGCCAGATGGTAGAAGTGATGGTTGGCCAGATGGTAGAAGTGATGGTTGGCCAGATGGTAGAAGTGATGGCTGGCCAGATGGTAGACGTGATGTTGGCCAGATGGTAGAGGTGATGGGTGGCCAGATGGTAGAAGTGATGGTTGGCCAGATGGTAGAAGTGATGGCTGGCCAGATGGTAGAAGTGATGGCTGGCCAGATGGTAGACGTGATGTTGGCCAGATGGTAGAGGTAGAGAATGGCCAGATGATGTTAAGGACATTTCAGAAACACTAGAAGGAGGAGGTGGAGGGGGCTAGCTAGTAGGATGCCTGGTGGTGTTACTAGTTGGCTGACGTCACTAGCTGCTAGGAACTTGTCTGAACACCAAGGAGAGTCTGCTTGATGAGACAATACTGGGACCTGACTCTGTGGCTCTGTAGGGCCTCGTTAAGCCTTACTGAGCTCTAAATGGAGAAAGAGAGAGAGAGAGAGAGAGAGAGAGAGAGAGAGTCTACTACTGTATGTCCCTCCAGCATCAAGACCTTATGTGTTTGTCCTCCTCTCGCTTTATGACTTCCTCCTCCTCCTCCTCTTCCTCCTCTCTCGTTCCCACTCCTCTTCCACCCATCAACAAGAGTAACACACACACACACACAGAGGTCAACCTTCCACCACACCTGACCAAAGACTATTTTCCTTCGTGTTTCTCTTTTTCGTGTCGACTTTTACCATTCTGAAAGTGTTTAGCGCCTGAGAATATTTGCATAATTGTGATTCATTCACCGAGGAACCTGCTGCTTTGCTAATTGATACGTTACACAGGTGAGTTTTAAAGTTAATCTATTTATATAATATACCTGTGTTCATTACCATCTTTTCCTACCTGTGATGGATTTAATATGAATAAATTAATTGGTCTTGTCTATAGGATACTAACCCTTATTAAGTCAAGGTAGTTAATGTGTCTGAGAGAATTGTTGTTGTTGTTGTTGTTGTTGTTGTTTTATTGTTTTATGGTTGTTCGTAGATGGTAAGGTAACTGAGGGTAGTTATTATTAGTGGTGGTCGTTAAGTTTGTACTCTCAAGAGGATGATGGTTAGTGGTTAGGTGAGGATAGTGGTAGCTAATGTTTACGTGAGGATAATGGTTAGGATAATAGTAGTGGTAGTTAATGGTTAGGTGAGGATAGTGTGGGCAGCTGGTTAGATGTCGTTCTACACACACACACACACACGCACACACACACACACACACCTAATACTCACATTGGTTCCTCGAGGTGTGATTAATACAGGGGTTCGAAGCAGCAACACCTGATTCACTATTTGTGTATGGAACTAAATGACGCCCCTTGTGACACAGTGTTTGAAGCTTCGCGTAGGCTGTATGATGAAGCTTTGGATTCGAACCTCTCCATCGTCTGGCTTCATGAATTAGTCGAGCTGTCTGTTTATATGTCTGTAAGGCAAGACAGACAGACAGAACAGAATATAATTAATCAAAACAGAAACAGGTCAGTGGGACAGAGAGAGCATTCCCACACACACACACACACACACACACACACACACGCACACACACGCCGAGAGTTTCAGTCGGGGGAACTTTTCAAAAATTGGCGAATAGAGAAATTTGCGCTCAGATGAAAGTGCCAATCAGGTTGTGATGGGGAAACAGAGGCATAGATCGGGGGGGGGGCGCTATAGTGGGCAGCTGTGGTGTATGGCAGTAGTAGGCAGCTGTGATGAAGGGCGGTGGTGGGCGGCTATAGTGGGTGGCTGTGGTGAGGGGCGGTGGGTGGTTGTGGAGAGGGGCGGTGGTGGGCGGCAGTCACACCAAAGTCATAATTTGAATTTGGATTTCGACTCTTGATCTAACACAAAATTGAAGAATCCCATTTTTTTCCAGTTTTTTGTATTTTTCTAAAGTTTATTTAGTGTTTGATGAAAAAAAAAAACTAATTAAATGTCTAATTCTAAGACCAAAAATGGTTCCTAGTTATAATTTCTATGACAAACTTTGATTATATTTCTAATTCAGTGAAGAAATCTACTTCTATTTCTAAATCTGATTAGAAATTTTAATTATTTTCCTAACTATGAAAAATATCTAATTCCTTATATAATCCTTATGAAAAGCCTTAATATTTGTTATATTCCTTCCTTCTTTCCTACTTTCTCCATCTTCTCCTGTTCTTCACTCTTCTCTCCTTTCCCCTCCCTCTTCCTGTCCTTAACTTTTCACTCCTTTCCATCATCCCCTTCTCCTGCCCTTCTCTCCTGTCTTCCCCTCATCCCTTCTTTCCCCCTCCCCTCCTCTTTTTCTTCCCCTCTTCCCTTCTTTCCCCCTCCCCTCCTCTTTTTCTTCCCTCTTTCCTCCTTTCCTCCTCCCCTTCACTAGTCCTTCCTTCTTCCCTTTATCCCCCCTCATCCTGCCCTTCCCGTCCCTTCCCCCCCCCTATCCTCCTGTCTTTCCCTCTCCCCTCCCCTCCTGCCTTTCCCTCCTCTTCTTTCCCTCCGGGGGCACAAGATGCGGGTATGGGCAGGGGGAAGGCGGAAGGGGGAAAGTAAAGGTGTATGCGGGCGTCAGGTGTTGCTGCTACCTGGGTGATGGAGGGATAAATTAGGTGTAGGTGAAAGTAGGACCACTGGTGAGAATAGGCTTACCTGTGTGTGTGTGTGTGTGTGTGCGCGTGTGTGTGTGTATGTATGTATGCGTATGTGGCCTCTCTCCATTAAACACACACACACACAAAAACTAACCTAACCTTTCTTAATCTATTTCAGGTAAACATATTCGTCAAAATAAACAAAAATATATCTTAAATAACGTTAAAGTAAATTTTGCTAATGATCAAGCTGTGTATGCGTACAGTCGGGGACAAAAGTTCGCTCCCCGTGGTGAAACTGAGTCACGGGAATAAGTCTCCTAACTGACTTACCCTGACTATTGTATCTCGTTTGGGGTCGGTGCTGCTTACCACACCTGCCTACCACAAGGGGGGTGTTGTGTTTCTTCGGCCACACACAGCACCCGTCAATATTTCTCTCTTGGTGGGCACAGCGAGTTCAGGGGTCCAGATAGTGGGTTCAGGGGTTCAGATAGCGGTTCCGGCTCCGGAGCTCAGATAGATGTTGTGTGGGATTCGGATAGCGACTCCGGGGTTCAGATAGTAACTCCTGTTTCATATAGTGGCTTTATGGGGCTCAGTTTGCGGATCGGGGGTTCACACTGCGGCTTTGACAGGTTCACATTTCCTCCATGAGAACTCACCGCAGGTTCAGGTTAGCAAATCCTATCACCACTACCCCCACAATCACCCACACTAGCACCACCACCACCACCCACCATCCCCACCATCCACCCTCCACCACAACCCTCCACCACCACCCTCACCACCACTACCACCCTCACTACCACTACCACCCACCACCACCACCACGCTGCCCTGAATCATTCATGACCCCTTCAGAGAACCACCGCCGCTAGCTCCCTACCAGCTGGACCTGCCACACCACTGCTGCCGATGATGTCCCCGGGGCGGCAGGTGCTATTACGACACACCCTCTCACTTCCACTCTCTCTCTCTCTCTCCCACTCTCCCACCTGTCTCTCTCTATCTCTCTCTCCCCCAACACTCTCCCACCTGTCCCTCTCCCTCTCCCCCCCAACACTCTCCCACCTGCCCCTCTCACTTCCACTCTCCCACCTGCCCCTCTCGCTTCCACTCTCCTATCTGTCCCTCTCTGTCTCAGTAGACGGTCCGCACTAACACCTTCACTACAGGGACGCCACTTTTAATAATTTATTTGGACAGACGATTTTAATCAGCTCAGAGGGGACCCCGTACACAAGGGATTAACACACACTCATCTCTCCCTCTCATTTTCACTCTCCCACCTGTCCTCTCCGAACACTCTCACATCCCTGTCTACCTCTCTTTTCTATCTAGCCAATAGACAGTAGTTGGGGGGGGGGGGTTGAGATTCAAGTGTGTGTGTGTGTGTGTGTGTGTGTGTGTGTGTGTGTGTGTGTGTGTGTGTGTGTGTGTGTGTGTGTCGCCTCGACCACCACAATGTTTATGGGGTGCTTGTTTGTTTACATTCTGGGAGGGCGAAATGTGAGTGGGTCGGTCAACGCTTGTAACGAGTATAGAAGAGTGTCTGTGTGGGCGTGTGGTGGGTGTGAGAGGAAGGAAGGTGTTGGGTGGCAGTATAAGTGAGGAAGGGAGGCAGCGTGTCGAAGGGTGGGTGTGTAGTGGGTGGGATAAGGAGGAAGAGTGTGAAAAAGGGAGGAAAAATATGAGAGAGAGAGAGAGGGAGGATAGGGGGTAGGAGATGAAGGAGGAGGGTGAGAAAGGAAGAGAGAGGAACAGGGAGTACCAGGGAAGAAGAGTGTGGAAAGGGGTGTAAGAGGAAAAAATAAGGAGAGGAAAGTAGGAAAAGAAGGAAAGGGGGGACAGGAAGAAGGATAGGAGGGGCAGGAAGAAGGACAGAAGGGACAGGAAGACGGACAAGGGGGGTAGGAAGAGACTAGGAGGAGGTCAGCAAAATATATGACAACACAAGACATAAATAAACCTCTCTCAGACATTTACCTTCTGCTCCCTCCCTCCCCCCATCACCCAAGGAGTCAATTACTGCAGTGTGTATATGACAGGTACTGTGTTACCTGTCCGCTGTGTTACCTGTCCGCTGTCAGGTAAAGGTGAGCACATCAACTGTCGGGTCTGGCGTTAGAGTGATATATACCTATAAATATTTGTAGCTATTATTAGTGGCTGTATTATGTCGTGTGTGTGTGTGTGTGTGTGTGTGTGTGTGTGTGTGTGTGAATAACAACTTTATATACATACTAACTTCTTTTGTAAATTATATAGAAGAGAACAAGAACAACGTCTCTCTTGCCACGGTAAAGAACGATATGGAGAGCCTATATTTTTTTCTCCGATGTATTGACTCAAAGATGTTTTTGTGTGTTTGGGAAGAGTCACTCACAACCACTAGAGTGTGTGGGGGTGCCTGAGGGTGTATACTGGAGGCTGGGTGGTCTGCCTGGTGTGTGTGTGTGTGTGTGTGTGTGTGTGTGTGTGTGTGTGTGTGTCTTTCATCCAACACTACCACCATCACCACCATCTGTCAGTAAGTGCTAAGAAGATCATCGCCAACCATCGCTATTTACCACTATCAGAACCATCAACAATACCACTACCCCTATCACCATCATTGCCACTACCCCTCATCCCCACCACCACTACCACCAGCTGCTCACATTCCAACTACTATCAACTTTCTACAACCACAATAACAACAATCACCACCAGGACTACCACACAGCCTTACCACAACTCCTACCACCACTTACCTACCTCGCAACACCTGCCTACCACCATCACTACTACCATCACAACAAAAACACACCACCACCTGCCCACACCGTGACCTTGCGTGGCCACAGTCCCTGCAGTACCCCACCCACAGGCAGGTGCTGGGGCAAGATAATGACACATTCAGTACCGTAGGAGTTAAAACACGACCTCAGGAATCTTATGTACTTGGTTCCTGTTTGGTGCAAGTGTCTCTCTCTCTCTCTCTCTCTTATTCTTTCTCTTTGATTATCTCTCTATCTCAAACGTACGTGTGTGTGTGTGTGTGTGTGTGTGTGTGTGTGTGTGTGTGTGTGTGTGTGTGTGTGTGTGTCTGTCCTAGTTACCTTTAACCTTCACTCAAGTGTTGCTAAAAGTCGATTTGTTTTTGTGAGTCCTGTGTGTGACCCAACACCTGTCTCCTTATTCTCTCTCTCTCTCTCTCTCTCTCTCTCTCTCTCTCTCTCTCTCTCTCTCTCTCTCTCTCTCTCTCTCACCTTTTAATTTCGTTTTACGTTCTCTTCTGTTTTTTTGTTTTGTTTTGTTTTTGTCATTTCGTCATTGCTTTTTATTTACTTTTCGTTCAATATTTCGTTTTTCTGTACCCCACACCTGTATGTATACCTCTACCTGTACCCCACACCTGTATGTATACCTCTACCTGTACCCCACACCTGTATGTATACCTCTACCTGTACCCCACACCTGTATATATGCGCTACCGTACCCGATTACCGTTGTTTTAGCATTAATACAACACGGCAGCAATACGGGTACACAGGCCCATATGAGTGGGATAATACATTACAACTTGGTGTGCAATCAGGCACTCCCCCTGGCACTGCCTGGCAATCCGCGCCAACAACTGTATTACCTCCTGTACCCCACACCTGTATGTATACCTCTACCTGTACCCCACACCTGTATATATGCTCCTACCTGTACCCTATACCGTTGTTTTAGCATTAATACAACA
The DNA here is from genome assembly GCA_958450375.1 of Homarus gammarus. Lineage (NCBI taxonomy): Eukaryota > Metazoa > Arthropoda > Malacostraca > Decapoda > Nephropidae > Homarus > Homarus gammarus. The sequence goes on from CAUDMG010002856.1 coordinate 95,355, forward strand.
CGGCAGCAATACGGGTACACAGGCCCTATATGAGCTGGGATAACTACATTACAACTTGGTGCAATCAGCTACTCCCCCTGGTCACTGCCTGGCAATCCGCGCCAACAACCTTATTACCGAACCCAATTAACACGGGAGGGTGAGGGGAGATAGAGTGAGGGGAGATAGTGGTCAGTGAGGGAGGATAAGGGTCAGGTGAGGGAGGGTGGGTGAGGGAGAGATAGTGGTGTAGTGAGGGGGGATGAGGGGAGGGTGGGTGGCTGAGGGAGAGATAGTGGTGTAGTGAGGGAGGATAAGGGGTGAGGTGAGGGAGGGTAGGTGAGGGAGGGTGGGTGAGGGAGAGATAGTGGTGTAGTGAGGGAGGATGAGGGGAGGGAGGGTGGCTGAGGGAGAGATAGTGGGTAGTGAGGGGGCGATACAATAGGGAAGATAAAGAGAGACATAGAGATAACGAGGAGAATAATGACAATGGGAAGGGGAAATAGGAAGACACGGAAGAAGGTGAAGACGAAGAGGAAGAGGCACACAAGGGGAGAGGTAAATGGTAGGAAGATAATGGGAAGGAAGAGGTGATAACAAAAGAAAGGAATTGGTCGTAGAATACATGATGGTAAGTAGAGATAAGAGGTGTAGAGGAGAGGAGGAGGAGGAGGAGAAGGAGGAAGAAGAAGAGGAGGAGGAAGAAGAGGGGGAGATACGGGGTGACAAATGAGAGGAGAGGTTTGTGATTCAGAGGAAGTGAGTCAGAGAGAGAGAGACAGAGGGAGAGAGGGAGAGAGAGAGAGTAGGATAGAAAGATAGATACGTGATTTAGAGAACCTAACCTAACCTAACCAAACGTACCTCTTCTTTGTGTGTGTGTGTGTAATGTCTAAACCAGTGCAGTTGGCGAATAGTCCGATCTTCTTGAATAAATTATTCCTTGACACTGGTTCATATAGCTCATTAACTTAAGGTGTGGTAGTGTTCTTGACAGTTTCTACACCTTAAACAAAGTCACGCCTTAGATTCGGTCAGACTTGAACACTAGGGATCAGCCATTATCATTAAACACACGAGTACATGCACTCTCACTTTACCAGTTAAGAGGAAAGAAAAATTTTACTTACGAACTTTTGAGAAACTTGTCCTGAGACTGATGACCGCGTCCCGCCTTCCATTAACTAACCCATTACGTTGGAGGCACTGTACGAGGGTCCTTGGCACTGTGCGAGGGTCCTTGGCACTGTGCGAGGGTCCTTGGCACTGTACGAGGGTCTTTGGCATTGTACGAGGGTCCTTGGCACTGTGCGAGGGTATTTGGCACTGTACGAGGGTCCTTGGCACTGTGCGAGGGTATTTGGCACTGTACGAAGGTCCTTGGCACTGTACGAGGGTCCTTGGCACTGTGCGAGGGTACTTGGCATTATTTTGGGATCCTTGACACTGTTTGGGGTATTTGACACTGTTAGGGGAGTTCCTTGGCACCATTGGAGACAGACAGACAGACAGAGGGAAACCAATCACTCCATGGTCCAGCAGCTTTAAAACCTCAATAAAAGAATGAGAGAGAGAGAGAGAGAGAGAGAGAGAGAGAGAGAGAGAGAGAGAGAGAGAGAGAGAGAGAGAGAGAGAGAGTAGTAGCAGCTTGAAGTGGAGGGAAAGGAAGGAAGAAAAGACTCAGGGAGTTAAGAAAGAAGGGAGGTAAGGAAGGAAGGAGGGGAGAAGAAGAAAAAAGGAAGGAAGACAAGGGGAGGAAAGAAAGGAGTGTGAATAGTAAATGATAGGACAGGGTGGAGAAATGAAGGAGGGGAGTGAGGAAAGGAAAAGAGGGAGGGAAAAGAGGTAGGAAGGGGAAGCAGGAAGGGTAGGACTGAGAGAGGGAGGGTGGGAGGAACTGAGGGAGAAGAGGTAAGAGGGAGGGCAGGGGGGGGGGTGGGCAGGGAGGGCAGGGAGGGCAGGGGGGGCAGGGAAGGCTTATTCATCTTACACTGTTATTACTAGGTCACGCCCTCCCTTCCACCTCACCTGCTTCTCTCCCTCCTCACACCTGGCATCTCACTGTCATATGCCATAGTGTCATGACATATACCATTCTGTCATGTTATACTGCCATATATGTTTAGGTGTTTTATTAAGAGGATCTAAACACATACATAATTTACATAGATAAACAGGGTGTCATAAATCATGTGACTAATGAGCTGCCACTTGACACTCTTTTGTCATTTGTCTCGTTTACTGTCACAGAGTATGTAATTATGTCATTTAGCGTTATACATACCATCATGTGACGCATTGCACTGGTTAAAATGGTATGTTTTATCTGTCAAGTGATGCTGTCATGAGGCATATTTTACTGTCATGACTCACACTCTGTTATGTAATGGTTTTGGTATGCTGTCTTATGGTATACTGTTATGTGGTATACTGTTATGTGATATGCTGTCATGAGGTGAATGTTCTGTCATATGTCACGTTGTCAGGGATTCGTCGGCGCTGTCGTGTGATATGCCTCAGTGGTGTCAGATACACTGTCATATGACACTTTTTCCTGATGATGTTTCTGCCACACACTGTAACTTGACACAACAATACGTGACACTATACACTGACCTCACACACACACACACACACACACACACACACACACAGGGGACCCAATTCTACGTTTCCCAGTCGACTGTGGATACTCAGAGACGAATCTTTTTATTAAGAATCATCCCAATACACAATACCCTGAACCGTCTTAAGAAAAAACTGATTTCTTCTCACCTTACACAAATTATATTAGTAAAGTTACTGTGTGTGTGTGTGTGTGTGTGTGTGTGTGTGTGTGTGTGTGTGTGTGTGTGTGTGTGTGTGTGTGTGTGTGTGTGTGTGTGTGTGTGTGTGTGTGTGTGTGCTCTGCGGTTTGAACTTTCAGCACAAGGGTCATCGGAGAGGATTGGGTGGCAAGGTTAGCTGTTGCGTCTTACTTTCGTTACCTTAAGCTCACCTTCCTTACCTGAGAACACATCATACTACTCACACTGAGATAAACATAGACGTTATCAAAGCCTCACACAGCTATGAATCTCATCGTGTTTACGGCAAAGATCGGTGTTAATGATGGAGTGTCTGGCTGGCTCAGGAAAAAAGAGTGAATTTATTTACCTTCATAATATTACCGTCGGCTACTGCTTCACCCCAGCCACCTTACCTCATTATTCTTACTTCATTATAATATACAATGTACACAGAGGTCTTATCAAGCATTAAACTTCTTCTTATCGATTAACTTCCAAGAGTAAAGTTAAGGATAAAGGAGTTAGCTAGCAAGGTCAGCTGGTATCCCCAAATAGCCTTACTTTAATTACCGTACCTTATTCAACTGGCCTCTTACCCTAGTCTTGTTACCTGCTAGGGGCAAATTCATCAACAAAGATTGGTTGGTAGGAGCAGGTGGCATGGTCTGTTGGCTTACCTTGGCGCCCCAGTGTGCCCACCTGCGGGGGGAGGGGGTGGGGGGGGGGTGTTGGGGCGAGCTCACCTTAGCCCTCTCACTCACCTGGCTATTACGGAGGGCAGGTGTTGCTCTCACCTGCCCGGCTCTTTGCACTACAACGTGTTAAACCAGAGTTGTTGTTACGTGTGTGTGTGTGTGTGTGTGTGTGTGTGTGTGTGTGCGTGAAAAATGTTAGGCTGTAATGTGTACAGGATGGGGCGTATAAATTTTGCTACCTATAATATACATGTGTATATAAATACATACGTGTTTTGAAATATAATACATACATACATACATACATACATACGCCAACACCCATTACTCACTCGGTGTCAACCCCAACCAGTGTCCATTAGCGAAAAAAGAAAAAATCACACACACACACACACACACACGCACACACATACACACACACACACACACACACACACCACACACACACACACACCACACACACACACACACACACACACACACACACACACACCTCCCTATACAGCGACCCGTGGCAGTGATTTGAACGAGCCAATATTTTTCACTGAGATATATTTCAATGTACTGATGTAGGTGTGACGGCTGGCGGTCTGTATGTCTGTCACTGAGAATGATTTACGATTGTAGAGAATTAAAGGAATATTATTTTTAATATTATTGGGGAGTTGAAAGGCTGTTGTTGTTTATTATTATGGTGAGAGAGAGAGAGAGAGAGAGAGAGAGAGAGAGAGAGAGAGAGAGAGAGAGAGAGAGATCCCCGTGCCTGAGTAGTGAAGGGTAAAATCGAAAGTGTAAAGATTGCAGAAAAATGTAGAGAAACGTCACAAGTTGTTAGGGCGAACACCAGCTAACACGCTCTCTCACACACACACACACACACACACACACACACACACACACACTTACACACACACACACCACACACGGGTTATTGTTCCAAAGATAATTAAAAAAAAAGTTGTAGGCTGGTGATGAACGAGAAGGAGAGAACAACTTCCGTAGTCATTGTGATTCCTCAAACAATAAAACACCCCCTAATACCCTTTACCCCAACCCCCTACCCCTACCTCCTACCCTTACCCCCTACCTCAACCCCCTACCCCTACCTCAACCCCTTACCCCTACCTCCAACCCTTACCCTCTACCCCAACCCCCTACCCCAACCCCCTACTCCAACCCCCTACCCCTACCTCCAACCCTTACCCCTTACCCCAACCCTTACCCCCTACCCCCTACCCCTACCTCCAACCCTTACCCCCTACCCCAACCCCCTACCCCCTAATACTCTTTACCCCCCTTATACTTCCTATTACTTTTATCTCCACCCTTTAAAAGACCTCTTGCAATAATCAATAATAATAATAATAATAATAATAATAATAATAATAATAATAATAATAATAATAAGATGAAGAATAAGAATAACAAGTAATATTTTTAATTAGAGTAATATTTTGTTTCCACCATTAATAAAAAAAATTAGAAACCTCGACATTTTACAAGCTGAAATATTTTGAAACCGCAGACAATGCCTTATGGGGTAAGATAAAATGGCAAAACTTTTTTTTTGTTTAATAATTTTCCAGTTTTGTTTTTAGTTGTCAGCATAAAGTAGAGTTATTGGTTACGATGATAGAGAAATTACTTCAAATTAGTGCAAGAATTTTTCGAGCATTATTATTATTATTATTATTATTATTATTATTATTATTAGTATTATTATTATTATTATTACCTACAAATTTTCTTTACACACACCCGAAGAGAATTTATTCCTTCTTTTTCTAAATCTTACAAAAGAATAAATTACTTCCAGTTTCTTTTGAGTTGAAGGAGGAAAAAAGTGGTAACAGGATATAAGACTTTTTTCCTACATGTTTCAAGGCAAAAACCGGCCTTGTGGTGTCTCAATAATTTGCTGTTGTGGTCTTCTTATGACACTCTGGGTACTTTTGACACTATATGATACTATTTGACACGTTTTGGCAATATTTGATAATAATGTGTGACACCCAAAGGCATTCAATGACAATTTGTGATATTTCCTCTGACACGCACTAGGATATCCTATGACACTATTTGACACCTCCTGACACTCTTTGACACCTCATGAGCCCTGTGACACCCATTTGACAATTCATTACTCCCTTTGACACTTCCTGACACCCTCCAACACTTCCTGACACCCTCCAACACTTCCTGACACCTTCTAACACTTCATGACACCCTCTAACACTTCATGACACCTTCTAACACTTCCTGACACCCTCTAACTCTTCATGACACCTTCTCACACTTCATGACACCCTCCAACACTTCATGACACCTTCTAACACTTCATGACACCTTCTAACACTTCATGACACCTTCTAACACTTCATGACACCCTCCAACACTTCATGACACCCTCTAACACTTCATGACACCCTCTAACACTTCATGACACCCTCTAACACTTCATGACACCTTCTAACACTTCATGACACCCTCTAACACTTCATGACACCTTCTAACACTTCATGACACCCTCTAACACTTCATGACACCTTCTCCTTAAATAAATATTATCATCTCCCTTCTCATGTCCTTCATTATCACCCTAGCCTTCTCCCTCCTCTTCCTCCTCCTCCTCCTCTCTCCTCCTCCCTCTTCCTACTCTCCTCCTCCCTCTTCCTCCCCCCTCTTCCTCCCCTTCACTTCTCCTCTCCCTCACGCTATTGTTGTGTCTGAGGACCTTCCCAAACTGTCTCTCTACAGTACCAGACAGCTGCTCTTACGATGGGGAATGAAAGCAATGTTTTAATGACTCAGTAACTCGTTGTAATTATCGCTATTCGTAATTACTTTTGATTCTTGGGCTGGTTGAAGGAGTGTTGGTGTGGGGGGGGGGGTGAAGTGGTATTGGTGTAGGGGTGAGGTGGTGTTTGAGGTGGTGGTGGTGATGTTGGTGGGGGTGAGGTGGTGTTGGTGGGGGGGGGATGAGGTGGTGTTGGATGGGGTGTTTTCGGGGTGGTATTGGTGGGGAATTGATGGGGTGCTGGTGGGGATGAGATGGACATAGATGAATGACTGTGGGAATAGATAGATAATAGATGTAGGTGGATGATAGCTTCAACAACTGACTGACTGACTGACTGACTGACTGACTGACTGACCGACCGAATCTCCCCAACAATAGTGACAGGCGGGGTTGTAATAATAGGGTCCTCAGCCTGGTTTAAGTGGCCTCTTGGTTTGTCTTGTTTTAGGGCCTTTAAACCCATTACATCTCCATCAAATGTCCTACCGCTTTGTGTGTGTGTGTGTGTGTGTGTGTGTGTGTGTGTGTGTGTGTGTGTGTGTGTGTGTGTGTGTGTGTGTGTGTGTGTGTATGTACTTGCTTGCTTTGTCTATGTCGGGGCCGAAATGTATTACCCATTTTCCTGATCACCATTAGAACTAGGGCCTATTAGAACTAGGACCTTTTAGAACAGGGGCCAATTAGAACAGGGGCCTATTAGAACTAGGGGGCGTTTCAGAACCACGTAATCAAACATAAAGCTCAAATTAGAACTAAGATTAAAATTATACGCTTCACCTCTATAATAACCAACGCTTATTATAGATGCCGTTAAGACGTAGAGCCCACACGACAACGCATCTGTTAACGGTAAACAGGTCATATAGTGTAGCTAAACGGCGGTAACGGAGGAGACATCTCTTAAGGACCCCGGCTGGAGATTGACGCGTTTAATGAGACTAAGGTGAGGTGTAGCCTAATATATTTACCACGATAACCAGAGACTCGATAGGTGAGGACATTAAGGTGAGAGAGAGAGAGAGAGAGAGAGAGAGAGAGAGAGAGAGAGAGAGGAACTTCACAACCTTGTCAGGAATAATACGTGTGTGAATGTGTCTGTTCTCTCGACCCACACAAAGTTGTATAGAGAGACTGTCTGTCATATTACATCTCCACAAGATCTCTCACCCAACAAAGTCTCTTCTTTGCAAGTTAGAGAAGCTGTCAAAACGTCTCTCTCTGACTAAATCAAGTTGGGAAAGAGACTGTCAGTTCATCTCTCCCCAGTTAAAAATCTCTTTCTCCCCGTCCTGAAGATGGGGAGGAGACTATCAGATCATCTCCCCAGTTAAAAATATCTCTCTCCCCGTCCTGAACAAGATGGGGAGACTGAGATCCCCTCCCCCCTTTAGGTAAGGACTTGAGAATATTAAAAGGATAGTAATTAACGATCAATACACCTGGAATTTGACAGGACTAGCTGGAAGGGTTATGGCTCTAGGCAGGTGTCCGGAGCACGTGTAGGGAGAGGGTGGGATGGAGGGGGTAGGGTAGGAAGGAAGAGGAGAGGGGAGAGGTGTGAGAAGGAATAAAGTTGGGGGAAGAGGAGAAGAGGAAGGGAATATGGAAGGGAGGGGAGAAGGAAGGAGGGAATGAGGAAGGGAGGGGAGGAAGGAAAGGACTAAGGAAAAGGAGGAAAATGGGAGGAGGGAAGAGAATAAGGGAGGGAGGAAGAGAACAGGAGGAAGCAAAGACGAGGAGAGAAGAGAAAATGGTTAAAATACACCACCATTATAGGGAAAAATAATCTCCCTATATTCCGCCCAACATCAGAATATCCTAGGGGGGAAAAATATAATTTCCTTCAATTTCAGATCTGAGAGTTCAGCTGGGAATGAGGACTCGAGGTAGGGAGAGAGGGGGAGGTAGGATGGAGAGGGAGGGAAGAAGGATGAAGGAGGGAGAGGATGGAGGGAGGGAGGGGAGACTTCTGAATAACTTTTATGGCGTTCAGGCCAATTAAACTGACCAAGTACAGTGTTGGTGCTAAGGAGGAGGAGGAGGAGGAGGAGAAGGAGGAGGAGAAGGAGGAGGAGGAAGAATAAGAGGAGAAGGAGGGATTTCTGAGATGGACTTCAGCTGGGGAGGGCTGTGAGGTTGGGGAAATTTGGAGCTGAGAAATAGGGAGGGGAATAACAGGAAGAGCAGAAATAGAAGAGGCAGAAATAGGGACTGTAGAAATAGGAAGAGTAAAAATAGGGAAGGCGGAAATAGGAAGACAATATCACAGGCAAACAAAACAGAAAGAACGATATTATTTTGAAGGGAAACTATATCAACACACAGTAAAGAAAAAGGTAAATTTTACTTAGAAATTCAAGAAAAAGTCTCCAGCCAGTTAAAAGAATGAGTCAAATTGAAGCATAACTTTCAATTTGTCTTATAGCTGATAGGAGAGACTTGTGATAAAGACACACACACACACACACACACACACACACACACACACACACACACACACACACACACACACACACACACACACACACACACACACATTACCTTGAAAGATTTAAAAGGAAAATAAAATATAAATTGTTCAACCCAGAAAGAATATACTGTACTGTATATAAGACCTGGAGTTTTACAGAGCAAACACAGATTTATTTTTTCACAAGACGGAAAAAATTTAAATATTTAGTAAAGAATGTTTTTGTTCTTTTTTTTTCTGTTACTGGGAAAGGATATATAATTATGTGTGTATTTACTAAGTCAAATTTGTACCATAACTGAATTGACTGATATATGTTATTTGGGAGTGAGGGATAATTTTTTTTATATAACATTAGTGATAACTTAGCTACAGGTATTGAGGTATTATTATTATTATTATTATTATTATTATTATTATTGTTTTATTGTTGTTGTTGTTGTTGTTGTTGTTGTTGTTTAAAACCCTAGTCGTCTTTTTATAATACTGAGAAAAAAAATCTTGACTTTTTTCGTAACTTTAGGGAGAAAAAGACTCATTTCCCCACGAACTTTATCTTAAGATGTGGCCAAGTAGTTATGTAAGTCCTGACCAAACTCTGAAGATATTCCGACACGGGTGAACTGTGTACGTGTATAAGGACAATGTACGTATATAAGACGTGTGTTCTTTCTTATGTGTACTTGACAGACTATCATCGATTGAATAATTGTTTGTGTACGTTTGTTGCTTAAAAATATTGTAGTCCTATATTTTTATCTGTACTTGGAAGCTAATTGTGTGTGTGCCCTTATCTGTACCTGTAAATTTACCTGTACGTGTACTGTTATTTTTTAATTAACAAAACGAAATTAAATACTTAACTAAGAAGCAGAAGGTAGACTCACAAGGTTCAATATGAATTAATTTTTGACGACTAAGAAGGATGAGGACTCCATCTGCGTCAGGAGGTGAAGGGCAGGGGGGGGGGGGCAGGAGGGCAGGGCAGGAGGTGGAAGGCATGAGGGCCTGCCAGGAGGTGGAGGGCAGGAGGGCAGACTGTATCTCCGTTGGTAGTCGTTTCGTTACAGTAGCGACTGTATTTCATATTTTCAATATTATGGCATTATTGACGTTAAGTGATGTTACAAAGACAATATTCGTATTAAAGGTTTACAGTTGTCAATACAGGAGCAACTGTGTTGTTCTGACAGGTGCATTATCGTCATTAAAAGTGCAATATTATAATTACAGGTGCAGTAATTACGGGTACTTCATTATAGATAGAATACTGTCATTACATATATAGCATTGTAATTACAGGTGCATTACTGTCATTAAAGATACAACATTGTCATTACATATGAATCATTGTTATCACAGTTGCAATATTGTCCTTACAGATGTAATATTGCCATTGCCATTACATATGCAATATAGGTATAACTTGACATTACAAATGATATATATCATAAATGTTAATATTCGCATTACTGATCCAATATTAGTTTTACAGACAAAAATATTGGCTTTATATGTCATATATTATATTTACTTTTAATGTGTAAATTAACGTTTAATATTTACATGACAGGTGAAATTAGCAAAAGCGATTATTCAATGTCGAGTATAGCTGTGGAGAGTACAATTTGGCCAGCTGCTCCCCTTATCCGAAGACTCATTGGTTCAAAAGTTCATTGGTTCAAAGTTTCATTGGTTCTAAAGTTCATTGGTTCAAAGATTCATTGGTTTAAAGTTCATTGGTTCAAAGAGTCGGTGGTTCTAAGGTTCATTGGTTCTAAGGTTCATTGGTTCAAAAATTCATTGGTTTAAAGTTCATTGGTTCAAAGAGTCGGTGGTTCTAAGGTTCATTGGTTCTAAGGTTCATTGGTTCAAATATTCATTGGTTTTAAGGTTCATTGGTCCAAATATTCATTGGTTTTAAGGTTCATTGGTTCAAAGATTCATTGGTTCGATGGTTCATTTGTTCGAAGATCCATTTTGCCGTCTAATTTCACCGTTTTGTATCCGTTTGTATGGCTGATTCATAATATTGAACATGGCTAAATCATACCTTTTTATCTTCATGTAGCTAAATCAACCGTCTCCCTGTCACCACTTAATTCCTTTGCTTTTATGGGTAAAATTTAGTCCTTTTCTCAACCACATCAACCACTCTGCCGCTTTAACCACACAGACAACCGCTGATCAGGTCAAGTTTTGGGTAACACTCCTGATTTAAGGGGAAGAGTGACGAGATTACTGATGTATGATAACACCTGTGGGTGATAGGTGATGATTCGTCAAGAATTGTAATGTAGAGTTTGGTGTGTGTGTGTGTGTGTGTGTGTGTGTGTGTGTGTGTGTGTGTGTGTTCCTGAATACAATAAATATTAGTGTACAATATATGCATGATAGTCTACATGTATATGTGTTTATGTGCACATATGTATAAATCCCTACTGATACATGAATGTACACCCATGTATAAAGTATACGGTGACCGCATTTGGAGTGTATCGAAGGGATTTTTTTTGTCCACGTATAAATATGTAAATGTATAAGTACAATAAAACCCTAACAAGGCAGGTGAGGGCGAGGGTGGTAATGACTTAGCCTACCTGGATGGTCACAGAAACCCAGGTAGCCCGCCACAACAGGTAACCAGGGCTATAAGAAGTAGCCTCCACAACAAGTAGCCAGAGCTGTAACAGATGGTTCACCGCAACAGAGAAGTCTGGTCATAGCAGGTAGCACTAGTCCTAACAGGTGACTCTACCACAACAGGTAACCAGTGGCAGCCCAGAGCCACAAGAGGCAGCAAACTTTAGCTCCACCATACAGCACACAGCCCCATTCCACAACAGATAGCCCCCATTCCCAACCAGATAGCCCCCATTCCACAACAGATAGCCCCCATTCCACAACAGATAGCCCCCATTCCACAACAGATAGCCCCCATTCCACAACAGATAGCCCCCATTCCACAACAGATAGCCCCCATTCCATAACAGATAGTCCCCATTCCACAACAGATAGCCCCCATTCCATAACAGACAGCCCCAATCCCACGACAAGACTATCCTTCCCTACAACAGGCAACACAGGACTACGGACAGGTAGCCGGGAGGTCAGACCCCGGAGGCGAGGCGAAAAAAAAGGTAATCCCTCCCACCTCTCTTCCCTCCCTCCCTCCCCCTCCACCTTCCCTCCCTCCCTCCCCCTCCACCTTCCCTCCCTCCCTCCCTCCCTCCCTCCACGGCCGAACAATAGCAAATATACAAGTGATAAAACAAGGCTTTTATTTATTGATACACTGCTTCACTTCTCTCCCATCTTTATTGATATACTGCTCCTTCCCACCTTTATTACCTCTTCTACTGACCATTCCCTCCACCCCCACCCCACTCCACTCCCCACTCCCCACTCCTCCTCCTCCTCCTTCCTTCTAACCAGAGTCAGACCGTAGGATGGAATAAACCTGAAAAATAATTAAAAAGAAGAGGATTTTAGGCAATTTTCTTTTATTTTCGTATATAAAATGAAAAAGAGAGAGAGAGAGAGAGAGAGAGAGAAAGAGAGAGAGAGAGAGGCTTATACTAGTGATGGGTTAAAGGGAAGGTGGTCAAGGTTCTCTAGGATGGGTGGAGAAAAAGGGGTGATGTAGGATGTTTATTTTAGGAGATATGATGAGGATATAATGATGTGTGTAACGTTAGTAGGAGCTGAGGTGAATAGGAATAATAAGAACTGTCTGTCTTCTCTGTTTGTCTTGTCTGTCTGTCTGTCATAGCAGTAGTAGTAGAAATAACAAAAGTATCAGTAGTAGTAATAGTAGTAGAAGTAATAATAGTAGCTGTAGTAGTTGCTGTAGTAGTAATAGTAGGAGTAGGCTATTTGGGGGAGGCTGTAGTATTAGCAGTAGTAGTAAAAGTAGCAGTAGCAATAATAACAGTATCAGTTACCCCCCTCACAGTATTAGCAGTAGGAGTTTTGGTTGTAGAAGTAGCAGCAGTAGTAGTAGTAACAGTAACAGTAGCAGTATTAACAGTATCAGTTCCCCCCCCCCCCCTTCACAGTTTTAGTGAGCTCTGAAGGACCACTATGCTGCAGGACAGACCTTGGAACTCCGACAAGTGTCAAGTCAGCGTGGAAACTGATGGACACTGTTTATCATTCCAAGGTGTAAATCACGCCTGGAATTGGCTAGGCTGGAACGTTGGCTGGAAAACTGGTTGTTGGAATGACTTTGATGAAGTGACGGCACAGCTTTCTCTCTCAACTATCTCTCTGTCTGTCGCTCAATCTGTTTTTTGCTCTCTTTTTTTTTCTCTCTCTCCTTTGCTCTATTTTTCTCGAGTTCTTTACTCTTTTTTTCTCTGTCTCTCTTTATAGTCTAAACTCTATCCGTCTCTTTGTGTGTCTCAGTTTTTTTTTGTATTCCTGTCTCTTTTCTTGAACTTTGTCTCTCTATGTCTAAATATCGTCTCTCTCTCTCTCTCTCTCTCTCTCTCTCTCTCTCTCTCTCTCTCTCTCTCTCTCTCTCTCTCTCTCTCTCTGTCTCTCTCTCTCTCTCTCTCCGTCAACAGGACACAGAAGGCAGGGTTCTTGGTCACTCTCTTCGCCATCGCTGTGTTACTACTTGGTAACTCATTTACCACTGTTACTGCTACTGTTTTTGTTACTGTTACTGCTGTTGTTACTGCCGTTGCTACTGTTGCTGTTACTGCTTTTGTTACTGATGCTGTTACTTCTGTTGTTACCGATACTGTTGTTACTGTTACTTCTGTTACCTAATTAGACAAGTGGATAAGATTATATCAATGGAAGAGAGAAGAAGACTGAGAGAGAAGATGTGAGGGATGGAGGGTGAGAATGTGAGGGAGAAAGGGAGGAAGAAAATAAATGAGAAAGACAAGAAGGGAGGTTGAGGGAGAGAATGTGTGAGGGAGGAATGTTGGAGGGAGAGCATATGAGAGGGAGGGAGCAAGGTTGAGGGAGAGAATGTATAAGGAAGGAAGGAAGGGAGGAGAAAAGAAAGGGAGGGAGGAGAGGTGACCAGTAGGCAGTCATAAACCAAGGGTGACCAGGACCCACCAAAACTCACTCTCTTCCACACAGTCGACTCTTAAACCTTGGCTGGACCTGAGGGACTGTGTATATATCGTTAAGTAAACTCATGGGTTTTTAGAGGGGGAAATACCATCATCATCATCATCGTCATCGTCATCATCATCATCATCATCGTCATCGTCATCATCATCATCATCATCATCATCATCATCATCATCATTCCCTCACTATTATGCTCGCCTCCAATGGTAAATCACTACCTGAGTAAACGTGATCCTCTACGCCTGCCTTCCCGCCCGTCTCCTCTCGTCTCCGTCCACTTGACAAAAAATAATTTGTTAGGATTATGAAAGTATACAGTATATATATATTTTTTTTTCCATCAACCTTGAGTGATGGACTTGGATGTTTCAGAGAGAGAGAGAGAGAGAGAGAGAGAGAGAGAGAGAGAGAGAGAGAGAGAGAGATCATGCAGGGAAGATAAACATTATAGCTGGCTCATGCAAGACGTCTCGACTTAGCCTGATTAGATGAAGACCTTGAGACGCCCACTTAGCATTAGCGTCCCTGACACAACTGGCCAGGCCAACCAGTTAGCCAAGGCCGGATTGACTGGACGGATTAACGGATGGATTGACAGACTAATTGATGGATGGATGGATGAAGGAGAGTTGCAGATACGTTGCTAGGTCATAGGTATTGCAATCGAAGGTATATTTAAAAGGTATGGCTGATATGGTTGGTGACGTGGATGAGACTGAATGAGAGAATGTGAAATTGACGGTATTGACAGAAGGACAAAGAGAGATGGAGATAGAACGAGAGATAAAAGAGAGATAGAGAGAGAGAGAGAGAGGGGGG
>CAUDMG010002856.1:117500-147500 GCA_958450375.1 Homarus gammarus
CCTCCCATTCCTCACCCACCCTCACCCACCTCACTTGTCACACTCAGTCATGCTCTAACATCTTCCTCCCACTTACTTTACGACTGACGGAGAGTAAAGTCTCAGAGGCGGTGCAAAAACTATCGCCTGGAGTGAGTAGGACGGTGATGTAGCCAGCATATGAATGTCTCTCTGTTGTCATAAGGAATGGTCTTATTTGCAAGTCAAATGGCTGAGGTGTACATGAGCCGTCTGATGTGTTTATTTCACACTTAAGAATGAAAAGGAAACGCCGAAAAAAACTCGATGAATTTGTTCCGGCTGTCTTGAAGGCAAAGGATAAGACGACGACTCAAAATTTGTTTTTCTTTCAGATAAACAAGTTGTTTATTTGACAATATACGGATATAAACAACTGGCTAAAAGTGCATATTGGCAAATTTATTGTACTTGCATAATACTTAAGGAGTGTTTGCTGGACAACTTAAACTGACACACACACACACACACACACACACACACACACACACACACACACACACACACACACACACACACACATATATATATATATATATGGTGATGACGTTATATATTTAGAAACAAACAATAAGAGAGAGACATACAGACAGACACACCAGACCTGCTGCACCACCTCATTTTATTCACACAACACCAAGATAAATAAACCTACAGGAAGTTCTCTACAAGATGGACGCCATACACCACCTTCCTCACGCGGCGTCACGAGGTGTTATAGGAAGGCGGTGAACTGACAGTACCAGGTGACATCCTCCTTGACAGCCCCTTCTAAAAATCACAGTAAAAAGACCTTATATAAACCCAAATGATGTTTTCCTTGACGTTTTTCTTCAATCACAGTAACAAGATCCAAGTACGACCTCACTCACACAGATGTTCGCCCTTAAAACCATCCTCCAAAAATCACTGTAATAAAACTCAAGTATTAACAAGCTTAAAATGAAGTCCTTCTTGAGATCCTCCTTCATAAATAATATTACCAAGACTCAGGTACTAATTGACGTCCTCCTTGACATAATCCTACAAGAAATAACAGTGTCAAGACTCAAGCACTAACTCACTTTAAACTGAAGTACCACTTGAAGTAAGTCCAATTTAAAGAATAACCATAACAAGACAAATTACCGAGCTCAAGTGACGTTTCCTCTCCTTCAAGTTTATGATCTAATCCAATTAAAGGAGCCTTTACCGACGTCAACTACTCCGTCAATCACTTCGGAGGTGTGGTAATAACAGCCCCGACCACCAGTAATGACATAGGGGGGGGGGGGGGTTAGGGGTGAGCACAAACAAGCATTTAGTTCCCTCCTCTTCACCACCCCTCACTACCCTATCCCCCCTCACTACCCTACCTCCTCACTACCCTACCTCCTCACTACCCGACCCCCTCACTACCCTACCCCCTCACTACCCTACCTCCCTCACTACCCTATCCCTCCTCACTACCCGACCTCCTCCTTTCCACCCCCTCCTGTCCCTATCCATTCTCCCCCACCCCATCCTGTCCACCTCTTCACCTCCCTATCCATCCTCCCGCACTCCCTTCTCTCCACTCCCCCTTATCCTCTCACCTCCCCCTTATCCTCTCACCTCCCCCTTATCCTCTCACCTCCCCCTTATCCTCTCACATCCCCCTTGAAGTACACGCGTCATCGATCGAGTCACCTAACCCCCGAATCTCTGGACCCCAAACATCTGAATTCTGAACCACGAACCTCGAATCCCATGGCTCCGAACCGGTTACTGAAATAGCTCAATTATAAATAAAATAACTCACTAAATTACTCTGATAAATAAAAGATAAAATCCCAAAATATCATAAAATTGGGGTTTTATTAATCTAAATACAAATTAATTATTCCTTTGAGGTTTCAGGGTAGAGGGTTCGAGATTCAAGGTACAAGAGTTCAGGGGTTCGATATTGGGTTTAAGTGAGATGTTACGGGTTCAGGCGTTCGGTAACGGATTCTAGGATTCGACAGTAGGTTCAATAAATCGGCATTAGGTTCTCGGGATCGTTAGCTGGTTTAAAGCTTCAATAACTGGATCCGGTGGTTCGGTATCGGGTTCAGAGATTCAGATACCGGGGTTCACTCTCTCCCGCGGGTATAGCAGGTGGGGTGGAGGGGAAGGGGGGGGGGACTTACAAGTAGTTTATTGACGTGTTTACAGTATTATGTTTGGCATGGTGCTGCTGGCGTGTCTGAGTAAACAAATTGTCAAGTTTATGATCTTGGAGAGTGACAACTGGGTTACTTGGGTGTGTCTTTGTGAAAGTTTACGTGGGTTAGGTGGGAGCGTGGGCCTTCTTAAGTGGGTTATGTAGGTGGGTTCTTACTGTACGTGGGGTAAGGTTGTTTAGGTGTTATACAAGAGTTACGTGGGGGGGGGGGGGGTGGTAGGAGAGAGGTCGTATGAAGCTGGGTTTATTTACATGGAGTAAGCAGGTAGATAGGTAGGCAGGTAGGCATGGAGGTAGGTAAATTATATAGGGAGGTAAGTGTCTCCCTAAATTAGTATACCGTAGAGGTGTTTGTTTGTTTGTCGTTTTGTACCGTAATTTACCTGCTGTTGGTGTCATTAACCTGAGTACAATGTTTATCCTCGTCACTGTTACCGTTTATCTACCTGTTATCTTATTTCTGTTATTGCTGTTACTGTTGTTTATGTTTATGGATTATAACAGTAAAAATAAACGGTATGTTATGTTTTTTTCTGTTTTATTCTGTTTCGTTCGTCTCAATAGTTTGTTTTATATCGTGTTTACTTAATGCGTTCATCAATACAACACACACACACACACACACACACACATGACGTACCCACCTCCCAAACATACACACACACACGACACCCTACACACACACACATACGACACCCCCCATACACATCCCCCCCATACACAACCCCCCCATACACAACCCCCCATACACAACCCCCAACACCCCACATATAACGTATCCAACCCGTTGTCGTCTATTAATTATATTTTCATGAATTATATTTTTACCGCTGAATAGACAATTCCTTTCATGTACACGGAAACATTTGTCCTGTGGCGTTCCCGTTAAAATTGGTTTCATGTTTTCTGGGGCAGCAAATTATCTTTTTTTTTTTCATATCTTTTTAATTTACGTGTAAATAATTCACTAATGCAATTAATAGTATTATCTGTAAATGGTCGAGGGTTTTGGGTAGTTGTTGTAAAAATTGCTCACCACATAAAGGGGGAAAAAATATATATTACAGTATTGTTACAGTGTTGTTGTGCTGTACCCGATTACAAAACTGGTGAGCTACATTGGATGTCCTTAACTCATGTGTGATGTTAGTGTACACAGTTTATCATAATTGTATGTTTTTTAATTTAACGTTAATAATTGTTAAATGTTTCGTTGTATTAGAGAAATTTAGTGGCTTAGTTAATCATTTTTAAGCACCATTTATTAAAGTCGTTGTTAAGTATCAGTTGTTGTAGTCGTAGTTAGCACAATATTTTTTTTTAATTAAGAATATCTGGCTTAAAACGATAAGAAATTATATATTAGCAATAATTGGAAAAAATATAAGTAGATAAGCTTTATATAATTTATCTTACATCAAAACAGAATTATGACGTAAATTTTCTTACCTGAAAGTCTGTATGTAAATTAGATCTTACCTAATTATATATGTACTCTCGTGCGATTGTGGTTGTCATTTTTAGCTACGTTTATTACACTCAATATCAACCTTTTTGACTTGATTGATAGATGTTTTAATCTCATGAGGGGTTTTTCTTTTAAGCTTTTATTTTCATTATGTTTCGCTGCCGGGCTTACGATACTGTATAAGTTAAATTGCCGGGGTTAATCCACTATATACGCAACCACAGTATGAGTACTTTATTAACATCCGTATTTCATAAAATTTTAGAAAATGATTAAATCTATTTCCAAGAGGTTTAAAAATTTCCTCCCTAAGACAGCCACACGTCCCTCGCCTGTGATGGACATATATCGGGTGTTTATAAAGTCCCTTGAGGTTTTTGTATCAACAGAGTCCCTTACGAAAATTACACACCCAAAACATAACTAAGTACTCCACCATGTTCACTAACTTAAGCTTACGGTAGATAATTATAATGAATAGTTTTGGTATCTATAGTAAAAAAAAAAAAACAAAAAAAAAGTTTATATTGTAATTTTTTGGGAATTGTGACAACCTCCGGGGACTCTTGTCAACACCAAAACATCAAGGGACTTTATAAACACGCTTTATACCGGACACTCTATTGTGATGAACTAAATATTACGTTTTTTTTTATTATTAATACAACAACAAAAATGATGGTGGTCCAGTGTATCAATTATTTACTATTTATGTCGTTGTTTTGGGGGGATTATGTAGACCCGTAAATTTACATATGAATGTTTTTGCTTCATGAAATGTAATTGGAGTTGTTATTGTCTGTTATTTATTATTATTATTATTATTATTATTATTATTATTATTATTATTATTATTATTATTATTATTACTATTATTATTATTATTATTAATTCGTGTTAACATCATCGTTACTATCAAAATTATCACCACTGTTATAAAAAGACATCATCATCGTCATCATCATCATCATCAGTATTCTCTCTCACTAAAATTCACTCCCTACATCACCATCCAAAACCATGATGGTCTTACAGGTAATCTTCCCCCCTACAAGATTTAGAGAGTGGACAGGTGAGAGGGGCAGCCAGCACCTGCAGGCGAGGCACGAGTGACAACCCCCCCCCCCCACTCCCCCACTCCCCCCAGACCCCCACCAACCCAGGCCCCCCTCACCCCCTCACCCCCTCAGGTCCTATACGTTAATTACCGCGTCACCAACAATCGGGGAGGGGGGGAGGGGAAGGAGAGTCCTGGGGGTTCCTCACTTCATTTCGGATTGATTTCCCTTCACTTAGGTTTCTTAGACGATGTGTTAAGAATTTAGATTTAATTTTACGTATTTTGTAATTTATTGACCTGATTTTGAATTTATTTACATTTAATTTAGTTTCTTGATGTGTTTAGAATTTTTTTTTTTTAGTGGTAGAATTTAATTTTTGTTCTTATTTTAAAATTTGTTGATTTTTTAGAATTAGTTGATCATCCAGGGAGAATTTTTTACGTGGTTAGAATTTAATTTTAAGAGGTAGAATTTGTTTGTATGAAAATGTCTTTAGAATTTATTGATCTAGTTTAGAATATATTTATCTATATCTATTTCCTCTAACGTGGAATTTGTATAGTATATATTCATGGTTGATTAAGACAGGGAAAGAGAGTAAAAATAAAATAGAAGAGAGAAAAATGAGAGAACCCTTATGGATATTAATAAAAAACACAATAAAAGAGAGAGAGAGTAAAGAAGATATAGATAGAGAGAGAGAGAGAATAAATAATAAATAAAAGAGACAGAGGTACATAGAAAGAGAGTCGATAGAAAGATAGAGAGAAAAAAGAAAGACAGTAAAAAAGCCAGCCAACCATGATAACGTACACAAGAAGACGGACATACACACAGACACACCATGATGACGTACACAAGAAGACGGACATACACACAGACACACCATGATGACGTACACAAGAAGACGGACATACACACAGACACACCATGACGTACACAAGAAGACGGACATACACACAGACACACCATGATAACGTACACAAGAAGACGGACATACACACAGACACACCATGATAACGTACACAAGAAGACGGACATACACACAGACACACCATGACGTACACAAGAAGACGGACATACACACTGACACACCATGATAACGTACACAAGAAGACGGACATACACACAGACACACCATGACGTACACAAGAAGACGGACATACACACAGACACACCATGATAACGTACACAAGAAGACGGACATACACACAGACACACCATGACGTACACAAGAAGACGGACATACACACAGACACACCATGATCACGTACACAAGAAGACGGACATACACACAGACACACCATGATAACGTACACAAGAAGACGGACATACACACAGACACACCATGATCACGTACACAAGAAGACGGACATACACACAGACACACCATAATGACGTACACAAGAAGACGGACATACACACACACACACCACAGGCCAGAAGAAGTCCCCATTAGCAATATGTTCAGACATTGTGCCGCAGCATCCACAGTAACCGCATGCGGAAAGATACAGTTAGGGGGTAAGAAATGAGAGAGAGGGAGTGAGGAAAAGGTGACAGAGATATAATGAATGAAGAGAGAAAGAAGAAACCAGGGTTTGGGAATGAAGAGTCTTGATCCTGCAGCAATATCCACAGGGACCCGCATGCGGAATAGTTAGGGTATAAAAAGGGTGGAGGGAGGTAAGGGAGAAGAAACGAGGGAGAGGAAAGTAAGGAAGGTAGGAAGGAATACTGAAAGGATCTTTTCGGAGTATGACTCTCTCTCTCTCTCTCTCTCTCTCTCTCTCTCTCTCTCTCTCTCTCTCTCTCTCTCTCTTTACTAACCTAACCATCCAACATACTATGCAATAAGTACATAGAATGATAATAATAATGATAAAAATAATAATAATATAATAATAATTTCAATAATAATAAAAAAATAAAAAACAAATAAAATAATAATAATAATAATAATAATAATAATAATAATAATAATAATAATAATAATAATATAGGAAACGAAGGCCAATCTAACCAGGGGAGAGGTAAATAAAATCAAATAAACCTCTGTGCTGATATCATCCCAACAATTACATATATTGTATCTTGTTCACGAGACAGCACAGTGCAGAAGGCGTCTTGATTAAAGGAAGATAAACCGTAGAGAAGGAGTAAGATAGATGAAGGTGGGGAGATGAAGAGACAAAGATAGATTAAGGGAAGGAAGAGAAGACAAGAGGTGGGAGGAAAAGGGGGAAGGAGGAGAAGGAGAAGGAGGAGGGAGGTATATGGAGAGGAAAAAAATAAGAGTTGGCAGCATTAACGTAAGGTGGACAGGAAGGAGGAAGAGGAGAATATGGAAATGTAGAATAAAGAAGAGGAAGTAAAACGAATAATAAATGAGAATGAAAAAAATTAGAGAACTGATGATGAAAATGTGAGAGAAGGATTTAAAAAAGAGAAAAGTAATAATAATAATAATAATAATAATAAGTAAAAAAAATGTATAAGACAAGAAATAGAAAGAGGAGGAAAACAATAATCACAAATGTCAGGTAGAATAAACAGGTGTAATGTAACAGGTGTGATAATTAGTGTAAACAAACCTGGCTTAATCCGGGTCCTGACTGAATCTAAAATAGTATTCGATTTGTCTTGATTGACTTAGTAAGGCACGAGAGTGGTGGGTCTTCTCTCTCTCTCTCTCTCTCTCTCTCTCTCTCTCTCTCTCTCTCTCACTCTCTCTCTCTCTCACATATTTTTTCTTTCGCTCTCTTTCCTCCTTTCTCTTTCACACTCTCTCCCTCCCCCTCTCTCTTTCACACACTCTCGCTCACTCTCACTCACAAAGAGGAACATATACAAACATTTGACTTCTCTCTGCGTTAAAGTGGTGAGGGGGGGGGGGAAGGAGGGGGTTAGCATTGTTTTGCCTGAGATACGCCACAGCGGTGCGTATGTGAAAAGAACTGGTGTTGGTGAGTGCGTATGTTTGGGAGGTGAGGAGTGGGGTGAGAGGGAGAGGCGAGGGAGGGTGAACAGAGACAAAGAGAGAGAGAGAGAGAGAGAGAGAGAGAGACAGAGATGGATAAAAGAGACGGAAGGAAAGAGGAGAAAGAGAGAAGAAAGAAAAGAGACGAAAAGAAATATTTTATTATGGACATATTACATCAAACACATACCCTCCCTAGTTACCATAATCACCCCGTCAACAAAATATACTAGGGCTGTAATACACAACCTCCCCACCTAAACAATAAACTCCCCACTAGTGAAATATCCTAAACACCATCTATGTTTCTCCCCATTATACATAAACTACCAATTACTAAGATACATAGAGCTATAATTTCTCTCCCCCTCCCCACATTACCATGATCTTCCTAACACATAAATATCCAGTAAACGTATCTATTCTCCCCAGTAATCTTAAACTCCCCACCTGTGAGATATCTCGAACAGAATAATCTCCTCTCTCCCCCAGTAACCATAATCCCCTCTTCCTCCCCTTCTCTCCCCAACACTGAGGCATTTAAGATATCTATTGTATATCTCCCCACGTTATTGTTTCTCTCCCCACGTCACTCTTGTCTCCCCACAGATGCACAATACGGATTCATATTGTGTGTCTTCCCGTTTGTATTCATCAGAGTCAACTAAACCAAACGTTATTCTGACAGGAAGAGGGAAAGGGAGGGAGAGAGGGAGAGAGGGAGAGAGGGAGAGAAATATATATAGAGGGGTGGAGGAACGGAGAATGGTGGAAAAGGACGTGGAAAGGAAGAAGGGAGGATGGTAGAGAAGGAGAAAAACGTAAAGAGGAAAGAGAAGGAGATGGAAGGGAGAGAGGAAGGGGGGGGGTGATGGAAGAGAAGGACAGAGGAAGGGAAGAGAAAAACGTAAGGGAGAGGAAGAGAGAAGAAGAATGAGGGTAGGTGGGATAGAGAGTGAGGAGGGAATGATTGAGGAATGTAAGATGGAAAGAGAAGGAGGAGGAGGAGAAGGTAGAACAACAACAAGAAGAAGAGGAGGAGGAGGAGGAAGAAGAGGAAGAAGATGAGGGAGGAGAATAAGGAAGAAGAATAAGAAGAGGAGGAGGAGGAGGAGAAGGAGGCTTGGTTAATCCATCCTTATTTACTCTAATTCAGGGAGTGTTTTAGATGATGGTGTGGGAGTGTCTGTTTGTCTGTCTTGCTGTCTAATACTGTCTGTCTATTGTCTGTCTACTATCCCCTTGGTTCAGCTGCCCGTTCATTCTGTCTAATAGCATCTGTCTACTGTCTCCTTGGCTCAGCTGTCCATTCCTTTTGTCTAATATGTCCTGTCTACTCTCATATCGTCCCGTCTTGCTCAATTTATAACCACGTCATGATTTAACAGCCTGGAGATTAGGTTAGGTTAGGTTAGGTTAAGGTTAAGGTTGGTTAGGTTAGGTTAAGGCTGGTTAGGTTAGGTTAAGGTTGGTTAGGTTAGGTTAGGTTAAGGTTGGTTAGGTTAGGTTAAGGTTGGTTAGGTTAGGTTAAGGTTGGTTAGGTTAGGTTAGGTTAAGGTTGGTTAGGTTAGGTTAAGTGTCTGGTGGTGGGGAGAATAATGTGTAAGAATTCATTTATTTATCTTCATGTTCATTTTTGCTGAGAAGAGTTAAATCCTGATTTCTTTTGAGTCTGTCTGTCTCTCTCTCTCTCTCTCTCTCTCTCTCTCTCTCTCTCTCTCTCTCTCTCTCTCTCTCTCTCTCTCTCTCTCTCTCTAGGAAGTTGATATCTTACTTAAGAACTTTTAAAATCATTCTGTATATAAAACTGTGAAATGCTCCTCAAAATGCTCCTCAAGATGCTCCTCAAATGTTTATGGTGAGTGTTAAGTAATAAAAGACTCGAGGGTGAGGTAGCTAACTGGAGTGTGTGACGTGGAGAGTGAGAGCTTGAGGATTAAGTGCGTTAAGTGGTGTGTAATGGTGCGTTGTGACTTGAGTGTGTGTGTGTGTGTGTGTGTGTGTGTTTATTTTTGACTGACTGACTCTCTCTCTCTCTCTCTCTCTCTCTCTCTCTCTATTTTTTTATACTTTACCTCTATTCTCTTTTTTGTTTATCTCTGTCTGCTTATCTGTTCCCCTTTCATTTTTCTCTCCCTCTTTTGTTTTTCTGTCTTTCTTTCTTTCTTTCTCTTATTCTCTTCCATTTCAACATCATTCCTTCTCCCCCTTTACCTGCCAACATACCTGTCTGCCTCTGTCTAAAATCTGCCTGTTTATATATACATACTAATTAAATCACTTTGTTAAAAAATTATAACTATGAAATAAACAAAATTAAGTGTACCAAAAAAAGTACTTCAACACTTATGACTTTTGACGCGTTTTGTACAGGAGTGAAACGCTGCAGTAATTTATTAAGAGTTAATCAGTTTTAGTGTTAATTGGAGGTCAAGGTCAACAGCTGGAGGTCACTAGGTTAGGGAGGAGGTAATCTAGTTTAGGAATTTTGTTGTCATTGTTATAGTTTATTTGTATGTGGTGGGAGTGTTGGGGGTGTGGGGGTGGGTGTGGGGGGTGTGGGGGATGTTGTGTGTGTGTGGGGGGGGGGTGATTTGTGTGTGTGTGGGTGTGTGTGGGTGATTTAAATATTCAGAATTACACGTGTTAGCCAGGTCATATGCCTTTTAGTAATGCTTCTCAGACCACAGAATAGTAAATGAAACACTTAAGATGTTAATAATCAATAAGAGAATCGTGTTCCAAGATAATGGTTAAACAATGTAGTTGGCGAGTGTTTGGTCAGATTTCAGATATCCCCCCTTTTACGAGATAGACGGTGCTGTTTTGTCGTGCACCTTTTCGTAAGATAAACATATGAAGTTGATAATTGTTTTCTTTGTCTTGATTGATGTGGGGATAAGAATGCCTGAAGGGTCATTGTTTACAGAGAGTGAATGATACAGGGATGTACAGTACATGGTGACGACACCCTGTTCAGTGTTTAAGTCATCGTGGTAGATCCCAGTTGGTCTCAGGGTCGAGTGTCCATTACTTATAACCTCCGCTTATGACCCTCTTCTGGCACAGATAACACGTCTCATTGTTACATCATATCGGTTTAATCAAGGTTTGTCGCTCACTTGCTAAAGATAACCGGTTATCAGTTCTCGGGTTAAGCTGTCCCTGTCAAGTGGTTTATTCATGTGGGGGGCGGAGGGCCTCACCCACGGTGGTCGTGTCTAGCAGATTCACCAGCCCGCCCTCTATAAAGTTTCCATCACCTCGAACCCAAGTTCCTGCCTCGATGAATACCTCACGCCACTTCTCCAAGGTCTTGTGTCACTGCCATGTGAGATGCATTTTTTACCTTCGTCACCAGATCGATTCCTGCATCTTCTAGTGTCCTCTGAAGCTATATATTTCAACCTGCGTCACCAGATCAACACCTGCATAGTTTAATGTTATTTCTGGAAGGCATCTTTAACCTTTGATAGCTGGGTCACTCCCTGCTCTAGTATGGTTTGTGGGTGTTGTTTTTTCCAAAGTTTTCAGATTAAATTCTCAATATTTTTTCTTCCTCTCTGGAAAGTTGGAACTCCATACTTCACCTCCGTCGTCACATTAATTCATTCACATCCAAC
Organism: Homarus gammarus; assembly: GCA_958450375.1. Classification (NCBI taxonomy): domain Eukaryota; kingdom Metazoa; phylum Arthropoda; class Malacostraca; order Decapoda; family Nephropidae; genus Homarus; species Homarus gammarus. Next base: position 128,836 of record CAUDMG010002856.1, read on the forward strand.
AGTCTTCTGTGAAGTGACTGTGGCTTTATATTTCACCTCCGTCTGTGTACAATCAGTGCATCTCCTGCTGTGTTCTGCGGCGTGTGTCTCACCTTCACCAGACCCGTGTATCCTCGCGCCTTCCACTGTGGTCTCTGGAGTACACTGGTGCCTCCTCCGGTATCTCTCACAATACAAATTCGATAGAGTCCTTCCTCGGCAACGCCTATTGAAACTCCAGCCAGCAGTGTCCTCTACAGGTCCTCCTAAACCCTCGGCTTCTCCAGTCCACAAAATCAACTGCATGCGTCTTGCCTTCCTGAAGCCAGAGTGTTGAGCCGTGGCAGCCATCTCACTGGGTCTCACGATTGTGGTATCCACACAATGGACCCTCCGGAGACCTCCCCGGTTCTGTCTTCCTCTCGCCGCACTAACATCGTTCCAAGACAAGGCCGAGTTGGTCAAGGTCCCTCAGAACGTCTGCCTCTGGACACGCCATTGTCTTCACACCACACATTCAATGCTCTTCTCTATTCAAACATCCTCGTGTGTCTGAATAGAGAGGAACCATAAATGTGACGACTTAGGGTGATGAAGCTGACAGCGGCAGACCTCCTCCCCGAAGATCCTGACCACCACGACCGTCTGTGAGAATGATGACACGTGTGAATATTTAAGTCAGGATCCACTAAAAATTTCCGCTTCTGCCGGATTCACAAAGGTGAGTTCACAAGACAATGGTCTTGAGAATTCACCTTTGTGGTTACTGTTTCCGGACATAATATATACGTATTTTCGTTCTCATCCTTCACTGTGTTGGTCAGAAATTCATAAGGACATAATTTCTTTTTAAACTTCCAGATTTCACTTCCAGGGGATTTTTCCGATAAAATGTCTAGAGACGTATAACTGGAGTGAGCCCAATATATATAAACTTATGTCTATAGAGGAACTAATGTATATAACCGTATGCAAAGAGAGGGTCAAACGTGTATAAACACTTGCATGAGGACAGTCAGTTTCAGCTTGACTATTGCTAAGTTTACTCTCTCTCTCTCTCTCTCTCTCTCTCTCTCTCTCTCTCTCTCTGTTTTTTTTGTCATTTGAGAGTGTATTTTTGTTACTTTCTTAAAAACATTCCGAGATTAAACGTAATTTACCACTTGTAGTATAATTATGTGTATGTTTAACTTGTTGAATTATAAAAGGACAATTGTAATGAAGTGAGAATAATCACTAACAAGACCAGACTCAGTAAGAGCTCATCCACACGTCAGACTGTACCCCGACGATAGCTGCAACACTTGATAACTTTTTACCACTCTCTCTCTCTCGCCATAACACAAACTGGTGCTGTCTCTTCACCATCTCTACCAACTATATACGTCTCTCAGTTATCTCTCTCTCTCTCTCTCTCTCTCTCTCTCTCTCTCTCTCTCTCTCTCTCTCTCTCTCTCTCTCTCTCAACAACACCCCTCCTTCCCTCCTCCCCCCCACCATCCCTCTAAGACACCCCTAGTTTTTCCCCCAGAACTGGGCCAAGTACCCCCTAGTCGACTGTAAATTTTCCCCACCACCACCACCACTACCACCACCACAACCTTCCTCACTACCACCACCACCACCACCACTACATAAGGCCTCACATTATTTCCTATCTACAGACGACAAGAAATGTTATTCTAGTCTAAATTAACTTATACAGAACAAGAACATCTTTAGTTCCAGCAAAGTAGAACACATTTAGAACAGATCGTGTTTTAATGAGGGGAAATCTTCGTCAGGTAAGATTTTAATTGGTCAAGGTATTTAAATGTGTTCCTATTAAGGATTTCATTTTAAGTGTAATGGCCCACTTTTTTGTGGGTGTTAAGTATCGTTGTAATGACTTTAGTGTTGTAAAGTGTATTACTATAGGAATTAATAATAATAATAATAATAATCTCACAAAAACAGAAAACGAGAGAGAAAGAGAAATATTTTGAGAAAGATAGAGAGAGAGAGAGAGAGAGAGAGGTGGGGTTAGGAGGGAGGTTGACGCCTCAGTGACGTCAACTCAGACTCTAGCCAATTAGGAAGTGCCGTCGTGGATAATCCCGTTTCCCATTGGTCCATGTACCCGATGTGACTTTCTGTCCACCTCACTCTTTGTCTCAACACCTGAAAAAAAAAGAAAATAAGAAAAAGAAGAAAGAGAAAGTGGAGTTAGGAAATACTTCAGAAAATGGGATTATTATTATTATTATTATTATTATTATTATTATTATTATTATTATAGTACTGGGTCTTAGATTACACTTGAAAAAAGGTCACATATGTCTGTTTATGTGTGTGTATTTCTGTCTATCTGTCCACACACACACGCACACACACACCAAGTTCACCGGTGGAATGGTAGTGTGTGGTGAGAGGAGACCGCTGTACGTAGAGGTGTGGTTGCCGTGGTTGCATTTGTGGTTGTCGTGGTTGTACTGGACTGAGAAACGAACGCTAAGAAGGATGAACATGGTTGAGGAGATGTGTGTGTGTTGGTTGTTATTGGGATGAGGGAAAGGGATTGTGGTTAAGGCAGACGGGAGAAGGGGAATTGTGGTTGAGAGAGTGATGATGGTTGTTGTTGGAGAAGGTAGAGGAGTGGGGTGGTAATAGTGGTAGTGGGTGATGATGGTGGTTGTTGGTGGTAGTGAGTGAGTGCTGGTTTTGATAGAGAGAGAGAGAGAGTGTGTGTTATTATGCAAATTTGAGTGGGTGTGTTCAGAAGACAATCGTGGAATTCGGAAACATTCAGTGGATGCGTTCAAAAAGTTCTCATAAAATCAGTACTATTTAAAGGTTGCGTTCAGTAGATCCTATGAAAAATAAATACATTGAAAGAGTGCGTTTAGACAATCAAATTCATCAGGTGCGTTCAAAAACATCTGATAAAATAGAGATTCTAAAAAAAAAAAAAAAATTACCTTCTTGGAAAGCTGGAAACAAAATATAGACAATAATAAGCTGTTTACCTCATGACAGAGCAACAGCAAAGTAAGCACACATAATCAAACAAAGGGGGAATATTTTGTAAGGAAGGCAGAAACAGAGATTACTTAAATAAGCACAAATACTTTTTTTTTCATATAGCAAGTCATACCTTTTATAAACAGTTCAAACATTCTGGAAACAAGTGAGGTTGGTTATTTTACAAACAAGTCAGCATGAGTAACAATATCACCAGAGACGACACACGTATTTTATAAACAAGCGGAACATTTTGTAAGGATCACTCGCTAGTAAATTCCATTTTCTGTGTGTCTGACTTTAGGAGTTAAACACGCGAAGCACGGAGTAAATTGTGTTACATGTAACCTTGTTTATACTAACCCTGGCGACCCTGTTGCTCTCACACACACACGCAACACACACACACACACACACACACACACGCCAGAACATCAACAATGGCGAAACTTTTGCTGAAAATTTGGTCTATGATGAAAATTTATAATATATCACCAATACTTCTGAAAGTGGCACAAGAAGGGTGGGGGGGGGGGAGGAGGCGCTGGAGAGAGACAGAGGTGTGGGGGTGTGTGTGCGGGCGCCGAGAGAGAGGAGTGGGGCGTGTTCGGTCACAGGAGATGTTTGGGAGGCGTGATGGTGGGGGGGGGGGGGGTTGAGGGGCGTGTGGATGAGAGAATGTAGAGAAGGTTGAGAGAGAGAGAGAGATATATATGCTGTCTCTCTCTTTCTCTGTCTTTCACCACTCATCCCTCCCCCCTATTTCTCTCTTCTCCTTCTTTTTCTCCCCCTCTCTTTATCACTCACCTTTCCTTCCTCCCTCTCCCTCACCCTTTGAGGTCATGATGGCTTAGCGAGGCTGAATAATCTCGCAGTTTGCATCAACAAGATATCGTGGAGGGTGAAAGGTCAGGAGGTCTAATGGGGTGATTAAGACCTTTTTCCACCAACACGTTCAGATGTTTCCTCAAAAAGTAGGGGTAGGGGAGGGAGGGGGTCCTTTGTGAGTCATTGTGAAGGAGTGAGTAAATTTGTAGGTATTGTGGGGAGGAGGAGGAGGAGGAGGAAAGGGGGAGGAAGACGTAAGGAGGGAGAAAATTGTGATAGAGGGAGGGAGAGGAAATGAAATGTGGTGGTAGGGAAGGGAAGGGAAGGAGGGGAAACTTGTACCTGTGCCTGTACTTGGACCTTTACCCATACTTGTACTTATATCTATACTTCATCCAATTTTATCCACTAGTTACATAAACTCGATTAAAAAACATTATATCAATCCTTAACTGTATCTATATAAACAAACCTCAGAATGAAAGAAACCAAAAAAGGGGGGATGAGATCTAGGTGTGTAATCTGTCGAGGCTGCGCAGGGACACAACACCCATCCATCATCAGGATTTTGCGTGTGTGATATGTTGCTGAGGACCGCCACCACCCAGCCCTTCATCTCCCTGGGAGGAATGCAGCCGAGGGACGTAAATTCACACATAAAACCCGGACGACTTCAATCTGGGGCTTTTAGTAAGGCAGGATAATGAGAGAGGTGCTCCTACGTCCAGGATTGCCATGCGAATAGTTGCAGGAGGGAGGGAGGGAGGGAGGGAGGATTGGGGAAAGGGATGGAGGAAGGAAGGGAAGGGAGAAGTGGAAGGGAGGGAGAGTAGAATTGAGGACGGAGGGAGGGAGGGAAGGAATGACAGAAGGGAAGAGAGAAAGAGAGAAAGAGAGAAAGGATGGAGGGACAGAGGGAGAGAGAGCGAGGAAACTGTATTGGCAAGATATATCACGAAGCCTTGCAAACACGATGTCATAAATTGGGAAAATGTGACCCCGGGTGTAAGCAAGAGGATCTAGGCCAAGGGTAATCTCATCTACATCAGGCAGCTTGTTGATGACTCTTTTGGCAAGCACTTCTGGACCAACACACAACGATTCCCTTAAAGTTGGTGAATCGGTGGTGTAAAACAAGACTTAACTGTCTGCGGAATGAAGTTACAAAGACTTAAAAATCTAATCCGATTACAGAAAACCATTCGTGGCGGCGATTAAATTACAAGTATATGGAATCTAATCCGACTGCACCAAAAAAAAAAAAAAAAAGTTCCTGTAAGTAATTGATGAATCCAGATAAACAAAATATATTACACCAATGATGGAATACAATAAACAAATAAAGTAAATAAATTAAACATAAACAATGCCTTAATAACATAAAAAAAACTTGTCCTTGTTACTGTTATATATTACTTCCTTGAGACCTTGAAGCAACGTAGATAATTCCCCCCCAACGTAGATAATTCCCCCCCCCCAACGTAGATAATTCCCCCCCAACGTAGATAATCCCCCCCTAACGTAGATAATTCCCCCCAACGTAGATAATTTCTCCCCTCCCCCCAACGTAGATAATTTCTCCCCTCCCCCCAACGTAGATAATTCCCCCCAACGTAGATAATTCCCCCCAACGTAGATAATAACCCCCCAACGTAGATAATTCCCCCCCCAACGTAGATAATTCCCCCCCCCAACGTAGATAACTCCCCCCCGCAACGTAGATAATAACCCCCCAACGGAGATAATTACCCCCCTAACGTAGATAATTCCCCCCCCCAACGTAGATAATTTCTCCTCTCTCCCCCAACGTAGATAATTTCTCCCCTCCCCCCCAACGTAGATAATTCCCCCCCCCCTGCCCCCCCGCCCCCAACGAATCCATTAAATGTGAAGGATTATCTTTATTATTTCTATTCAGGAGAAACTGGAACACACACAGAGCCCGGGTTAATGCTCCACCCAGCTCTCGGGGATCCATAGCAGTAGGTGGAGCTCTCCGTATAGAGGTCTTGTGCTGGATCACTTCAGGTTGTGGGATAAAGGTAGTGGATGGGGGTGGGGGGGGGTGGTGGTGAGGGTGGAAATTTCAGGAAAGGGGAAAAGAAAAGGGGTGGGGGGCGGGAGAGAGCGTCTTCCTCCTCTTAGAAGTTGTGTGTATAAGTATGAATGTATGTATGTATGTATGTGTGACGACGATAGAGCTCAAGAGGTGTTATGAGGTGTTAAATAGCTGATCGACTTTGGGGGGTGGGGGGGGAGGGCGATGTGTGGACGATGAGAGTACAATAGCTAGTGTGGGTGATGAAATAGCTAGTGTGGGTGATGGAATAGCTAGTGTGGGTGATGAAATAGCTAGGCGGGGTGGGCAAAGGGTAATATATATATTCGTATGACGGTTTGTGAAGTCGAGTTTATTTATTTATTTTTTATCTTGAGAGAGAGAGAGAGAGAGAGAGAGAGAGAGAGAGAGAGAGAGAGAGGAATAAATAGTGAAATAAAGAGAGATAAATAGTAAGAATGAGATACAAGAGAGAGTTAAATTCTAAGAGCATATGAATATAAATTTACAGCTGCAGATTAGGATAGGTTAGGATAGGTTAGGACAGGTTAGGACAGTAACCTAACTCAAACACCATCGATCCTTCACTATTGGTTAACTCTCTACACTACATGATCGGTTCCAGTCAATACCTTCTCACTCCAGACGACCGAACACAAGCAATACGTGTAAAAGGAGAAGTGGAGCGGGGAGGGAATAAACGGCGAACGAGGAGTGGGGGAGTAAAGGAGGACATAGTAGACAGTTAACGAGAGGCGGTGGGGAGAGAGAGGGAAGGGGAGACAGAATGACGCCGGAGAGAGAGACAGAAAGACAGAGTGTGGAATACAGAATGATGCCTGACAGAGAGACAGAGAGACAGATAGATATAGAGAGGAAGGCAGAGATGTAAAGGAAGACAGAATGATGAGAGAGAGAGAGAGAGAGAGAGAGAGAGAGAGAGAGAGAGAGAGAGTATATCGCAACACTGATTAAACAGAAGAGTGTATAAAGAATAATTATTCCATACCTGGGATTCTGAGTCTGTCTGTCTGGGGCGAGGGCAGTGGTGGTAGGTGGAGTGGTGGTAGTGGTAAGAGTAGTGATGGTAGTGGTAGTAGCGATGGTAAAGAGAGTAGTAGTAGTAGTAGTAGTGTTAGTGGCGATGGTAAGGACACTAGTAGTAGTAGTAGTAGTAGTAGTAGTAGTAAGTTGTGGTACGAGTAGGAAAGAGGTTGCTGGTGGGTAGTGGCAAGTAACGAGACTCACACCAACTATAGCAGTAACGTAGGTAGTGGTTTGGAGGGGAGGGGAGGGGAGGGGAGAGGGGAAGTGGCAGTTATGTTGGGGAGTGCAAAGTTTGTGTACTCGGCTTGTAGCGATGAAGTTACATGCAAGAGGACAAAAGTGATTTTCCCGAGCAGTATTGGTGGTGCAGGGAGCGGTGATGGTGGTAATGGTACGAAGGAAAGTGGTGTTGGTGGTACAGGTGGTGAGGGTGCATAGGTTAGTAGTGGTGGTGGTGCATGGGTTAGTAGTGGTGGGGGTGGTGGTGGTGCACGGGTTAGTAGTGGTGGTGGTGATGGTGGTAGAGGTGATGGTGGTAGAGGTGGTGACATTGGTGGTACACGGGTTCGTAAAAGTGATGGTGGTAGTGGTGGTAATGGTGTAGGATTGTGTTTTAGGTGATGGAAGTGGTGGTAGTGAAGGGTAATGGTGGTAGTAGGCAGGAAGGGAAATGGTAACATGAAATTAAAGATTCCTGGTATAGTTAAAGATCAGACGTCATCAATATCAACTCTCTCTCTCTCTCTCTCTCTCTCTCTCTCTCTCTCTCTCTCTCTCTCTCTCTCTCTCTCTCTCTCCTATTAACTGTGCGTGTAGCAGGTATAAAGTGCAATTCTATTTATATCCCAGGTAAGGACATCACCTTTATGAACCTATCACCACGAGGTAATTACTATTACACCTGTACTTCATCATATAAACCAAACCTAACCTAACTTAACCTAACCTAACCTAACCTAACCTAACCAAACCTAACCTAACTTAACCTAACCTTTCACTTTATTCTGGGTAAATTTTTCAACTGTGAATCCAAAATTAAAGAGAAGAAGAATAACCGCTTTAAGCAATCCACTCCCAGAATACTAATTGTTAATGATCCTCAATTAAACACACACGACTAATGTCTATTTGAGCACAATTCTAAAAAAGAAAAAAAAATCGGAAAAAAAATCGGGAAAAAAATCGGGAAAAAATCGGAAAAAAAATCGGGAAAAAATCGAAATAATTCAATATTGACACATGCATCAGAGATCAGATGGGAGGGGAAAAAAAAAGTTGGAAAGTTTGTTCAGCTTTTCTTTCGTATTCCAAGGCTTTACGAACCTTAGAAGGATTAGCTTTCAATGTTCCTGTTTACATTACGCTGTCGTTTTTTTTATACCCAGGATGAGGAAGAGAGGCCATTCGTCGCCTGTTAAACCAGAGGCTCTCTGTCCGTAGACTGTCCTGGGGAAAAAATCACTCGGGTGTTTATAAATTTTCCATATATACGAGTTTATTACACAGACAGACAGACAGACAGACAGACAGACAGATACGTGTACAATATAACCAATTTCATCAACAAGGTCATCTAAAAATTTCTAAACTATGACAACGACCTGACCTTAATTACAATCAGCACTTCCATTCTTATTTACATCACTGTCCTCATTTTACTTCACTGTCCTCATTTACAACAACAATAGTCCAAATGGTTACTCACATGAACAACTTTCCAACTTATTCTCTCCAAAAGTTGATGAGTAGTTTGCATTTGCACATTTATGAGATCAGTTTGTGAGTATTTTCTACATTAAGAATCTATTGTGATAAGAGGGAAATTTTCGCTGAAGGTCGCAGTGATTATAAGAAATTCCTGAATAATTTAGGGGATATTGTAATCAACGCTACACTACCTACCTAATGAAAGGTTAATGCGCATCATATTTCCGGGTCATTAACCTTTAGTAGAAGGAGAGTCCAGAGATACTAATATCATTTTAAATTTTTACATATTTAATCACCCTTTTTATTTTGTTTTATCATTAATTATATTTCTACTTTTCATCTAATTAAATATGTTTGTAGTTCTGAATTAAAAATCAAGTTAATATTGTAAAGTTTATAATGTTTTTTTTTTTTTTTTTTTTTTTAGTTGGTATGAAGAGATGCTGGGTATTTTTTTCCCCCAGGTGCAACAGTGTTAATTAATTATATTACGATATATTTTAACCTGGGTTGATTGGATATACACACGCGAGCGTTATAAGTACACACACACACACACACACACACACACACACACACACACACACACACACACACACACACACACACACACACATATTTTAGTTGATCGTATCTCTGTATCTGTTTTAGTTCCTCTCTCTCTCTCTCTCTCTCTCTCTCTCTCTCTCTCTCTCTCTCTCTCTCTCTCTCTCTCTCTCTCTCTCTGTGCCTCTCGTTACCTACTAGCCGTTTTTCCTCCTTCCTCTCCACGTCTACTTCTGCTACTTCTACTACCACCACTACTACTATTACTACTACTACTTTTTTTTTTAGGCCTCCATCCTCCCCTAATAGCTATACCTTCGCCGCCATTTTATTACCTTAAAATTAAATATCCTACTATTACTACTACTACTACTACTACTAGCTCTACTACTACCACCACAACTACTACTGATGATGATAATGATGACGATAATGATAATAGCTCTGATTATATTAATACTGGTGTGACAGCGACAGAATTGACCCGACATCAGTGGTAGTGGGACTGGCCTGTTCTGTCACTCTCAATAGCGTAAGAGTGTTGTGTTCTGGAAGGTGGGGGATGGGGGGGGGGGTGAGGGGAGGGGTGTGGTGGGAAGGGTGTGGGAAGAGTGGGGGAGGGAGGGAAAGGGGAAGGTGTATTAACTTATTCGAGGAGAGAAAAAATATTTATGTTGGTAAAGTATTGGTATTTTATTTTATATACTTGCAAATTATCAGAACTTAGAATTATATATGTAATAACTGGATAGAATTTGGTGTGAATACTGGAAAATATAATACTAAACGCGTGTGTGTGTGTGTGTGTGTGTGTGTGTGTACGTGACTCCCTAGACCACACAGCAGTCAGTGTGAGGGATGTGGGGTCAGGTGTCCTGGAGGCGTGAGAGAGAGAGAGACAGAGAGAGAGGTCGCACAGGATACTCATGTACTTTATAATGGTTCTCTCTCTCTCTCTCTCTCTCTCTCTCTCTCTCTCTCTCTCTCTCTCTCTCTCTCTCACTTTCTTTCACCATTCCTCACTATCTCACTGTCCCCCTCTCTCACTCTGTCTTTCTCTCTCTTCCACTTCTTTTTCGTCAACTTCTGTGGTGATAGTGGTAGCGGCAATGGTGGTGGTGGCGATGGTGGTGGTGACGACGATGGTGGTGGTGATGGTAGTGTTGAAGTGATGGTGTTGGCAATGGTGGTAGTGGTGGTGACGATGGTGGGCACATCTCAGGGTCCGTCTGTCAACATTCACTCGCCTCCTCCATTAACATGACCCATTTTTAACGCTCAAAAAAAAAAATATATATATCCCCGGGTTATATTAATGAAGGAGACTGCAATTGATGTTTACTTATCTTTTAATGTTGTAGAAACCTCCTCTTCCCTCTCCTCCTCTTCTCGCTCCTCCTCTTCTTCCTCTTCAATGATTTTTTCCCCAGCTTGTGTTTATATCTGATTGATGTAAATATAAATGACTCTCTATGCGTATGAAACCTTCTTTTGAAGCCTACGTTTAATATTGATGCTCTAAGTAGGATCTTTCTGTGACCGGGAGGGTTCCTTTGAGTTGGGGAAATATTACCTTCTCTAATGAGTGCCGTAAATGACGTATATCTGGCACTGTTTTATGAGTGCCATTAAGTAGGAAAAAACCTTCTCTGTTGGTCTTCCTTAGTGTGAGGCCCCAGAGCCGACTGTATTAGATATTACTGTGATTTATTCTATACTTACTGGCACTAGACAGTCAAGTCACACATCTGCCTTAATCCCCTTAGTCGTTCTTCCCCTCTTTTCTTCCTCCATTCTCCCCTCATTTCTGTTTTCATCTTCTTCTTGTTATTCACCTTTTGCTGTGTTCTCTCTCCCCTCCCCTCTCCTCCTCTCTCTTCACTTCTCTTTCTTCTTCCTCTCCTTCATTTCTCTCCCCTCTCTTATGTTCTCCCTGCTCTTCTCTCTCCCCACTGCACTAATCTCTTTCTCCGATTCTTCCCTTCCTTTCCCTCCTCTCCCTCTGTTCTTTTCTTCACTCTGCTTTCCTTTTTCTATCCCATTTTCCTCACTTAACCTAACCCTACTTTAAGGAAAATAGAAGTGGTGTAATATTGTGAGTCAAAGTGTTAGGTTAAGTTAGGTTAGGTTAAGTTAGGTTAGGTTAGGTTTGGTTAGGTTTGGTTTGGTTAGGTTTGGTTAGGTTAGGTTAGGTTAGGTTAGGTTAGGTTAGGTTAGGTTAGGAACTCCTTTACACCACGGCCTGAATGCCTCCCTAAGTGACGAAAATGCGCTGAGCAGGTGTTGGCGTCTTAGGTATTAATTACTTGTCAGGTATCTAGTGACAGGTGACACACACACACACGGGGCTAACACCTGCTGCTGTTGCTGCTGTTACCTGTGTCACGCGTGTTGAAGGTGATCAAGGAGATAATGATCGTTCCCACATTTGACTATTATACTTTAAGAGGTCAGGGTAGGTTATTACACTGGGATGAGCGACTCTTGCATTGCCTTACTCCCACTCTACTCATTACTCTTACTCTTAATTTCTCCCGGAGATTGGATGAGAGAGAAGGATGGAGGGAGAGGTAAGGAAGGAGAAAGAGGAAGCGACAGATATGGAAGGAGGGAGGGAGGAAGGGAGGGAGGGAGAGAGGGAGGGAAGGAGGGAGGGAGAGAAGGAGGGGGGGAGGGAAGGAGGGAGGGAGAGAAGGAAGGAGGGAGGGAAGGAGGGAGGGAGAGAAGGAGGGAGGGAGGGAGGGAAGGAGGGAGGGAGGGAAGGAAGGAAGGAAGGAGGGAGGGAGAGTGACGAAGCGGCAGAAATAAAACGAGGTTATGTAGGAAAGACTACCAGATGATAAGGACCACAGCGGTAATATTCTTGATGATGTTATACTTCCGTGGCCCTCTCCCTCCCCCCTCTCCCCCTCTCTCTCCCTCTTCCCTTTTTCCCTCTCCCCCTCCCCCTCTCTCTCTCTCTTTCCCTCTCCCTCTCCGTCTCCCTCCTCCCTTTCCCTTTCTCCCTCTCCCTCCTCCCTCTCCCTAGATACGCTACTGAGGGAAGGGAGTGGAAGAGGAGGAGGAATTTGTAGGCTAACCCCTCTGTATTTCCCTTCGTCCAATTTCTTCCTGGAGAAAGATGTGGAGGAGGAGGAGGAGGAGAGGAAGAAGGGGAGGGATAGGAGGAGGATAAAGGAGGAGAAGAAGGAAGAAGGAGAAAGAGGAGGAGGAACTCGTAAACCCTCTCTCACCCTTCTTTTTCTCCTCCTCTTCCCTGGACGTGTTACAGAGTGAAGGAAGAGGAGGGAGAGGAAGAGAATAAAGAGTGTACAAAAACTAGTAGGCCTTCCCTCTCCCTCTTCCCCTCTCCTTCCTCCCGTCTCTGGATGCGCCGTCAGGGAAGAGGGGAAGGAGGGGAACCAACCTCCAGCATATGTACCAATTTCCTCTTCCACTTCATTCTATCTTGTTCACATTCCTTTCTTTCCTCTCTTCCCCTTTCCCCTACCACTTCCCCTTTCCATCTCCTCATTCCCCCCTATCTTCCCCTTTCCCTTCCCTCTTTTTCTTTCCCTCACCTCTTCCTCTTTCCCTTTCCCTCACCCCTTTCCTTTTCTTCCCTTTTCCCCTTTCCCTCCCTATTCCTCTTTCCTTCCTCTCGTCCCCTTTCCCTCCTCTCTTCCCCTTTCCCTCCTCTCTTCCCCTTTCCCTCCTATCATCCCCTTTCCCTCCTCTCATCCCCTTTCCCTCCCTCTTCCCTCTTCTCTCTTATCTTCCTCCTTCCCTCTTCCACTTTTTTATCCCTCTTCTCCCTTCTCTCTTATCTTCCCCCTTTCCCTCCCTCTTTCCCTCCCTATTCCTCCTTCCTTCCTCTTTTGCCCTTTCGACTTTTCTTTCGCCCCATTTTTTTTCATTCGTATCTCATATTTTTCATCTTTAATATTTCTCTCATTTATTCTTCTGTTTTGTTCTTATTTTCTTACATTGCTTCTCCTTTCTTCCTTCTCTCACTTCTCTTTCTTATCTCTTTTTGTCTCTAATATTTTTACCTTCTCCTGTGTTTTATTCTCTTTCATCTCTTATGTTCTCATCCATTTTTTTCATTAAGTCCCTTTATTTTCCTCCTCCTGCCCTTCATCTCTCCCAGTTTCATCAAATCTCCCTATGTACCCCATCGTTACCCCCCTCTTATCTCATCTCCCCTCACTATCACCACCTCATTTCCCCTTCTTCAGTCCTCCCTTCTTACCACGTCATCACTTTTCTTACTATTCCTTATATTTTATCTTTTTTCGTCGATCCAGAGGCTTTTTTCACTTTTTTTTTTAACCTGTTTCTCTTTCTCTCTTTCTCTGTCTATCTAAACATCCCAGGAGATACACACACACACACACACACACACACACACACACACACACACACACTAAATGACGACCAAAAATACAAGTTTAGATCTCGTCCCTCTCAAAGCCGCGCCATGACCCCCCTCCCCCCCCCCCCCCCGACTCCCACCTGCCTGTACCCTGTTACTAAATGTAAACAGAGAGGACCAATTCTTGAGAGAGATTTGGGTCTTAATAACCACACTGGCACTGATATACCTCGAAGTATAACTGCGTCTGGTGCCATTTCCTAGGCTCGTTAATATGCTCCACCAGCTTGTTGCACTGACAGCGGCCCCTGGTGGCACTATTGCTCGAAATGCTGTTAACTGGCACTGCTGCAGGCTGAGGGGTGGCACTTGTACTTTGGGGATGATGAGGGTGATATTGGTACTTGGCACTGCTGGGTGGTACTGGGTACTGGGTGTGGTGTTACAGTCTAGTGGTACTGGCAGAGGTGGTGGTACTGTAGGGTCGTGTTGCCTTGACAGTTGTTCCCAAGGTGGCACTGCTGTTGGAGTTTCTGTTAACAGGTATTGCTGCAGAATGGTACTGGTATTGGCACTAATTAATGTGGTGGCACAATTGGAGATGGTAACACCATCTAATAGCTATACACAGATCAGAATCAGTGGTGGCAACATTGCTAAAGGTAATTTAAAAGTGGCATTGTTGCAGACTGATGCTGACACGACAAAACTTGATGGCAATGGTGGCACTGTTGGAGGTGGTGGCAGAACCTGGAGCATGGTGACACTAATACTGTTATTGTGAAAGGCAGAAGCTGGTGTCTTTGTTAATGAGAGAGAGAGAGAGAGAGAGAAAGAGAGAGAGAGAGAGAGAGAGAGAGAGAGAGAGAGAGAGAGAGAGAGAGAGAGAGAGAGAGAGTATGCATCACAACAAAACACTAAAGGAGTCTCCGCCTACCTTGGGGGATTTCATTCCATCTTGCTAATAATACTAAATGATGCAATCACCTGGAGTGCCTAATAACCTAGCTGTGTTGCTTGTAGCTGTGGTAGTTGTGGTGGTTTTCATAGTCATGCTGGTTGTTCTTATGGTATATGTGGTTGTGGTAGCTTTTATGGTAGGTGTGGATTTGACTCTCTCTCTCTCTCTCTCTCTCTCTCTCTCTCTCTCTCTCTCTCTCTCTCTCTCTCTCTACCCTCTGACCTCTAGCTGGCTCTTTTGTGATCGTGGACGTCTTCTGTTTTTTTTCCTAGCCTCTGTTAAGACACTCGTGTATGTTAACACAACCATACTGGGAAAAAAACAGCTTCCTTGGGCTGAATAACCGGTCCTTGACACGGCATAGCGGATCTGTATAGTGCCGGATGACGGGTATGTAGGCCGGATGACGGGTGTGTAGGTCGGATGACGGGTGTGTAGGCCGGATGACGGGTATGTAGGCCGGATATTGGATGTGTAGGCTTGGTACCGACAGGGTCAGTAGGGCCGGATAATGGGTGAGAAGGGCCGGATAATGGGTCTGTAGTGCCAGATGATGGGTGTGTAGGCCGGATACTGGATATGTAGGGTTGGATAACACAGCCCCACAAACCTCTCAGATAAAACACCCTATACACCTCTCAACAGACCTTACACACCCCTCCCGATAACACACCCTACATACCTCTCAGATAACACACCATACACACCTCTCAACACACCTCTCAACACACCCTACACACCTTTCAAAAACACAACATACCCACCTCTCAACACACCCTACACACTTTCAAAAACACACCCTACGCACCTCTCAACACACCCTACGCACCTCTCAACACACCCTACGCACCTCTCAACACACCCTACCCACCTCTCGACACACCCTATTCACCTCTCAACACACCCTACCCACCTCTCGACACACCCTGCACACAGAACACAAAAACAGGTTCCTAGGTTAGCGTACTTCGTCATTGTTGCGTCTCAGTTAACACCTTCTCCCCAACACGTTGATCCAGGAACCACCTCCGTTATGTGTAGTATGCTGAAGGTGAGGTCCCTGATCTCTCTCTCTGTCTCTGTTTATCTCTCTCTCTCTCTCTGTCTCCTCTATCTCTGTCTATTCTGTCTTTGTTTTTCTGTTAACTCTCTCTTTCTCTCTCTCTCTCTCTAATATAGCGAAAGAGACAGAGATAGAGAAAGGAAGAGGAGGAGAAGGAAGAAGAGGAGGAGGAGGGAGAGGAGAAGGAAGAGTAGAAGGAGTACGAGGAGGAGGAGGAGGAGGGAGAGGAGGAAGAGTAGGAGGAGGAGTTGGAGGCCCTGTGTGTGTGAGGGCCACTGTTGATCACAATCAGTGGCATAGACGTCATAACCTGTACTCACACGACACACCACTTAGTTGTTTAATTATCCCGAGATACAAGATGCTGGGGTGCTGATGCTGGGGTGCCGATGCTGGGGTGCTGATGCTGGGGTGATGATGCTGGGGTGCTGATGCTGGGGTGCTGATGCTGGGTGCTGATGCTGGGGTGCTGATGCTGGGGTGCTGATGCTGGGGTGCTGATGTTGGGGTGCTGATGCTGGGGTGCTGATGTTGGGGTGCTGATGTTGGGGTGCTGATGCTGGGGTGCTGATGGGGTGCTGATGCTGGGGTGCTGATGCTGGGGTGCTGATGCTGGGGTGCTGATGCTGGGGCGCTGATGCTGGGGTGCTAATGCTGAGGTGCTGCTCTCGGTTATTGTTAGGGGTGCTGTTTATGGGTGCTTCGGTTGTTGCTGTTGAAGTGCTGTTTTGGGCTGTTGTTACTGTTGGCGGGGTGCTGTTCTTGGTTACTGCTGTGCTCTTGTTCTTGTCTGTTGCTGCTAATGCTGGGGTGCTTTTTTTGGCTATTGCTACTGCTGTTGAGGTCTGTTCTTGACTCTTACGTCTCCTGCAAGGGTGCTGTTAGGGTGCTGTTAGGGTGCTGTTCTCTTCACTGCTGTTGGTAGCTGTGATCTAGGCAGCCAGGAGTGGGGAGGAAATATTGAGGATGATTTTTTTTTTTAATTCAAGAAAGAACGTATTGTTTCCTTTCTCTCTATCTGTTTATGTATCTATCTGTCTGTCTGTCTGTCTGTCCGTCGGTCTGTCCGTCTGTCTAGCTCAGAAAATATTCCAACATTTCCACTCACTCTTCTGTACATGAATTGGACTCACTGTGTTTGAGTTTGAACAGGTGAAAAGTTTGAGATAGACAGAATTACGAGGTGATTAATTTAACATGCAGGTAATTAGCCAGTTGAAGATAAATAGATTTACTGTCACTTTTTTTTTCGTCTGGGAGGAGGTAGGGAGGGAAGGAGGGAGGGAGGGTGGGAAGGAAGGAAGGAAGGAGGGAGGGAGGGAGGGAGGGAGAGAGGTAGAGGTGGCTCGTCTTGCACCTGTTGCGTCTCATTTAATTAAGAACGAAGTGAATTTGAGAGGCAAGTTGTTAATTATTTCAGGAACATCAGTACAGGACATGAATACAAATACAGGTAAATACAGGTAAATACAGGTATAGGTAATTAGTTGGTGTGTGAAGTTTTTTTTTACTCTTGGTGTTACTCATTTAGTCGAAGTTTCAAAGGTAAATAAGTAATAATTTAATGTGTTTTTATGTTTAATTTACATATAACAGGTACAGATACAGGTACACATACATGCATATCAAAATAAAAACAGAACACAGAAATAAAATAGTGTCGGGTTAAAAGTGGATATCGTGTAATGATATCCGCTACCCGCACTACCTCTTGGACGAGCGGTTAAAAGCGGGTGTCGTATGATTATATCCGCTACCCGCACTAGTAGCCAATTAAGGTCCCTTAGTGAACCTCTTATCATCTACGGTCATAAGCGGGGATTTCACGGAGGCGCTCCTAGAATTCTTGATGTCCTCTGTGTGTGTGTGTGTGTGTGTGTGTGTGTGTGTGTGTGTGTGTGTGTGTGTGTGTGTGTGTGTGTATGTGTGGATTTTTATGTGTGGAAATATTTTGTAAGTCGTAATCTGGCCATGACTTAACCCTATACACTGTAAAACTTTTATTGAAAGTCAACGTTCCATACGACGACGTCTATATACAGAAAGTCAACGTTTTATAGTTGTTCCCCCATCTTCCTTGTTCCCTCCATCATCTTTGTTACCCCCATCATCCTCGTTCCCTCCATCATCCTTGTTCCCCCATCATCCAAGTTCCCCCATCATCCTAGTTCCCTCCATCATCCTAGTCCCCTCCATCATCCTAGTCCCCTCCATCATCCAAGTCCCCTCCATCATCCTAGTCCCCTCCATCATCCTAGTTCCCTCCATCATCCTAGTCCCCTCCATCATCCTAGTTCCCTCCATCATCCTAGTTCCCTCCATCATCCTAGTCCCCTCCATCATCCTAGTTCCCTCCATCATCCTAGTTCCCTCCATCATCCTAGTTCCCTCCATCATCCATGTTCCCCCATCATCCTAGTTGCCCCCATCATCCTAGTTGCCCCCATCATCCTAGTTGCCCCCATCATCCTTGTCCCCTCCATCATCCTAGTCCCCTCCATTATCCTAGTCCCCTCCATCATCCAAGTTCCCCCATCATCCTAGTTGCCCCCATCATCCAAGTTGCCCCCATCATCCTAGTTGCCCCCATCATCCTTGTTTCCTTCCATCATTCTTCTTCCCTCCATCATCCTCTTCTTCATTTCCTCGTTGGTTTAAGAAGAGTCACTACAGCGAGAAGAATGGTCCGCCATCTCCTGTTATCCAAGTGTGTGTGTGTGGCGGAGCGTGCTGAGCCCCGACACACACACACACACACACACACACTGACTGAAGCATAAACATTCTTCCTCCTTCACTCCGACAAAGTTGCTCTACGGCGCCGCTCAGATAAAACACTAATTGGGACAGCTTACAATGGGAACTGTCATGTAGGCTTGTGTAGCGCCTCCTCCACCTCTCTCCTGGGACCCCTATCCGACAACTCCTCCTTCCTCTTCCTCCTCCTGTTCTCCTTCTCCCCCCCCCCCCCCCCTTCCTTCCTCTGGCCGTGTCTCCTTCTTCAAGTTTTTATTTTAATCCTTAACGCCTGAGAAAACGTTTGGAGGATTTTGATTGGTTGAACACAAGATCTTTCAGAGCTTCTGGTTGGCTGTGGTGTCTTACTCGCATCATTTAA
>CAUDMG010002856.1:152500-165000 GCA_958450375.1 Homarus gammarus
GAGAGGGAAGGGAGAGGGTAAATAGATGAAAACGGAACGCTGGGGAGAGTTAGGTGGGAGGTAAGGAAGACGGAGGAAGGGAGGGAGAGAGAAAAGAGGGGAGGGAGGGAAGGAGAGAGAGATTGAGGAGGGGAGGAAATTAAGAAGCAGGGAGAGGGAGGGTTAAGATGGATGAATGAAGGGAGGGAGGGGGAAGGAGGGAGGGAGGGAAGGAGGGAAGTAGGGAGGGAGGCAGCGTGACAGGGACTAATGAGAGCGACATAGAGTAGATAACCTTATCCTGTGTTGTTCTGTCCAGCCTAACTTGTATTAATTATTCCTCCCTCCCTCCCTCCCTCCCTCCCTCCCTCCCTCCCTCCCTACTTCCCTCTTCTTCCCTCCTTCTTCTTCCTTCTTCTATCCTCACTTACTCACTCCCTCTGTCTGTCTCTCTCTCTCTCTCCCTTTGTCCTTCCGTCACTCCCTTCCTCACTTAATTCTTCCCTCCCTCCCTCCTCCACCTGAGTGTTTGGGGAGATGGAGAAAGGGAATGAAATACTCTTCAACTATCTACTATTACCTATTTTTTATCTTCCTTTGCTCCCTCACCCTCCTATCAAAATATATATGAGAGAGAGAGAGAGAGAGAGAGAGAGAGAGAGAGAGAGAGAGAGAGAGAGAGAGAGAGAGAGAGATGTATGACTGTTAGAGAGACAGACAAATAGATATACAAGGACACATACATATATACTGATAAACACACAGATACATACATAGACATACATATATGCATACATAAACACATACAGACACAGACACACACATGAGCACACAGATTCATACATAGACACACAGACCTGTACACACAAACAAATACAGATACATACTGCACACAGACACACATACATATAATAATAATAATGCTTGCCCTCGTGTAACGAGGATGGCCGGCCCATGGGCCACCTAGGCGTGAATTTGTTTAGGGTGTAGAAGCTGTCGCCAACACATCAACCACACCCTGAGTTAACGGGTTGCATGACCCAGTGTCAAGGAATAGTCCGAGAATACCGACCAACTTGACAACTGCACTGGCTAACCATTACCCCGGAATACGGTCCCAATTACTGCTGGGTAGACAGAGACAAATTGCGTAAACAAACTTGCCCATTGTTTCACCCTGCCTGGGGATCAAACACGGGTCCGCTTGCTTGCGAGGCGAACGTGCTGACCATTACACCATAGTTCGCCACACACACACACACACACACACACACACACACACACACACACACACACACATCCCTTGTCCGAGAATTGCTGTTCGACACCACAACCGCATCCAGCCCATACGTGCACGAACTGATCGCTATAAGAACAGCCCAGTCCCAACCATTGTAAAAATTATCAATAACTTGTAATAAATCAGTGTATTCACTCCCAGTAAACACTGCTCCTTACACTGTCACTATGTTGAAATGAACTGTAGTTTGAGCTTTTCCCCATCTAAGTTATTATATGTCTTATTTGTGTCACTTATGTTACTTGTATATTATTTGTAATCCGTAACCCATTCCCCATATATGTAACTGTATATTTTCAGCCTTCTGGCTGCCAAGCTCTTTCAATAAACCGTTAATTATTATTATTATTATTATCATATATATATATATATATATATATATATATATATATATATATATATATATATATATATATATATATATTATATATATATATATATATGTATACATACACATACACACATACATACACATACCCCTACACATAATCATCTCCCTAGCTCCTCCTCAAAGCAATACTCACAGATAAAAAACGAACATCCATCCACAACACCACAGACCATAATAATCCGACTCCAGGCAGCCAGAGCATCCACGAACGACTTCTGAATTCTAATGTCGTGCGATGAAATTATAAGGAGATTAGATCATCTTTCATTCGGTCGTAAAATTCTGGGAAAGACATTGGAAAACTATAAAGATCTTGTCATGGGAATATAAGGCAAAGGGACCTTCTTCCCCTCAATGTGTTATTACGAGGGTGTGGGGAGCAGGGGGATAGGGGGAGGAACGGGGGGATGGGGAGGGTGGGGGAAGAGGGGAGAGGTTTAATCATTTGAGGGCCATTTGTGATGATCTGAGGAGGTTGGATGATGGTGATGGGGAGATGGAGTAGGGGAGATGGAAGGAGGGTTAGAGAGAGGGGTGGTGGGGAGATGAGGGGGTGCTGGTGGGGAGATGAAGGTGGGGTGTTAAGAAAAAAGAAGAAACAGTTGAAAGCATTTGTGTGTGTGTGTGTGTGTGTGTGTGTGTGTGTTAGAACTTAAAAATGAGTCTCACTTTATGTTTTTTTTTAAAAG
Organism: Homarus gammarus; assembly: GCA_958450375.1. Taxonomy (NCBI): domain Eukaryota; kingdom Metazoa; phylum Arthropoda; class Malacostraca; order Decapoda; family Nephropidae; genus Homarus; species Homarus gammarus. The sequence continues at coordinate 154,860 of CAUDMG010002856.1, forward strand.
TCTCTTAGAATTTTATGATTAAAAAGAAGTAAAAAAAAAAACCCAGAAAAAGTTAATCTGGAAAGTTGATGTTTTATCTAGTTTGGTTTTATTATTTTTTGTGTATGTGTGTTTTTCCGGTTTATTTTATCTTTCTGGTAGGCTTACAATCCAGCATACACACACACACACACACACACACACACACACACACACAATCATCCCTCCACATATACACTCTCCACATATCCGTGCCCCCCAAACACACATACACACTTACATACATACATACATACATACATACATACATACATCTCTCCCCCACATACATAGAACATACTACTTCAGTAATGTACAAAACTCATAACTCACCTTCAGTAACTACCTGTGTTTGGTTCACTAATCACACACCTCACGCACTTAACAGAATCAATCACTTCACCATCATTACGTCTCCAGTTTACAATAGTATAAATATAATACTAATTCTTTATCTCTTATTTAACTCTTACGCGCAGGTCAGAGTCAAGGCCAAAATGCAGGTTACTTCTGAACCTTAAAATGAAAAATGGGGTTTGAACTCAGCCAACGTGCATTTCATCACAATGTCTCCTGTCTCACAAACCTCGTGCATAAATTTCGTTTTTGATTCGTACGGGAATGTTTGAATAATGAAGATATATGAAAATGTATATCTTTCTGCCTGTCGAGAGCTGTTATGTGGTAATTAGAGGTCATATATAATGTAATCAAGGGTGTAATTTAAATAAGTATAGAATGTATAGTTATAGACGTATGTAATTTTATTTTAAATGCATCTGATTATGTGTGTAAATACGATTATATACTTATTTTCTTATTTTTTTTATTCCTTTCGTCTTCTCGTTGTGTTTAACTTCACTTTTCCTTCCCGTGATCTTGTAAGTGTCAAAAGTTGGCTTCTCTCCTTCCAGCAGCTTCCCTCCCTCAGCTAACTCACTCTTCGCTTCCTCTCATCCTTTTCTTCCTGCAAACTTTTTCTCTTTCTCCAACTTCTGCTGCCTCGTCTCCCTTCCGCTGAGACCTGTCTGTTCTTTCCGCATCCTCCTCCTCCTCCTCTCTCTCTCTCTCTCTCTCTCTCTCTCTCTCTCTCTCTCTCTTTGTCTATTTCTGTTTTTAATCCTTTTTCTCTTTCTTTTACTCTTCTTCTCTGTGTATTTTTTCCTCTGTCTCTCTATCTCTCTCTCACTCTCTCTATCTCTCTCGCTCTTTCTCCACACTCGTTTCATTGAGAAAAAGTCAGCCAATATCTCCACCATTCCTCTCACTTTTCCCCTGCATTCTCGTATCCTCCTCTTCTTCCTCTTCCTCTTCTTCCTCTTCCTCTTCTTCCTCTTCCTCTTCTTCCTCTTCCTCCTCCTCCCCGCAGCCTTCACTCTCCTTTCTTGACGAATGACCTACAACAGACAAATGAAGAGAGAGAGAGAGAGAGAGAGAGAGAGAGAGAGAGACGAATAAGCCACAGCAAAATAATGACTTCAGGTAACCTCTGATAACCTCGTCACTAACTTAGCTAACAGGTCAGGTCAAGTCAGGTCAGGTGAACAAATCCAGAAAAATACAAAAAAAGGATTCATGAAATCTGAACAAGTGACGCCATGTTACCTGACTATAAAAAAACAAAACAAAAAAAACTAACAAAACAAGCAAATAAATTATGTTTCTTTTCAGTGTTTCGTCTATTTTATTCGTGTTTTTTTTTCTCACATTAAAACATTGTAAAAATCAAGTTTGTCCAGGTGAATTAAGCTAATTTTTGTTTATTTTCTTGTTTTATTATTATTATTATTATTATTATTATTATTATTATTATTATTATTATTATTATTATTATTATTATTATTCCTGCCTCTTCTTCTTTCCCATTGTTCTAGTTTTCCTTCTTCCCGATAGTAAGAGGGAAAATAGAAATAAAGGAAGTGGGACTAATAATAATAACAGAAAAACAACGACAGCAAAATACACTGACAATAAATAAAGGAAGAATAGAAGACAAAAATATAAACATTACATTAATTTTTTACTCTATATAATTATTTTTTGTGGTGGTTAGCATGACAGAGAGGAAATGTGGGAGGTGGAGAAGATGATAGGTTAAAGTACAAGAGAGAGAGAGAGAGAGAGAGAGAGATGATAACCTGGCTGCCCACCTGTAATTAATCATATCATTATATTCATTAATCTTGACCAAAAAAACATCAATTAGGCTCTCTCTCTCTCTCTCTCTCTCTCTCTCTCTCTCTCTCTCTCTCTCTCTCTCTCTCTCTCTCTCTCTCCCAAGTCTTTGTCTAACATAGAAAGTAATAATAAGTTGCTAACTGGTGTAGCTAAACACATTAAAAAAACAAAAAAACAACAACAACAACAACTAAGACAACAAACAAACAAACAACGATAATAAGAACAACAGCAACAAAAACAACAAAACAATTAAACAACAACAACAAATAAACAACAACAACAACACTCATCTCTTTAGCATATTTATGAGCCTTAAAGGTGTTTTTGGTTCAGTGATTTATAACCTACATTGTTGAGGGTAATTTGCCTCTCAACACACTCAACTCTTTGTCCCAGAATACGACTCAGACTCAAGGATTCTTACCAGCTCTTACGAGAAATTTTACGTTATTTACCTTAAAATGTGAGACCATACAGTTAGTTAGTTGATCTATAATGTGAGTAAAATGGTATTGAAATTACTTAAAAAATATTACAGTACTTAGTTTAGAGAGGGAAAAAAATAGTGTGAATTTTTTCTTATGATAATGTTTTTTTCTTTTTGTTTTAACTTATTAATCTACGATGGGGACAAAATGGCGTTAAAATACCCCCAAAGACTTTATTGTAATTTAGTCATTCTCTAATAATTTCCGGTTAAAAAAAAGACGTGTGAATGTTAGAGAATGAGACCCATAATTTGTTTCACTAGTCGTAAGTCAGCTGTGTCCTGTCGTCAACGTGTAGTATAATATTTCCCCGTCTTAATTATTCCCTCATGTTACGTACTCAGCTAGGGTTTTTTCTTAGGGACATAAATGTTCCCTAGGATGGTCTGTTGGGGAAGAAAGGGATGGGGTGGGGAGGGGGTGGGGAAAAGGGAGCGGGTGGAGGAGGGGGTGGGGACGGGGAAGGAAGGGGAGGGGAGAGAAGGGAGGGTGGAGGGAAAGGAAGGAAGGGGAAGGGTGGGGAAGAAAGGGGCGGAGAGAGAAGGAAGAGTGGGGAGGGGTAGAAAGGGGTGGGGCAGGGAAGGAAGGGAGGGTGAGGCAGGGGAGGGGGAGGGGAAAAGGGAGCGGGTGGAGAAGGAAGGGGAGGGGCGGGGAAGGAAGGGGTGGGGCGGGGAATTAACTGGGTGGACCAAGCGAGATGAATTTTGTTGTTTTTTAATTTAATTTTTAATTGAATTTGTATGTTGGGATTCTAATTTTACCTAAAACGTTCTAATTCTACTTTAAACATTCTAATTTTACCAAAAACATTCTAATTCTACCTTAAACATTCTAATTTTACCAAAAACATTCTAATTCTACCTTAAACATTCTAATTTTACCAAAAACATTCTAATTCTACCTTAAACATTCTAATTTTACCAAAAACATTCTAATTCTACCTTAAACATTCTAATTTTACCAAAAACATTCTAATTCTACCTTAAACATTCTAATTTTACCAAAAACATTCTAATTCTACCTTGAACATTCTAATTCTACCTTGAACATTCTAATTCTACCTTAAACATTCCCATCTACATTCTTGTATTCAAATTATAGTCGTACCAATTTTTTTATGCTACGTTCCTATATCCAGAAGCAAACAATACACACTACGGTACTCATGGCAAGGAAGTGTGGCGGTACAACAGTAAAACTAAAATGACGGTAGAGAGATAACTAGAAAGATAAGAGACAGATGGATAGATAGACAGTAGGTTAGTTTGACAGGTAGACAGGTAAAAAGGTACATAAATTTAGCGAGGTACATAAACAGGTAGATAGGAGACGGATAATATCTACTTATGCGCATTATACGGATGATATGACGTGAGAACTAAGCTTCATTATGCATTAATTCTTTCACTGTCGCCCATCAGCGTCAACACCTCCTCGGTAACAAAAATCACGAAGCCTTCACTCTTCTGCGACGCCGTCATGAGAGAACCTATTGAGCTGAGTGACGGGTTTGCACACACACACACACACACACACACACACACACACACCCACCCACACACACACACTTCCTTACCTTCCGACAGCCCGTGACATGCCAAGAACACATCTACACCTGGAGGTATAAGACATGTTGAACTTATTGACTAGATAGCGTGACTAACCTAACCTAACCTACCCTAACCTAACCTAACCTAACCTAACCTACCCTAACCTAATCTAATTTTATTACTATTCAGCCATTGGTTACGGGTTCGTATGTGATAAAAAAAAAACACACATCTATCTTCGTCCCCAGCAGCGCCTTCGTCATGAGAGCCCCTTAGGAAAGACTTAAGTTAAGGGGTTTAAGATTTACGTCTCTATGCATAATGTCGTTCTTCAGTATAGAAACTTTTCCAACCGCGACGGACAATATAAAAACACGGACAGATATTCCCACATCCTGCAACACCGTCATTATCAGTGACCTTATTGAGCTGATACACAGGTAAGGTCAAGGTCCAGAGCTCCGTGTTGGAACTCTCGCTCTTCCTCCGACTATCCATGACGAACAAGTACAGGAACACGGACGCCAAGTACACAACACCAACACCCTCTGCACCACACCCACTGCAGTGTTATCGTCTTTAGAGGGAGATATTGAGCGTGGTGACGGGGATAAGATCCATGTCTATGTTTCTCTGTGTATAAAACTCTTGCTCTCTGCCATCATCCAGAACAGGCCGCTCAGCACCGTAAATACAAGTATCTTCATCTTCTGTAGCGTCGCCGTCAGGAGAGAACCTATTGAAAAAGCTCGGTGAAGGAGGCATCAACCGTTACGTCTGTACGAACAAACTCTCGCTCTTCGTCGCCATTCGGCCATTCGCAGCGAACACCCAGTACCCAAAAAAACCCGGACGCCTTCATCTCCTGCAGCGCCGTCGCCATGAGAGAAGCTATTGAGTCAGATGACGGGGCTGAGATCACCGCCATTGTGTACAAAACTCGCCTGTTCGCCACCTTCCGGCCCTCCGTGTCGGTCTCCCGCTCCCTAAAACACCAACATCTTCATCTCCTGCTGCCGCTGTCATGAAGGAACCTATTGAGCTTTACGACACGGCCAAGATCTACAGACCCCATATGCTCGCTAGTACACTGGGAGGTTTTATACCGTGACGGGGGCCAGATCGCTCACAGGCACTGAAAGGAAATGAATGATTCTCAACGCGGCGGAGAAGCGACGAGAGGAGAGCTTCCCGGTTTTATTTATACACGTCTCCCGTCCACAAGCTTAACGGCGTGTTTAATCTCATGCCTGAGTGGGATTTTATTGCCCTCAGAACCCACATGTGTGAGCGCTATGAAGCTTATTTACTCAGGTTCGTTCGATACCAAGACGTCTCCTACTTAGCCGATCTTTACATATATTGGATTATGAATGTGTTTGTCGGACGACGCTCTGCTTAATAAACATATTATGGGGAAATTTACGATAACGCGGCTATACAACACGGCTCGCTAGACACGTCGTTCGCTAATAGATGACTAGTAAGTGCTGGCGCCGCTTGTGAGCCGTATATTTCAAGATGATGGATCAGACTGCCTTAAATGATCCATGTCACTCATACTGCAGCAGCCGTAACGATCATAGTGAGCCGACATTCATACACACACACACGTTTCATTCGTCTAATTCCCTTATATTTATCAAGATTTATAACTTTACAGGTACAGTACAGGAATCAAGAAAAAATACGTAACAGCCGTAAATACAGATACAAGTACAGATACAGTTATGAGTACAGTCACAGTTATGAGTACAGCCACAGTTATGGGTACAGTCACAGTTAGTTCATCTCAGTTATTCATTCTAAGGATAAAATCTTAATCAATCATTCACACTATATCGATCAGGGGCACTAAATTAGGTCAGTCCGTGTTGTATCAAGAGGATGTTGGGGTCATGTGATTATTTCTCTCTTATCAAAACTGAAAATTAATTAACCACGGCTCAATTAATCTCTCTCTTTCTATGTGTCTTTCTTTCTTTCTTTCTTTCTTTCTTTCTTTCTTTGTCTATCTGTCTCGCTCTATGATCTCAAGTATTGTTTAGTATCTCCAACCGTTAAACACACACACACACACACACACACCCACACACATCTCCCCTGTAGCTTCTGATAGTTCTTATAGGTGTTCTCTGTGGTCACATACATACATACATACATACATACATACATACATACATACATACATACATACATGTAGGAAGAAGGTAGGACTTTCCAACACCCACAGGAGGTAGAGGGCTAGTCCTGTGTTCTTTCCTACACTCCTTTGATCCGTGGCGCCTCACAGGATAAGCTGACACAGATGCTACACAACCCGCCCTTTGTAGTTCCTGTTTGAGGCGTTCTCTGGGTAGGCCTGTTGGATGTGTAGGCCTATAGTGGATGTTGAAGGTGGAAGGAAGAGTTGCAGGGTGTAGGAGGGTGTAAGGAAGAGCTACAGGGTGTGGGGATGGTGTAAGGAAGGACCGCAGGGTAAGGAGAGGGTGTAAGGTAACAGTGTGTGAAGCGGGTAAGGATAAGATATAAGGTAGGCCTACATGATAAATGCATGGTGTAAAGTAGGTCTACTAGGGTATGTATAAGGTAGGCCTACAGGATAAGTATAAGGTGTAAAATAGGTCTACGAGGGTATGTATAAGGTATAAGGTAGGCCTACAGGATAAGTGTAAGGTGTAAAGTAGGTCTATAAGGTATAAAGTAAGGCCTAAAGAGGAACACACAGTTACTCACGTCAGGTAGACAATAAATTCACTCTCATGGTAAGACTCGTGACACCTGTCTCCCCCACCAGGTGTGTTGGACTAATTAATACACACACCTTCAGATCCTTACCCTCCCTAGTTCTATCTCCTCCCTAGGTGAAAACACACACACACACACACACACACACACACACACATATACATACACGCACACACACACACACACACACACACATACACACGCACACACACACACACACACCAACCATAATTCTTTACTTTGTTCACCCTGCCATAACAACACAGCCGAAATTATGCCACTCTTCTCACAATAACTAATTAAGCTACACTGATAAGGCTTTTAACACTGATTGGACGTGATGACGCGAATCTAATTACCCCCCTTTTTTTTACACTGTTGAAAAAAATATAATCACGATTGCAATAGTGGCAGACATAATGGCTTTAAGTAGATATTAAAGTAGCTGTCTAACTCTGTGTTTAAAAGGGCAATTAAATAATGTATGTAGTAATTGTGTCTTAGGTATTAGTATAAGTAGGGGTTCATTATCATTATCATTATCACCATCATTATCCTCCTCTTCATCATCATTATCATTATCACCATCATTATCCTCCTCTTCATCATCATCATCATCATTATCACCATCATTATCCTCCTCTTCATCATCATCATCATCATCATCATTATCACCATCATTATCCTCCTCTTCATCATCATCATCATCGCCCACTGAACACCTCCAAACTTTTTCAATTAACTCTTTAATACAATATACATTTATGCACACCAAAAAAATACACGCACATACTGAGAATATACAAACATACACACTCCATAATACATGTACACCGTGAGAATACATAAAATACAAATTCAATAATACAAGTATACATCCCAAATAAATATATACATACATAATACACATACACAAATATGCATTAACTTTTCTATACATATGAATGAAATAAAATGATTTAATTTCAAAGGGAATGAGTACTGCGTGTGTGTGTGTGTGTGTGTGTCTGCAAACACACACACGCACACACACACACACACACACACGCGCACACACACACACACACACACACATAGCGTCCCCATTGAAGACCTGTACTCAGAAATCGATATATTTGTGAAATTACTAAGGAACGAATAAACATGTTAATGAGAGAGAGAGAGAGAGAGAGAGAGAGAGAGAGAGACCACCTCCACCATTACCCCTTCTCAATCTAGTCGTTTACAGCGAAAAACAACGACGATCAGCCACATCAAACCACCCACCTTCCACCACCCACCCCCCACCTTCCGTCCCTTTGATGACGTTTCCATCTGAGGGAGGCAGCCAGATGGTAAAATGCTCCCTCCCCTTGCACCAGCTGTTCGTCAAAGGATCAGAACCGTAGGTCATTAGCCTCAGTAAGCCATTAGACGAGGACAGATGGTGTTAGAAGGAGCCGTAGTTAAGGTAGACTGTAATTCGTGGCTGAGTGGGTTTGGTTTTTACGTGTAGTATTGATGATTAGGTACCCCGGTTCGAATCCTTCTTGTGTTGCCTCTGGGATTGATTTATATATTATATCTATTTCTCTCATTCATTATTCATATTATTGGTATATTTAATTATCTTATTCACCCTATTCATTATTATATTTATATCATAAGTTAATTATTTATCGATATTTTATTAAATTGTTTATTTATTTACCTATCTTTATTTACCTATTTTAATTGTATATTCTCTGCCTCTTCATTATCCTATTAAGACGAATTAGGTTAGGTTAGGTTAGGTTAGGTTAAGTTAGGTTAGGTTAGGTTAGGTTAAGTTAGGTTAGGTTCTCTATCAATAAAGGTGAGTGTTTTAGAACTGGATTTTGTTTCCGTCACTCGAACACACACACAGATTTGATCGTAAAAATCAAATTATTCGGAAAAAAAGCGAAGTGAATGGTTTTTACAGCCAATTACGTGTGTGTGTGTGTGTGTGTGTGTGTGTGTGTGTGTGTATTTGTATGTTTGTCTGTGTTTGTTTGCGTGTTTGTGTGTTTTTTGTTTGTGTGTATATGTCTTAGCTTGCTTGTGTGTGTCTGTGTGTGTCTGTGTGTTTATATGTTTGTCTGTTAGTCTGTGTTTGTGTGTATATGTTTTAGCGTGTGTGTGTGTGTGTGTGTGTGTGTGTGTGTGTGTGTGTGTTTATATGTTTGTCTGTTAGTCTGTGTTTGTGTGAATATGTTTTAGCTTGTGTGTGTGTGTGTGTGTGTGTGTGTGTGTGTGTGTGTGTGTGTGTGTGTGTGGTCGATGGCTGACCTTGGTTCTGGGGTCATGTTTGTGAGGACAGTATTCACGACAGTCTTGGCACGGTAATTGACACTAGCATACCCCAGGGAGGGAGGGGGAGAGTGAGGGAGGGATGTGGGGAAGGAAGGAGGGAGGGAGGGACGGAAGGAAGGAAGAGGGAGGGAGGGAGGGTAGGAGGGAATGAAAGAAGAATGGGAAGGATGGATGAGAGGAAAGAGGGATAAGGTGGGAGGAAGAAGGAATGAAGGAGGATAGGAGCAAGGGTGAGGGAGGCAGAGATGAAGGGTGAGAAAGAAAGAGGAAGGAAAATGGGAAGAAGGGAAGGGGGGAAGAATGTCAGATGAGTTGATAGATAGATAGAATGACATACATACATACATACATACACATACATACATACATAGAAAAAAAGAGCGTAACAGACAGACAGACAGACTTAGGCACACAAAACACGACCCTTGAACTTTACCAACAAGATAATGCTTTAATCTCCTGTTTATGACTCAGTAATTACGAGGTCCAGCCGAGAGCGAGACTGTGTGGGTTATCCTTAGAGAGTCATACTAGAGTCCTACATTACAGAGTCCTATGTTAGAGAGTCCTACTAGAGTCCTACGTTACAGTTTCGTATGTTAGAGAGTCCTACGTTACAGAGTCCTATATTACAGAGTTCTATGTTAAAAGAGTCCTATATTACAGAGTCCCATGTTACAGAGTCCTACGTTACAGAGTCTTATATTACAGAGTCCTATGTTACAGAGTCCTACATTACAGAGTCCTATGTTAGAGAGTCCTACTAGAGTCCTACGTTACAGTTTCGTATGTTAGAGAGTCCTACGTTAGAGAGTCCTATATTACAGAGTTCTATGTTAAAAG
>CAUDMG010002856.1:170000-171313 GCA_958450375.1 Homarus gammarus
GGCGTTCTTGGGGTGACTGTCTACATAGCAATCAAAAACTTATAACTCTGTGGAAACTTGTTCTTTACTCCGCGGCTAATTATTTATTCCTTTTTTTATCCCTACCTAATTATATTTTTCCCGTTGGGAAGGTAATTCGGCGGCCATTAATCTCTTTTTTAACGGTCTTATCTTGTTTTTGTTAAATCTAACAAATTCTATTCCTCTCTTTTATATCCTTTTTTCATCAATCCTTTTGTTCCTCTTATTTGGGATCGTTCCCCCGCTTTTCACTTATTCAATCGTTCTTTTTTTTCCCATTTTTTTCTAATCCTTTCTTTGTTTTTTTTTTTGATACTCTCTATGATATATATACATATATTAGCATCACATCTCCCAGTGTTGTCTCACTAGCGTGTTCTTCTGTCATCATCCTCTAATTCAATTTCGACGCCCCCTCTCCTATTGGTTCTCCGACATTATTCCTCAATTATAGCAACATTTTTCATAGGGAGCGCTCCTCAGTCCACACCGATTCTTCTTGCCCTCAATATTTTCATTGACCTATTTATTTTATTTCCTCACCCCTTTTTTTTCCACGATGTCCAAAATACGGTAGCATCCCATTATATTTTTTTTATCATTAGAAAACTTTATGAATTTTATTTCTAATCCTCACTTATCTATACCAACCACTTCCATCTCACTAACTATATATCCATCTACCTCACTGACTCATCACACCATACCCTCATGAAAACCCCGACCTTAACATCATCCAACATCACTACATATAAGCACCACCCAACCCTATCCTCTCCTTACATATAACAGCAATCCCATTCATCCCTACATATACCACCATCGCATCATCATCGTACACTATATAATACCACCATCCATCTCACACAGTTACATCATCCTTACAACCATTATGTTTACAACTAATCATTCTCTCGTTTATCCGGACACACCCTTAATTCCTCCCCCCCCTCCTCTGTAGGCTCCACATTTTCGATCACTTTATTTTTCGTATATTTTATACCCTCCCTTTTTATTGTTTTTGTTATTCACTTATCTCAATTCTGTACCTATTTGTTCTTTTTACCATTTTCCTCCCTCGTTTATCATCCCAGCCTAGAACTTTAAGTCCATTATACGCAATCAATGAAACTCTTTCTCTCTCATATTTCCCATTTTGGTTTTTTTTCCATAATTCTTTCATTCTTGTATTTTCTATGTCCACGGTTTTAAATACTCAACCTTCTGTCATTTCTTCCCTATCATCATCAAAAAAACAATTTTCCTCACACATTCTCCCCCTTCCAACTTCT
>CAUDMG010002857.1:0-37500 GCA_958450375.1 Homarus gammarus
TATATATATATATATATATATATATATATATATATATATATATATATATATATATATATATACAGTTAACCCTCACTTTACGCGGTCCCACATTCCGCGTTTCCACGTTTACGCGGTGCCCTGCCGGAACCCAGGATGCTCACATTCCGCGGTGCGTGTACCCCTTTACGCGGAGAGCGGCTGGCGAGCCGCGCCATTTTTGGATCCAAACCTCCCGCCATCCACCATGTTGTGTAAGCGGCGCGAACATGGTGCGCACAAGGTCACCCAGTCATCAAAACATTACCAGTTCTTCACCCGCCACCCACCACAGCCGGCCCAAGTCAGTGATAGTGATAATTATGGTGAGGATATGGACTTATATGGACTTTGGGGAGTTTGACAAAGAGGCCCTGCAAGCCTCTGTGGTGGATAGTGATACAATTGATACAAGTGACACAGGTAAGGGCCAATAATCTGCCCTCTGCCTCGGAACCAACCGCCCATCCCCGGTGCCCAGCCATTTTTTCTACTAATGTAAGTGTTAAAAAACCTAATATTATTGATATTTCTCTTAATTATTAATTGTGTGTGCATACCATCATAAAGTTAAGATAATATTTTTACTACAACATAGTTGTGTGTCGTCAAAAAGTGGAGTTTGGGGATCGGCCCGGACTCCATTTCAATTAATCCCATATGTTATGTTATTCACTTTACGCGGGACCCTCCGGGTTACATTAACCGCGTAAAGTGAGGGTTAACTGTGTATATATATATATATATATATATATATATATATATATATATATATATATATATATATTATATATATATATATATTATATATATATATATATATACACAGTATATATATACAGGTCGTCGTCGACTTACGACCTAGATTGGTTGCGACCGCCCGGTCGTAAGTTGATCTGGTCGTAAGTCGGCATATGTTATAATTACCTTACGTATATTATAATGTGTAATGATAATATAATCATCTTTAAGTCATATTTTATCAACATTTCCAATACAATCCCGTTTCATCCACATTAAATATCTGCTCTGCTAGATATCCCTCATCCGTAATTAATTCATCCAGACTGTCAACAAACTTACGTGCTCCTTCCTCGTCTGCACTCGCTGCTTCCCCAGTCACTCGAACATTATGAAATTGAAATCTTTTCTTGAATCTCTTGAACCAGCCAGTACTTGCTGCAAATTCTTGATTGTAGTCTTCTCCGGCGCGCTCCTTCAAAGTCTGAAATAGACTTCTAGCCTTCGTCTGCACAGTAAAAAGGCTTAACGGTGTCCGTTTCTGGATCTGATCTTCCATCCAAATGTAAAGCAATTTCTCCATTTCGTGGAGAGGCCCAGTCCGTTGCTTCGTTATAATTGTCGATTGCATGGGTGCAGAACCTTTCACAGCTTCACGAATCCTTTCTTTATCCTTCAAAATCGTCGACACAGTAGAGTGTGATAACGTCAGATCACGTGCAATCACATTCACTTTCTTACCCCCTTCGTGCTGTTTAATCACCATCATTTTAGTGTTTAAATCAATGGCCTTTCTTTGCTTCTTGGCAGGTTGAGGAGTGGATGAAGACAGTTTCCTCTTGGTAGACATCTTGGGGGGGGGGGGTGGTTCAAGAAAAATTTCCAAGACAAAGGACAGACACAAGGCAAACAGACACGGAGGGAAGTGTGCTGTACCAGCGAGCGTGTTTGTAATTGAGCGCGGGAATGCGCGCGGCTCCAGCTCCCGGCAGCGCCAGGAGGCTGGGGCCGAAACTGTCGTACCGCCGGTCGTAAAGTCGAACAGACGTAAGTTGCGTAGGTCGTACGTCGACGACTACCTGTATGTATATATATATATATATATATATATATATATATATATATATATATATATATATATATATATATATATATATATATATATATATATATATAGCGAGAAATGATGTGTAAATTGTGTTGTCAAAGTGAGAAACATAATTAAGAACCTGTAATTGTGTGTAAATGGTCAACAATTTTGTGATGCCATATGGCAGCAGGGTCTACCATTAGTCAATACATTATGCTTCCAATATCTTCCTAGGTGGTAGTACCTCCCTGTTTGATAGCTGCCTATTACCTGCTACATAGACCACTCTTGTTTTTGCTGCATGCTTGGGTGCTCCTTCAGTCACACATATTGGGGAAATTTCTAAGCCTTTGCCCCCCCCCCCCCCCAAAAAAAAAAGAATTACCACTACATCTTGCCCTCAAATTAAACAATGAAATAGGATAAGTGGCTACAAGAGCAGCATGACACTCATGACTCACATTTTTGGTGGCCTACAGCTCTATGGACTCTTGGTTTAGTGTCACTGCTATAGCTCATCAATAAGTAGTACAGTACATAAAATCTGATGAAATTTGGTTTCGTTTTTCCTTTTTAAACAAAAAATGTGTTTTTTGGTGGTTCCACTGATTTTGCCTAAATATAGAGTTTGCTGGTTAGTAATTCTACATACTCTACCAAAGGCCTTAATACAAACACGATGACTCACAGTACGACGAGGAGCATCCATCTTCCTCATGACCTGCACCACTATACACAGGAACATCTCTGCATCCACCAACATATTGACTGGGGTAAATAACCTCTTCAGTGTTGTTAAGGCGACCGCAGCTTCTCCAGGTAGGAAACTTGTATTCCGATTTTCCAGATGATGCTGTAGTTGTTTGGCCAATTCAGTGACATTTTGAATTGTTATTGGGTAGCCTCTGCTCTGAAGAACAAGTTCTGGGTTCTGGTTAACATAATATGATTAACATTAACAAAATAAAAACTGAGATGCATTTATTTCATTACTCATATCCAGATTGGTATAAGTTATATTTGTTCATAATACTGTACCCAGCATACTCAAGAGTCTCATTAATAACTTTTTCATTAACTTGTTATTGTTGAGCGATGTACTTTACAGCTTATGGCATAACCTACAGTACATAACTTAAGGCAATAAGTTATTATGTACACGAATATGAATATGACTAAACAGTTGAGTTTAATTTGATAAGTTTAAGCCATGATATAAATGATATTTAACTTTGTATTCTTTAAGTATGGTTGAGATACTGGTTGTCCTTCCTATCATTGCACCTTTATCTCATTACAATTATGAATGTAGAATAAATATTTCCTATGTTTTCCTATATGTTAGCTGAAAGAAATTAAAAGGAAATATAAACAGACCAAGAAAGATGATATAGAAAGGAAATGCAATGAGACAGAAGATGAAGACAAAGAATAACTGTAGGGAAACACTTGAACCAGAAGAAAGGAAATGAATGGGGTGGGACTATTATAAGCAAAAGACAATAAGATCCTAAATGAGACAGAAGAAGTAATTTAGAGATGGGCAGAGTACGTACAGTACAGTAACTATACAATGATAAGGATACAGTAGCGGTAAGAAACTTAAAGGATATTAAGATCGAAATCCAAACTTTGAGCAAAATGAAAAAAATAATAACGCTTGTGGAGTTGATCAGTTTCCGGCAAGAACGAGATAAAATGTTCGACGATTATAATATGTCGTTCTATAAAGGAGACCTGAGTGATTTCAAAAACAAATAATTCTATTATTACCTAAAAAGCCAGAAGCCGTAAAGCGCATGTAGTTTTATTAAGCATAATTTTAAGCAGAAAAAAATTTACAATACAGTAGATAGTGAGTTATGTGGAGATCAAAATTGGATTTAGAAAGGGAAAACGAACTAGAAAAGCCATATTTGGTTTCAGAATTTTGAGTGAAAAGGTTTTAGAGGACCAAAGAACTTTGTCTACAGGTTGAACCTCGATTTAACGGCATTGATGGAACTTTCTCACCCAAAATTTCGTTAACTCTCCCAGCCAGTTATTGCTGCACTGCCACTGCACTGCCCAGCAACACGATCTAGGATAGAGTCAACAGTTCAAGAAAACAACGCTTCCATCACCGGTTCATTAATCACCGCGTTAAACAAATTGTAGGTGTTGACTGTACCAGCAAGGATTGGTAATAATCAGTTATCTCTAGATATAAGTACGGGGGCCTGTGCCAATTTTATCTCATAATTGTCGTTCAATGAACTAAAGTGGCGATATCCTTCAAATAAGTGGTCAATAAGACCTACAGACTTTCCTTTGTCCGGGGTGTCAGGAATCCAATTAGACATAGCGGAGGTGATAACACTGCCAAACCGTTTTTCTAGGTCCAATAAAGCTTTTCTGGCGGATTTCTGCATAGTTAATGCATTTTCTTTGCCAGCGGACGGGTTACTTGGTCTGACCACTCTAAGGCAGAACAACATTAACATTCAGCCACGAGATCAAACAATCACACATAATTGTAAAACATATCACGCAATGCAAACTTCACATCTATTGCTTACTTCAGGTGTTCGTGTAATAACTGCCTCAACTGGCGCTTGGGAGTCTAAGGCACTAAAGACATTAGTTATGGAGTCACTCCCTGAAACTCCACCTAGTAGCTCAAAGGACAATTCTGATGAAAGCGGCCAGAACTAGATTGTAACGTTTGCTGTGTTATCTGGTGTACATAGCCAGGAAGGAACTAGACTACTAGAGTCACAGAATATATGCCAAATGTGAGTGAAGGAACAGATGATGTGTGTCTGAGTGAAAGTTCACGAGTGAAAGGTGTGTCACTTGAGTCTACCTTAAGCACTGTTAGATTAGATAGTGTCACAGATGTCCTCGTTCTCAGTAGAACTGGGGGACCCATAACCTTAAGAAAGGGAAGTTGTTTTGGTAATCGCCTTGTTTACAACAAAGCGGTTGTCGCAGAGCCAATAGAATTACCAATAGGTAGTGTAACACAAGGAGAATCGAACGAAAAATTACATATTGTAGATAAAGCAGCGTTAATAGTGTCACACGTGAAAGTAGTCGATCATCCTGAAGGCAAAGGTGATCTTTTAGAATTACTAGCTGAGTTCAAGGAAATCATAGCATTACCTGGAGAACCCCGAGGTAAAACAACGTTGACAAACCATCATATTCCACTCAAGACGAACACTAACCCAATCTACATCCCAGCATATAGGCTACCCCAAAGCCGAAGGGCAGTAGTCCAACAGATAGTACAAGACATGGTGGACCAAAAGGTAATCCAACCTTTCCCATCACCATAGAACTCGCCATTATTCCTAGTTCCCAAGAATGATGGAGGATGGAGACCAGTCATAGATTTTCGATGAGTCAACCAGGCAACTGTACCAAACAGGTTCCCATGCCTGTTTTAACTGAATTACTACAGTCTCTAGGAAAAGACAACGCCGTCCTCAGTAACATTTACTTAGCGGGTACTGGCAAATTCCCTTACATGAAGAATCCCGCAAGGTAACTGCGTTCAGTACACCAATGGGACATTTCGAATTTTTAAGAATGCCATTTGGCTGAGAAATGCACCCCTAACAATCAAAGGAATGATAAATACCTTGTTTGGTGGAATGGTAGGTAATACAGTCTATGCCTTTCTATATGATCTTATCATAGTAGCAAAGACTTATAAAGCCATTTAAAGGAACTACGAGAAGTTTTCACGAAGCTACAAAAATAGCTGCTTTGAAAGTGAAACTTTCCATATGTGAATTTCTTAAATCCAAAATCCAATTTCTCGGCCACATAGTGGATGGCAATGGTATCCACACAGTAGATTGCAAGGTAAACGCGGTGAAGCAATTCCCTTGTCCCAAAAACCCAGATCAACTTCGTAGTTTCTTTGGCTTATCAGGATACTACCGTTCTTTCATTGAAGGTTATGCTAAATTAGCCTCACAACTCGCTAAACTCCTCAAAAAGGACGTAGAGTTTACGTAGAATAAAGAATAAAAGGACAGTTTTAATGCCCTTAAGGGCGCCTTAACGAACACTCCAGTGTTGGCCTTCCCAGACTACACAAAAAATTCACCATGTGCACTGATGCCTCGGGCCTAGGTTTAGAGGCAGTGCTCATGCAAACTGATCATCGAGGTAAATGGCGGGTAATAGCATACGCCAGTCGCACCTTCAACGATGCAGAAACACGTTATTCAGCTTCTCACTTGGAAGCATTAACTGTAGTGTGGGCTCTCAAGCATTTTCGGGATCTCCTTTTGAGATATTTGATCACAGTCCACACAGATCATGTAGCCGTGACAGAACTATTTAATGGGAAGGACTTATCAGGGTGTTTAGCAGGCTGGTAACTGGCCATGCAGGAATTCGCACCCGACTTAAAGTATTTGCCAGGCCGAGCGAACGTGGTAGCTGATTCGCTATCTAGACACACAGCTCCTGTCACACCACTACCCACGTTCACCCTGTCACAGGTAAGGGCGGAACAGTTACAGGATCCACTGTGGTCCAAGGTTATCTATGCCTTAGAATCGGTAGATGAGGTAAATTTACCCAAATTACCTCTACCACTCTCACAGTTTAGGCTGCGGACGACATACTATATCACTCAGTGAAAACACAAGAAGAGTCAATCTCTCAAATTGTTATTCCTACATCACTAAAGGAACATCCTCTCCCTCTTCCATGATGCACCCCAAGCTGGGCATCCAGTGCGAGACAGATGTCTAACAGAAATTAGACAAAAATATTATTGGAAAACTAGGAGTAATGACATCGTGCACCATATTGCTAAGTGTTTATGTTGTGCAAGACACATGGGGACAACGATGGATCCCGCTTCAATTTTAGAATACACGACGCCTGAACATCCATGGGATACAGTTCCGGTCGATTTATTGCAACTACCAAAAAGCCATCAAGTCTCTAGTTATTTTTTGTCTTCGTTGACCACTTCTCTATATTTGTGGTATTAGTACCAATACAGAACAAGTTTGCCGAAGTAGTGGCTCATGCATTAGTCACTCATCTTATCTGTCCATCTCTAATAACGGGGCAGAATTTAAGAATCAACTCTTAGCTGCAATATGCCAACAATATGACATCATACAATCCTTCACAACCGCCTACCATCCATCTTCAAATGAGTTGGTCGAGCATACCAACAGAAAAATTCTTGAGTCTCCCCGACATGTGGTGAATCCCATGCATAGTTGCAGCATTCATTAATGGATCTATCAATAACTTAACAGGCAAATCTCCATACTACATAATTTACGGTACCGATAAACGCTTGCCATATGATATACTAGCAGGAACCCCACAACCTGTGTACAACATGGGTGACTAGGCCAAGAAGCAAATCAATGTTTTCACAAGCATCCATGGAAAAGTACAAAAACATTTAGCAGCCTCACGTGCTGAAATGATCTGCAAACAACATAAAAATGCAAATAGGAGACACAGTAATGATAAAAGCGCCGGAACGCATATCAAAACTCTCGCCTAAATTGACAGGTCAATACGTGATTAGAGCGAAATAACATGGAAATAAATTCGAAATAGTCGAGCCAACGTCAAATGTCACAGATATAGTACAAGTAGATAGAATGAAAAGAGTCAGCAGAGACTTAGTAGGGACTCCTAATGTCAGTCAAGTACATCCTACTTCTACTACAACAGATGCTCCACAAAATATAACAATAGACAATACATATCGTCAAAAACTACGATCAGCAAACAGATATCATTAATTATCTTCGCCTCTTCAGATATAGCTTGGATATCACTACTCCTGTTGATCTGAAGCGCGGTGACAACAGCCGCATCCCCAGCAGAAGTCAAACCCGGAGCCTTAGTTGCCCCACTAGGCAAAGTACTTGTAGTACAAGACGCTGTAACTGCCAAGGACGCGCTCCATGATTTAGTGCGCATGCGAGTGCACCTGAGGTCAATAGCTGTCCACACTGAAACAGCTATGCCCACCTTGCAAGATCTCGAACAACAATCTACCATATCTTACAACACTCCGACAGACCATCTCACTTCAGAACGACCGTATGAATAGTCTACTAAAACGAGTAAATCACTTCGAGGGAAAGCTCCCTATATCTCCTTAAGACATCGGGAAGAATGTACATTCTCAGCGGCGTCAAAAACGTGGTCTATTTAACTTTGTTTATTTAATAAGTAACACCCTGTTTGCTAAGGCAACGGCCGATGATGTAGCTAAACTTGGGAACCGAATGAATGCAGTTTCAGAAGCGGTTAAGAAACAAACCAAGGTCACTGAACAGTCCTACAAGGCAGTACAAACTCGGACCTCTCTAATGAATGCTATTGTTGACGAAACTAATCAACTAATTCGCGTTTTCTAGGGATTCACACGTTCAGAATCAACACTGGAATGGCTACTCCACTTTACAGAATATATGCATGAAGCCGAAGCTTCTGTACAAGCTTTCATAGACACTACCAGTTGGCTCATAGCTGATCTAGTGAATGCAGGGTTAGGTTGTGTTGATGCAGAGTTGTTGCCAGTTGGTCAACTTATTACCTCTTTACATATAGCTGAAGCTAAGTATCATCTAACTCCAGTCTTTCAGGAGCATGAAGTGGAATATTATTACCCCTTAATAGAGGCAACCTTCACACATTAGGACATATTAATACACATTCCACTAAAATCACACACAAAAAAAATAATGCATGGCACTTGGAACCATTTCCACTGAAAGCGAATGAAGACCTTCTAATTCTGAACAAACAAACTGAACTAATAGTAGTTTCAGAAAAAATTCTTTAGTTGCTGTGGCTGAGCGTGCAGTCCTAAATCATTGTAAGGTAACATACTTACACTCGCACGTTTGTCCAACTTATGCTTTCGCTTTCACACGGGCTGCAGAAGCGACATGTGAATTTGCGAGAGTACAAACTAATGCCTCTACAGCTCTACAACGATGTGAATACACTCCAATACCTCATAGGTTAGTGTTTCATGCACATGTCAATAATGTGCAATATTTCTAGTTTCCAAATCATACCAGTGTGATATTTACATGCCAGGGTGTAGGTAGACATTTAGTAGTGGAGGGTTATCATATAGCACCGGACTATTGTGAAATTAGCAGTAGTGCAATCACAACCTTGCCTACTCGCCATCATCTTGCATTTGTCACAAACATTACTTCTGAACTGGTACCCAGACTATTTTTCCTGAATATAAATTTCAGCAGTCTTCATATTGCATCTGATAAGCTTAAACTTCTATCTTACATTAATGAGACAGTTTCCTGACTTACAGGATTCTCTTCCTTTATATTTATCCTCCAGTATAATCGTACCTGCCATCATAATTATCAGTTCCTTGATTGTGATGATAATTGTTACAGAAAGACTTCTTCTAGGAACACATTAGTTTCTACGAAAACTTTCCGGTAGGAATTGCAAAAGCATGTCCAAGAAGCAAAAGCTTAGCTATAGCATACCTAGGATTTAAGCCGTGAGACCTTGGTTGGAGGTGGCCGAGCGGTGAAATAGCACCTTTGCATTATATAAATATTCACCCAAATGGATAACACAAAATTATTCACCAAGTTAATCAACAAATGACTCGTTAGTTATTCATGTTATACACGCTGAGTTAGTAACACTCGAGAGTCAGGCGAGGTCACCTGACTAATCACAACTAATCACGCTCCTCTCCTGCACAGAGGAGAGGGCAGATTCTTACCACTAGTTAAGGGGAGAACACCTAACTTAAGTGCTCCCATACAAGTGTACCTAAAACATTTCCCCTGCAGAAAATCCACAATACACTCTCTCCCAAACTAAATACTGTGTATATAAACGCTTCAACAATTATGAGAGTCCAGAAGAAGTGTTTACATCAGCCCTGCCACTTTAAAGAGTTCCAAAACTTATTTAAAACAAATGTGTGCGATTCAAAAAAAAAACTACTGCACAATGTTCAGGGAAGATGTTTTCTTCTTACGGTCACTAGCAACTTAGGTAGGTCTTCAGGTCACCGATGCAAAGAACGTAGAAATTTAAGGTGATTACACAAGCGCAGCACTGGCTGGACTTCAATGCCAAAACAAACTGACCACAGCTCCACATGAGTGTTGCAGCAGGTAGAGGAACTACGTAGTGGAAATTATGGGCGGGCTTTTCAAATTCACAAACTCTAAATTTTGCAGTTAAATGCAAGTTGCCAGTAAATTCAGTGTTGTTAAATCAAGGTTCAACCTGTATCTTCTTTGTGATTTTAAAAAGCTTTTGATAAGGTAAAACATAATAAACTTATTGAGATGTGTCAAAAATAGGCATTAATGAACGAGATATTAGAATTCTAAAGAATCTTTACTGGCAACAGGAAGCTACGGTGTTAGTTAATAAATGGTAGTAGACAGCTACCAAACAGGGAGGTACTACTGTCTGGGAAGATATTGGAAGCATAATGTGTTGTCTAATGATGGACCCTGCAGCTATATGGCATCACGAAAATTTGGACCAAGTCCCAAGTTGCTGATCTGACTTTCTGCCTCATTTACACACAATTGCAGGGTCTCAATTGTTTCTCTTACTATTGACAAAACAACATACATATATTGTTTCTCACTATTGATCCTTTTTTTCATTTTTGTATTTCTTAATTATTATTATTATAAATACATTTTTGCCCCCCAGGCCCTGATGTGGGTCAGTGACCTGTGCCTGGGTGGGCTAATCCCCGTAAAAAAAAAAAAAAAATAATGATCTTACTAATTGGTTCAAAGTTAGATAGCGAGTAAGATAAGGCTGTGTTCTCTCTCCAGTGTTGTATAATATATGTTCCTAATAACAGAAGTTATAGATGACAATGAAGGAATATAAAATAATGGTAAAGAAGTATGAAATATACGTTACGGGTGATACTGTTCTTACCAGATAGTGAAGTGGCATTGTAAAAACTGGTGAATACATTAGTGGAAAAAAAATGAAGAGTTAATGCTGTAAAGACGAAAGTAATGGTTGTTTCCAAATTGGAAATAAATCCTAAAATAAAAATTAAGGCACAAAAGGGAAATTAAACAAGTTAAAAAAATTGTATTTGAGAAGTAACATTACGTGAGGGGGGGGGTGCATAAGAAATCCTAGCATGAATATAGGTCAAGAGCATTTAATAATATGAAAGATCCAATGAATAGGGAAATTAACTTCAATATGAGGAAAAGGCTGCTGAAAGGCTTAATATGGAAAGGATAGATGTATAGCTCTGAAGCGTGGACACTTTCAGCAGACACCAGAAAGAGGTTAAAGGCAAATCCTAGGAATAAGCTATGCAACCAGGAAAACAAATGAAGGTGTAGTAATATAAGCAAAAACTTAAGAGAAATACTTAAAATTAAAAAAAAAATAAAAAAAAAAAAAAAAATGAGATACCTTGGTCATATAATAGGGATGAGAAAATATGCCAGAAATATTTATGGGCTAAGTAAAGGGTAGGGGTTCAGGGAAGACAGAGTATGGGATGGAAGGATGGGTGGATGAATGAATGAATGAAATTAAAAACTGGCTCCCCAGAAAGACTCAACCCTTAGAGAATTAATAAAAACAGCGCGAGAACGTTTTGAGTGGAGGACTGTGGTCGCCAACCCTCAGATATAAGGACAGTACGGACTCAGATTGATTGACATGTTGGTGTTTAATAAGGGTTTATAAAGCTTAAATGAAATGTAAATGTCCATTCATTTAACAAGTTTAAAAACATTTACCTCATTAGTTGTACTGTACATGCTGGTGTGATAACAAATGCTCAAAGTTTCCCCTGCAAGTATCGTAAAAGATAGAGTACAGTACTATATACTGAAAGGCATTATACCAAGCTTGAGGAACATAACTAGTGAGATATTTGACTAAATAAATTTTAATAACGGGCATTATAAATACTTTACTGTAAATTACTTTTACATGATATAAGAGATGAAAAATACTTAAGTTGAAGATTTCACCTCCAGTATATCGAGCAATGGGATGTATGTGCAGCTAGAAAAATCTGGAACTGACCACGTAGCACTTTGGTCTTCAAGTAGACACTTTCGTTTAGCCTTGCCAAGGAAATTTTCTGGGCACACAGTCTCAGCATTTTGTCCTGACTGCAAAAACAAGTAATTGCTCATCTTAGATAAAATGAAAATTTTCCTGCAGAATAACATAAATAAGCATCTTTAAGTTATATATTAACAATATTTTAAACAATCCTGTATGCAAAGAATCTTATTCAATCCTTTATGAGCGTAAAACAAAAATGGCCACCACAATAAGTACCGTACTACACTTCACCCTGAAAATTATGTCATCATTTACAACTGTACAAAACTAGTAAGAGGGTACATACCAGATACTGTATGTGTTTGATGTTAATTTGAATAAATTCAAGGTATCCAACACACAACTCTTTCTTTAGACAGTCAAACAAAAAAACAGCAGGAAGAAAAACATATACCCTGTAGAAAACTTCGTTAGTCAGAATAATTGGTTTAGAGCGGTTCCGGGTTTGAAAGATTTCCCGGTATGGAGACGAATTTTCTCATCCCCAGAATTTTTCTGGGTACTGGTGAGAGAGAGACTTAATTGCAGTCGGACACGCAGACATCTGTGTTTATTTATGAAAACACCAATGCACACATACAATGTATTGTATAGTACTGTACTATAATTATACACTATACTATACGATACTCACCAGCAGATGCTGTCCTCTTGAGCTTGTGATGCAGGCAAGCCAAATGGAGATAGGATGATACAGGATGACCTGCCTTTGTCCTATTCCATCTCCTGTAGCAGGTGTTGCTAACTTTCACTCTCCTCTACCTCTATGAAGGAGGGATTGTACTCATACTGTAAACTGCACAGTACTGTACACTCCCCTTCACTAAATGCATTTGCAAGGCTATTCATGTTAACATCCCACATTTCACAATCTTTGATATACAGTACTGTATTTGTTTTAATTGACTCTATAGTATACAGTCAACCCTCACTTTACGCGGTCCCACATTCCGCGTTTACACGGTGCCCTGCCAGAACCCAGGATGCTCACATTCCGCGGTGGGTGTACCCCTTTACACGGGTGAAGTATAATTTTTTTATTTTGCTCATAAAATTCATACAAATTACCCGGCCAGAATATAATTTACATTGCTGGAATTCTTACAATTTGATGATCATTTTGAATATAAACATCATAGATTTTGCATTAGACATACAAATTTTAGATGTAATGTTAACTCTGAGTAAATATGTTATCTTTTGTGAAAAATATATGACATTTATATTCAAAATATTCCTGGTCTTACAAGGAATCCAGCAATGTCAATTACATTATCCTAACTTTAGTTTGAGGTATTATTTATTACTATACCTGATTTTCCCCAAAAAATTTCTCAGAGGGAGGAGCCAGCAGTGTAGTGTGAGAAGAGGGGGAGGGAGTCGAGTCCATTATTTGAATGGACATTAACTTGGCGACTGTATTTCTCTATTTCTCTTAAGTATTAATTGTGTGCATGTACCATCATAAAATTAAGATGTTATTTTTACTAGAACATAGGTATTGTGTTGGAAAAAGTGGAGTTTGGGGGTCAGCTGGTCTCTATTTCATTTAATCCCATATGTTATGTTATTCACTTTACGCGTTTCTCACTTTCCGCGGTACCCTGTGGGTTACATTAACCACGTAAAGTGAGGGTTGACTGTATATACTATTGCGAGCTTTCTTCTGTCGAATGTAAACAAACACAGAGCTGCCACACTGCACCAAACCTGACGAACCCCTGTAAAAGCAATAGTGAAGGAGACTGTACATATTGGAATGGAGGAATCTGTAGCGGGCCTATTGGCTACCCAGCATATTTGAGTTAATAATGACGTTTGTTAACTTGTTCCACTCCTCCACGAATATATTTCCAAACCAATGTTTACCTATCTTACGCCTAAATCTAAATTTGTCTAATTTGAAACCGTTGCTACGAGTTGGCGCCTGTATGGATAGTTTAAGTACCTTTGTTATATCACTTTTGTTTAACCCCGACTTCCATTTATGCACCTCGATCATATTGCCCCTCACTCTACGTCTCTCAAGGGAGTGCAAATTAAGATGCTTTAACCTTCTTTGCACTCAAGGTTCCTTATGCCCGGGATTAGTATTGTCATTTTCCTCTGTATGCTTTCTGGGGATTCCATATCCATTCTGCTGTACAGTGACCAGAACTGAACTGCGTAATCCAAGTGAGGTCTCACAAGCGCAAGATATAGTTTTAGGATAACATCGCTAGTCTTGCAACTAACACTGTTGCATGAACCCAAGTACTTTGCTAGCATTGTTTCAAGCAAATACACATTGTTGTCTTGGTTTAAGATTCCTACTTATCATTACTCCTAAGTCTTTGTCACAGTCGGATTTCTTTTTAACAACGTTGTTCATCTGATATCTGGTTTCTCTATTTACATATCCTAGACTAAGTACTGTACTTTACATTTGTCCACATTAAATTTCATCTGCCATTCTTCAGACCATGCGAAAAATTTATTTAGATATTCCTGTAGTTTTCTGGAGTCTTCGTTAGATTTAATTACACGCCCTATTTTAATGTCCTCAGCAAATTTACTTATGCTGCTGTCTTCGCCTATATCTATGTCGTTTATGGATATAATAAATAATAATGGTCCAAATACAGAGCTTTGGGGCACTCCACTAGTGACGTTACCCCAAACGGATTTGGTGCCGTTAATGCTTACTGGCTATTTCCTGTCCTGTAACCATGCCCCAATCCATTTTAGAACATCATCTCCAATTCCATGAGCCTCCATTTGTTATATTAGTCTTTCGTGGTGGACTGTCGAAAGCTTTGCCAAAGTCGAAGTATACCACATCATAATCGTGCTTGTCATCCACCAATTCAAAAACAGTTGAAAAGAGTGTTAATAGATTTGTCAACCATGAATGCCCATTTGTGAAGCCATGTTGGGAGTCATTGATCAATTTGTGCTTCTCCAGGTGATTTCGAATAGAGTTTGAAATTATTGTTTCCAGCAACTTACCTACAATTGATGTTAAACTGATTGGACGGTAGTTAGAGGATAGTGATTCACTATCCTCTTTGTGATCGCTATTAGCAAGTTCTTTCACTACCCCGACATTTCTAATGAGGATTTCTCTGTTTGACATAACTAAATCTAGTAAATTATTACCCCTGGTAAGTTCAGCTAATATGTTTACTTAGGAAATAGTCCTTAACCGTTTCAAGAAAATCCTCTGAGTTTGAGTTACCTGTAAGGTTGGTCCAATCTATTTGAATAAAGTTAAAGTCATCTACTATACAGACTTTGCTGTGTCTGGATGCCCTGAGCAATTCATCCCAAATAAGTTGCTCATTAATTCTATCGAGATTAGGCGGTCTGTATATTACTCCTATGATTAATTTTTCCCTATCGTCGATTAATTCTAACCAAATTGTTTCTGTATTCCACTCAGTTTTAATTTCCTTATTTATTTCATTCTTCAGATTTTCCTCGACATAGATTGCAGCCCCACCTCCTTTCCTAATCTGCCTATCGGTATGGAATAATTTGTAACCAATAAATTGGTTTTCGACAGGAAACTCACGTGAGTAAGTTTATTCACATTTTGGTGAATGTTATTACAGCATATCAAATTTTTCGGTACATACCAACGCCCTGATTTCATCCATTTTTTTCTCATGCTTCTACTGTTTGTGTAGTAGACATTTAAGTTAGTTGTGATCGGAGTCCTCTCTTTGTCAAGTTTAGGTTTTAACTCCCTGCCTAATTTTGCTGTGTCATCATTAACACTATTTCTGTGTAACCTTTCAATTTGTTTACCCACACCCACTGGAGTCTTCTCAATCCCTATGCTCACATGTTCCCCTAGCAGTTTAAAGACTTAGACAGCCTTTGAACTGCCCTCTTGAGAGAGCCAGCCATAGCATAAAGATCCCCTCTGCCGTAAAAGTTGTCCCAGTTGTCAATGAATGGGGACTGATATTGACTTGCAATATCTGTCAAGACGGCCGTTGACACCAACTGCCCTTGACAGCCCTCCAAACACTAGCCTACAGTAAGCATACTGTCCACTCTACTACAATAGAGTATATATGGTATTTTCACACTGATCATACAGTAACTGTAATCACTTTTTACATTTTAACACTGCTTTAACAGTATTCTTGACTCATTATATGCTGGTAGTCATGCACAATACAGATCGCATGCAAAAACATCAGTGAGCAAGCGAAGAAGCAGACATTGAACGGAGAGTTTTGGTGGTACAGCAGTAATATACAGATCTCTCACCAATATGTGAGATTCATCAACCATGATCTCAATGACCAATCATTGGTCATGAACACTGAGCCTACACACCCACACGACCAGCATGCGTCTCCATGTCGGAAACATAATGCAATCTCTTGGATCACTGGTCAACAGCCAAAATGGTTCACATATGAGATCATGCTCACACAACTAATTTCATATTGCTGAATTCGAATCTGATATTTGTTTTGTTCTATCAGACCAGGTTTTATAAAAAAATCAATAGGTACAAATATTTAATATTCCATCATGTGTCGTGCAAAAGATGAGATTATCTCATGTGACTGTGCTTTCATGACTAATTTCATATTATTGAATATTAATTGGATGTTTCATTTTACCATCAGACCTACTTTCTTAAAGAATAATAAAAATAGTAAATATAGTAACATTATCGCGTCATGCAAGATACAATTTTAAACCTATCACAGATAAGCTCATAAAAAATTGTACCAAAAAACATAAGTTCAAATCCTTTATAATGACAATATATGAAGTTCTAAAAGTGCTTCTGAACTTTACTCTTTCTCTTGTACAGCAAGCTCTCTTCTCGTTGCAGTGTCCAGCAATAGTCGCCCATCATGTTAGGACTGAATTGTCCCTGATATCTGCTCTCCATTATGGCGATATCTTGACGAAATCTTTCGCCGTGTTCATCACTAACGTCTCCAAGGTTACCTGGGAAAAATTTAATACGAGAGTGGAAAAAATGCAATTTCAAGGACATCCTTGCTCCCAATGCATGATAATTCTGAAGCATGGTTGTTACGATTTCTTTGTAGTTGTCAGCACGATAGTTTCCAAGAAAATTCTTTGACACATTGACAAATGATTCCCATGCTTTTTTCTCCAGTGGGTTCAATGATTTGGTGAATTCGCTATCATTAACTAGTATACGAATTTGTGGTCCATTCAAGACACCTGCTTTCAACTTGGCTTCGGAAACCACACCACCTAGTTTCTGAGATAAGTATAGAGTCCCAGCACGGAATTGATCCATAGCTTTGATGAAATTTTTAGCCAAACCGAGCTTTAGATGCAGTGGAGGCAAAAATATCTTTTCTGGATCTACAAGCGGATTGTGAGCACAGTTAAACCTTCCAGGCGCATCTCTTGGTCTTGTCGGCCAATCCTTTCTCACATCGTGCTCTGCATCAGCTCTGCTGTTCCACAAGCACAAAAAGCACATGTGCTTTGTGTAGCCACTCTGAAGGCCCAGTAGTAAACTGATGACTTTGAGATCGCCACATATCTTCCACTGGTGTTTCTCATACTCTATAGCGGCCAACAGAATTTTCATTGTTTCATAGCTCTCAGTCATTTTTGTTGCATGTGCTATTGGGACAGATGGAAGCCGATTGCCATTGTGTAAAAGAACAGCTTTCAGAGAGTCTTTTCCTGAGTCTATAAACAGCCTCCAATCCTCTGTCTTGTATGTTTCAGACTTGCAGAGTTGTTGCATGAGAGATACTGCGTCCTCGCAATAACAAAGGTTGTTTGCCATCTTGAAAAATGCAGACAGCTGTCTATGTCGGTAACACGCTGTAGTGATATACACTCCATCTTCTAGCAAGTTACGCTGCTTTAGTCTGGATCCCAAAATTTCAGCCTTTTCTTTTGACAAGTTTAGGTCCCTGATGAGATCATGAAGCGCTTCTTGAGTAAATAGTTTAGGCCTGGTATTTTCAGTCATCCTGGTAGTCCTTTTCCATTGAGGTAGAGGTAGAATCGGAATCACTCAAATCTTGCTCAGTCGGTGGATTTGGGACTGGAAGTTCAGCACTGTGCGGTACTGGTCGGATTACAGAAGCAATATTGGGGTACTGTACCTTGCCTCGTGTCTTGATTTTTATTCCCTTAATATTTGTGAGACAGAAGTAGCAGTCACTACTGTGGTCTTTAGGTTCACGCCACATCATTGGTACAGCAAACGGTATTCCTGAACTTCGTTTACCACACATCCACTCGCTCAGGTGGTTAACACAAGACTTACAGGCTACAGGAGGTGCCCATTTCTTGTCTTGGTCACCCAAATGACATTTGAAGTAACTTTTGTAGTTCAGTCGAACAGCTTTTGTGATTGGTTTCTTGAGGCTACCAGGAGTGAAGGCACCACATATGTAGCAAAAACTGTCAGCACCATTCACACACTTGCAACATTCCATGTTTTGTTAATTTCAGAGTAATTACAAATCATGCAGGTGTAGATATGCAATATCATGAATCAGCAAACTGAAACAAACAAAAAAGCACAAATCAGGACAAAATAATTGCCTAAGTGGAGCCAATGAGCATATAAATTACTGTATGAATAGCATGGTACACTAAATATATAGATATGCTGGTTCTGGAAAACTGAGCCTGATACAGCTATACGAATGTCATGATTGAGTTCAGCACATACAATTACACTAGAATCAGACTGTTTTGATCCAGAACCATGAGAATTTTTTTTTTATGTTGACCAGTGTAATGAGGCGGCCAAAAAATATCCTGCTGAATTTAAAGCAGTGGATACACACCAAACCAGGAGTATTTTACTGATGAAACAGGCCTCTTTTGGAAGTGTATACCTTCCAGAACCTTTATTTCAACTGAGGAGGAAACAGCTCCTGGGTTTAAGGCTTCCAAAGATCGTGTGACTCTCCTGTTAAGGGGTAATGCAGCAGGTGGGTTCAAGCTAAAGCCCATGCTTGTGTACCACTCAGAAAATCCCAGGGCTTTTAAGGCCTGCAACAAATCCAGGTTACCTGTAATATGGTGCTCCAATAAGAAAGAATGGATGACTGGCACCCTCTTTCAAGATTGGTTTACAAGCTGCTTCTGTACTGCTGTAGAAAGGTACAGTTACCAACAAAATATTACCAACAAAATATTACCAACAAAGCCCTTTTATTTCTTGACAATGCTCCCAGCCACCCTGTTAAGCTTCATGACGTTTCACATCAGGGTTAAATGCCTGTTCAAGATCACAACTTCCTTGATACAACCTGTGGATCAAGGTGTGCTTGCCAGCTTTAAGGACATTTGGACAACTTATAGCTGCAAATGATGAGGATCAGCAATCACTTAAGAGATTTCTGGAGAAAATATAACATATAAATGCCGTAAACATCATTGCTGACTCCTGGCATAAGGTAAAAACATACAACTATGAATGCAGTCTGGAAGAACATCTGGCCCGATTGTGTTCATGATTTTCAAGCATTCTACTTGGAACAAGTAGAGCAGGACATTGTAACTCTGGCAAATGGTGCAGGGTTCAGTATCCAGGCTGGTGTTGTAGAGCTGTTAAGAGTCACGCAGAGGATCTACCCAATGAGTATTTAATGTTAATAGAAGAGAAGCGAGTTGCTGCTGTGGAACAGGAGAACATCTGTACTGAACTTACATCTACATCCACAGAATTAGGAAAAAAAAGATTTTGTCCAAAACTATTAGACAACTGCAGGATGTGATGCATACCTTTGAGACACACACAGACTGTGAATTCAGTAGCAAGTTTACAAGAGATATTGAGAATGCCAGGAGGGGATATAGGGAGCTGTTTGTAAAGGCCTGGCCTGTGGGATATAAATCCCTTGCCAGCCTAATCAGGATCTTATAAAAAGGAAAGTCAAGAACCATGGGTTTCCAAGGGGTAAAAACCAACCTTTAGAGATTGACATCTCTTTACTTCGAAAATAATCACAATAATTTAACTCTGACACCACTCACACAAATATCAAATACACAGCACTGGAGTCAAACAATTATTTAAAACAAAACAATCAATACAACAAAGTACAGGTATTTCCTCCGGCTGCAGATGAATATTCCTCCTAACCAGCACGGTGGAATGTTCTGGTAATGCGGTGATCTGCTCTTAGGGGGAAGGTCCAGGGCAGCTTCCTCACTTGGCGCCAGCATTGGTGGGCGATGTCTTGCCACACAGGAGAGACGCCAGGGCACGGACGGTGGATAGGGCGTGGAGGAAGTGGCGATCACGTGGCAGCCGCGGCAGTACCTGGAGTAGGTGACCAGAGTTGACAGCCGAATAGTGAAGGACTGAGGAATCAGCCCACGAGCCCCAGGAACCTCAGATGAGTACACAACCAGAGTTGGAATCGAACATTGGGGTGAAGTAACAGCTGTGGTCAAGGCTGCATCGTGTCTGGGGTGAGACGAAGCAGCAGCGACATTCTCACCTCCGTCTACTCCCCCCCCCCCCCCCTCGGGGGCCGCGAACAAGCTAGCGAGCGGCGGACAACCACCTCGCTCATTACAGCCCTGACACAGCTCCCCCAACAAAAATCAACTGCAAGATAGATTAAGACTTAAAATTTGTACAACAAAACAAAATCCTGCATCAAATGGTTAGCTATACAGTAGACCTGTCAAAAGATCTGCCCCAAGGTTGTTTTTCCCGGCGACGTGAACAACATGAAACCTATACCCCTGCAGACTTAGCGCCCACCTTAACAATCTGTCATTTGCCCCTTTGAATGTATTTAAATACATCAAGGGCTTGCAGTCAGCTTCTAGGATAAATTCTTTTCCTCTCAAGTAATAATCAAATCTCAAAACCCCAAACAAAATAGCTAGGCACTCACGTTCAATGGTCGAGTACCTCGTCTCCCTGTCTAGTAACTTCCTGCTGGCAAACGCTACTGGATCAGGACAGGCCTGAACACATTGGAGGAGAACGGCTCCTAGGCCATAACTGGAAGCGTCCGTCCTAAGAACGAATGTCAAGCGGTGATCAGGTAAATGAAGAATAGGTTGGGTGATAGGGAATCCTTGAGATCATTAAATCTGGCCAGCAGGTCGTCGCTCCAGACAAGACGCTCTCGGTGGCCTTTCCTTAGC
Source organism: Homarus gammarus (assembly GCA_958450375.1). Taxonomy (NCBI): domain Eukaryota; kingdom Metazoa; phylum Arthropoda; class Malacostraca; order Decapoda; family Nephropidae; genus Homarus; species Homarus gammarus. The sequence continues at coordinate 21,095 of CAUDMG010002857.1, forward strand.
AGGTCAGATAAGGGTCCGATATACTCAGATGCCTGAGGAATGAAAGCCTAATAAAAAGAGATCATACCGAGAAAACCTCGGAGGAGTTTCTTAATTGTAGGAGGACACACCTCACAAAGGGCTCCTATTTTATAAGGTTGGGGACGAAGATGCTGACCATCTAACACGAATCCAAGATAATGAGTAGACTCAAACCCAAACCTGCATTTAGATGGTTTTATCGTCAAAGTATGTTCCCTTAGCCTCCCTAGGACAGCTTTAATGTCGCCAAGATGTTCCTGCCAGTCAGAGGAATATATGAAGATGCTGTCAAAATAAAAAGAATGTCGGCAGAATTCCATCAATCCCCTACGAGTAGGAAAAGCAGTTAGTGGTTTAGCGAGTTCAGTCAAGGGTACCTGGTAGTAAGCTTTACATACAGTAGATCTAATTCCGAGAAGTACTTTGCCCCTGAGAACTTATGCAAGTCTTCCTCCATAGAACAGGCGGGCTCGGCATGAAAGACAGTTACCGCATTTAACGCCCTGTAGTCAATGGCCATCCTAAAAGTACCATCCCGTTTACGCACCATAACAACAGGAGAGCAGTGAGGAGATGACAGTTGGATGATTCCCTGCTCAAGTAGACGGTCGACCTCTTCTTCAAAATAACTCTGGAGATGAATAGGGACAGGATAAACTTTGGCCTGCACACGCTGAGTGGTTGTAAGGAGGATGTCATGGTGTACAGTGGACGTGCATCCCGGGACGTCTGAAAATACATCCTCAAAGTTAGTAATCAGGTCCTCAATATCAGCACGTTGGTTCCTCTCCAATTCAGGTTTAAGTGCGGGCCCATTGTCAGTCGAAGGGGATTCTATTATACCATCTGGTGTTATCGGTAGCTGGCAACTGAGATCATCCTAGTCTGGTGCTTGAATTATTCCCGAACCCTCGCAGGGTAGTGCCTCGACTGACTCGAGCTTAGAATCGTCATCAAGGACATGAGCAAAGTTAAAGTGGGCCCTGCGATGATATTTCTTTAATAAATTAGCATGATATAACTTAGGGCCCGTTAGGTTAGTCAATGATGAAATTTACTCTACTCTACTTCTCGAGGACTTTGTAAGGTCCATTCCAGGAAACAAGCAACTTACTCTTCTTATCAGGCAGGAGCACTAACACTTCATCCCCCAGAATAAATTGACGATCCTGTGATTTGACGTCGAAATAGGCCTTATATTTGGTGTTACTAATGTCAGCATTCTGCGTTGCGCTCTTGGCACACTGTGAAAGTTTGTACCGTAATTCAATGACATACTGGTAGTAAGTCCTCCCACAGAATTTCTCTCAGCGCAAATAGAGTGGAGACAACATACCGGTGCCATTCCCTTGGTTTGTCGGAGCACAATTTCCGCAGCGACGCTTTCAATGGCCCATGCAGTCTCTCAATTCGTCCATTACCACTAGGGTGAAATGGGGTGGTAAATAAAGGCTTAACTCCTAGCAACTTGTGAGGCTCCACCATCAACTGAGAGGTAAACTGCGCCCCCCTATCTGACAAAATTTCCCATGGTATGCCTACCCGAGAAAAGATCACAAGCAACGCTTCAGCCACAGAAATAGAATCAATTTCCTTCAAAGACAAGGCCTACGGAAACCCGGTGGCAAAATCAATCAAAGTGAGAACATACCTGTGCCCCTCAGAGGAAGGGGGTGAGAGCGGTCCAACCAAATCTATGGCTGCCCGAGAAAATGGCTCTGTAATGAGGAACAGGACGGACTCGACCCTTGGTGGACATACGCTGGCACCGATCACAACTCCTACATACCTGGTCAGTAAATTTGATCGGCAATCTTCATATATGAGAAAAGTGTCCTGCTAGGGGGCTCTCATGAGCTACAGAGAGTATGATGTTATGAGAATCAGCAGGAACAACCAGGAAAAACTGACCTTCTTTGGCTGGTCGCCTGGATGACACACAAGACCTATGTAACAGACCATCAATACAAACAAACTTGTAAACAGACCCATCTCTAACCTGATACTCCTCCCCGGAAGTCACCTTCTCCCTCACCAGCATCAGAGTGGTACACGAGGCTTCAAGCTTGGCAAACTCCTTGGGCGTTATAGTCAGTGGCTGCAATTTCGGCAGAACCAAGGGATGCAGTCGTTTCACCTTCGCCGACCGTGTCTCCAAGGCTTGGACCTTTGCTGGAGGTGAGGTGGCGTGTGAGGGTGGCGAGGCGACGTCGGCAGGTAGCAAAGCGTCGTTGTAACAAGAAACACAACAAAATGAATTGTAGAAAAATTGCGAGTCTACCCTCAAATCAACTCCGTGCTTTGTTATTACAGTTGAGTTGGTAAGATGCCATACAGTGCCAGCTGGGTTGATCAAACTTACAGAATCTCTTTCGTACCCATCTAGCCAACCCAACATGAAGGATGTCAATAATTGTGGTGTAATACTGTATACAGTACATTTTAACAATATGTATGCAGGATGGTGTGTGCATGTAAATGAGTAAAAATAAATGAAAAAGGTTTTGTATATCTACCTCAAAAAAATATAACACCCCAAAGCTTGGCCCAGTAGCTTGGTGGTTACAATGATGAGCTAACCTAGCTACAATGCCAATTTAATCACTGTTAAACACGATTCTATCAGTAAACACTCTTAATAACAGTAAATCCAGTAAATATGGCAGGGAGCAAGGAGAGTTAAAACTGCAGAAAACGCACCAACTGCCAGTCACTCACTCCCCTTACCAGCACCCAGGCGTACAGTACGTATGGGAGATGCCAGGAGTACGTATGAGAGAAGAACATATTTTGTAGTCGACTATGAAAATGGTTCGGGCTCAGTCATAAACAAATTATATAAACAATTCATTTTCCGACGATAACATAATAAAGAACAAACGTCATAAAGAAAGCAGTCCAAATTTTTGGATTTCTACAGTAGATTATCACTCACCATTCCCTGCTGGCTGTTTGTGTACAGCTGTAGATCCCGTTTTCCTCTTCCCTGCCACTGATGAATATCATAGTGAAAATGATGAATGATGACTAATGATGTTGAAGGTGGTTGAGGGCGTTTGGGAGCCATAACAAGCACGAGAATACAGTTGTTATGAGAGGAGAGTAGCATATGAGCGAGACATACAAATGTTTAGCCCAGACTGAGGGAGCAGGCGCGCACATGGGCCAGCCTCCTGGGTCAAGAGAGACATCTTGCGGGATGCCACAAAACTCGAGCGCTCCCCGTACCGGCTGCAAAAATGCTGGCAACTTTTAAACTAGCCCCAAACATTCTTGGTTACATCCAGGGTGTCATTCGCGAATAATATAGACCGCAAAATAAAAATCCGCGAAATATCCAGGGATGAGGCTTTTTACTGGATTTGAGAGATGATGTAAGGCACAATTTCTGTTATTTCAGAAAATTTCCCGGTACCCGAAAAAATTCTGGGGATGGGGGGATTTTTTCCGGGTTTGAGAGAGTCGTCTTGGTCCCAGAAATCTCTCATTCTTGGAAGTGCTCAGCACCAATTGTTCCAGCTTATGCTGATATCACTGTATATCCTATAACAAGGAGACTAAGCAACTGCACAACTAAAAAATAAATAATTACAGGTGTGGTTTGCCAGGATGTGGAGTAAGATACTTCTGGTGGACAATGTGGATCTTGAAGGTTAAGGACATCCACCTCCACCTCCTTCTGAGTACTACCAATCACATGAGCACTGCAGGGATTCGCCCTTACTTCAACTGTGCAGTTCGCACTCACTAATTGCTATTTGGAAAATAATGATACAAGTACATTTGTTAATTACTCAAAACTCAACATTGTAAATGACACAAAAACAATGTTGTATTTGAGTGTTCACATAAATGGAAGACAGAGTAATGTTGACTTTCAATTTCTTTTTTCAGGTTGAGGAAGGTTAGGTTAGGTTAATGAAATCAGACATCAAGTGTGAAAATGAAAGACTGCCATAGGAAATCCTAAAATGACTGTAAAGGAGATGAGAGTATCCTGTAAAATCCTAACTGCTAACTATTCCCCAGTGGTTTCATGGTCACAACACACTGATACAAACACCCGGTGTGTATGTACTGTACCAGTTAATGTTTTGTGTCGTGAATTCCACTTCTCACCCAAATAACAAAGTATCTGATAAATACCATATAGCTTAGTGCATTACTTAAGAAATATCATTAAGGTAAAACCCACCAGAAGTGATTGAAATTTAAAAGAAATGTACACATGATGTATTTCTCCTACTGCTTCACCTGCAGCTCCCCTTCATTGGAAAAAGGTCTTTAAAAACATGAGAAATGTATCCAAATAAACTTCCCCAGGTTGGTATTACAATAGCATGCAGTTTACAAGATTAGGTCAGGTCAAGTTAAGTCAGGTCAGTTTATCAGATTTGACTAAAGATACCTTTGTAGACTGCACAGTATAGTAGCACCATAAGGTTCTATAATAATCAGCTCATATAGTTTGTTATCCAATGGCCTCATATAATGTGATTCAAAAGCCTCATATAGTGTTATCCAATAGCCTTATATAGCGAGTTATCCAATAGCCTCACACAGTGTGTTATCCAATAGCTGCATGCTGTGGCGTTATCCAATAGCCTCATACAGTGTGTTATCCAATAGCCTTATAGTGTGTTATCCAATAGCCCCATACAGTGTGTTATCCAATAGCCCCATACAGTGTGTTATCCAACAGTGTGTTATCCAATAGCCCCATACAGTGTGTTATCCAATAGTCTCATAATTCTATATATATATTTTTTTTAATTTTATCATCTTCGCCACTGGTTAGCTGCTTGGACGGTCAGTCACTTCTCTGTTACGCGCCTTTGGCAAGTACTGGGGTTACACTGGATCCTGAATACGCTCTAGTGTTGGTCAAGTCTTGTCTTCAAACAGCTCACACTCGGTGCTGTCACAACATTCACTGGCAGGCTGTTCCAACAGTTCACAATTTTCACTCCGAAAAAATTCGCCCACACAGTTTTCTGGACTTGTAGCTTCTTCAACCTTAAGCTGTGACCTCCTGTGGGGCGGGCGTCCGCCAGCGCCAGGTATGAACACTAGACTTATTAGTACCGACAGAGACGTTTATACACCCGTGCCTGGCTGTAGTATTAGCTATAAGACCTAATAATTTAGTTGCCTGATTCACCTTCTTCTCACAATGGCCCAAGAACTCCAGTTCCTTGTCAACTTACACACCCAGGTCCTTTTCACATTCAGCTTCTATTAATACAGTTTCTTCGTCCTGTTGGGACATACGATACGCTTCCTTACCGTTGCATCCTATTACAATTCGTGACACTGAATCTTAGCAGCCATTTCTTCGACCATTCTTGAAGCTCAGAGATCTTTCTGCTGCTCTTCACAGTCTGTTTGGTTCTTTATTTTCCTAAATAACTTGGCAACGTCCGCAAAAATTTGCATGGAGGTGTTTATAGCTTCTGGCATGTCATTATTGAAACAAACAAACAACAACCGGACCAATACACTGCCCTGTGGTTCCCCGCTTGCCACGGGTACAGACGACGATTTCATACCATTAATCACCACACACTGTTTGCAATTATGCAGAAAGTCTCCGATCCACGCGAGGACAAATCCTCGAATCCCGTACCCTTCCAATTTATTTCTCAACCTTGGCAAAATCAATGTATATATTGTTTATATTGCCACCCAGTTCCACAATTTGATTCCAAACATCTAGTAACTTGAGTAATTGAGCTAAACAGAAGCATCCCAGCATAAAACTGAGTTGGCAGTCCTTTGCAAGGTTGTTTCGTGGTAGATATTCCATCGTGGCATCTCTTATAATGCTCTCAAGTACTTTACACACGATGATGGTCAGGCTCACTGGTCTATAATTATTCGTGGAGTGACCATCGCCCTTTTTGAAAATAGGACTCACATAAGCCATTTTCCAATCGCTGGGACCTTTTGCTCATCCAGGCATTTACAGAACCGGATCTTAAATGTGCCCAAGCAAGCTCGTTATACAACTCTCTTAGCACTCTGGGATGCACCATGTATGGGCCGGAACACCTATGAACCTTTAGCTTTAATAGTTTATTTCTTATATCCTCTTTTGAGAACACAAAGTGGGTCAGCGCTGTGTCAAATCGTTTGTCCTCAAATGCAGGAAGATTGTTCGCATCTTCTCTTGTGAACATCGAGGGAAAGAAACAGTTCAACGCCTCCGCCTTGTCCTGGTCAGAATCTGCATAACTACCATCTTTACGACTCAGGTCCGATAACCTGTTCGCGTTTTTAATTTATAGTTTGCGTAGCGGTAAAACACCTTTGGGCTTGACTTCATCTCGCTCGCAATCCGCCTCTAGAACTCCTTTTCAGCCCTTCTACACTCTGGCTTTGCTTGGTTCTAGCACACAGCCTCCTGTCCTGCTCATCATTTGCCCTAACCCACATCTCGAATTTGAGTTTTCTCCTTAACTTTGACAACAGCCGCATGGTTCATGTGTAGTGGTCTCCTTGTATTCCTGGAGACTCTGGGTTTGGTCTTGGGTATATATTTATCGATCAAATGGTTCACTTTACTGCATGATATTTAGCATGGTGTCTGTGTTCTTATACCTAATTGAGTCAGGCCGGTTGATACCCCTCATATCCTCCCTCATCCTGTCATAATTACCCTTGTAATATTTTAACCTTGGCCTGGTTTTATTATGAACCAAGTAACAGTTAAAACTGAAAGACAACATTACATGGTGACTGGTACCAACGGGGGCTAGGTGATCCAACTAAGTCACCATACTTTCCCCATTAGTTATGATGAGGTCCAGTGGTTTGGGTGTTTGCTCCCTTCTGTAATGAGTCAGATCTTGAACAAGTTGGAACAGAAAAGTGTATCTCAAGAGATTCTACAGAAAGAGTAGTGGGGTTATTTAGGTCATTTGGCATGGTTTCATTTCTCCAGTCCAAGTCGCCATAGTTGAAGACCCCCATTACAAGGTGGTGGCTCGGGATGAGCGCCGTTGCATCGTCAGTTAAGGCTCTTAAGTTCCTTTGGTTTAATGAGCTACAATTTGGGGATCGATAGATAAACCCAACAATAAGTAAATCTTTCCCCTTTAATTTAATTTCACACCACTTTGATTCCTCAAAAACATCCTCTCCCTGTACCCTCACCTGGCTGGCTGTAAGGTTTTGCCTAGCATAGATAACCACACCCCTCTTGCAAGTTGTTCGAGAAAGGTTCGTAAATGAGTCATATCCGTCTATATTGACCTCATTCCTCCGGTTCGATTCTCCTGTTTTTTACAACAGTTTACAATATCTACTATATCGGGTTGATGTACATAGAGTCGTGTTTCGGACTCCTCTCTCTTATCAATGGACCTGTCAGTACAGTATTAGTATACATGACTTTCAAGCCGGAATTTGTTCGAGGTCCCATCTCCATTCTCAGCAGCTGCAGCGTTTGCTAAATACCTTGTATTTTGTGGGGTGTGGTCAGAGATGACATTGTTTACATGAAGCTCGCCCCCTCCTGGGTTGGAGGTAGAGAGGGTGGGGGTGTTCCGCTGCCCCCTGATTCTGTGCTACCGCTCTTGCTTCCACTACCTTCCCCTTGGATATAAACAATGCACGTCCGTCCCTGTTCCTCATCGCATCTTCCCTCTTCTGCTTCAAGCGCCATATGAGTTTTTGTGCTGTTCCCTCTGCATTTCCGTGCGATATGGGTGTATGAGTAAATTCCAAAATGCATCGCTCCTTGTTGAGCTTTTTGCCTGCCGAACAACTTCTCATTTCTTATCCTTACTCACTAGTGTCCTCCTCCTTTTGCCCTAGCCTCCTTGTAACCTGAGAGGGGGTTGACATTTTTAGAGCCTCTGTACATATATTCTCTAACTGCAACTTATCATGTGTTTTCCAACTCTCAGCTTCCTCAGACTGGCTCTCAGGAACTCCAAAGGCGATTATATTGTTCCTGCACTCGAAACATTCCCGTTGTTCCTCTTCTCCCCCATCAGTAGGTCTGCTAGTTACCACCTCTTTAACACACTTCCGCCGAGTTACTAAAGGACCTGTCTGGATCCTGCATCACTCTCCGTCACCTTCTGTGGCCCTGCTGAAGCCTGAGCGTAACTCTTCTTCACTACTCCCTCTATTCTATCAGCTACTTCCTCAGTCATAGTGAGGATCTCTCTCCCAACTTGTTCTAGTTCGGCAACCAGCAAGGATCCAGCTTCATCTACTTTCGTCTAAGTTTCTCATTCCCTTATGATCTGCAATAGCCTCGTTTATTTGGGTTATGCAGTCAGGGCAAGACCAGCAACAGCCTTCTTGCTTTTAACCGCGTTCTGCAACGTCCTAAACGTCGATGTGATCAGACCACCCCCAGTCCATCCTAGACGCCATCCCTTTGCAGTAATTGCATGTCGGCAAACTCCTTGTCACAAAGCGTCTTCTTCCTTTTGCGTATTTACACCTGTAGGGGCCACAGTGCTTGACAGCAGTCGCCGTTGTCAATCCCGAGGAAATAGGGATTGGTGGGGGGGGAGGAGGGATCTTCAGACTGCAAGAATCTTCTCAGTTTTAAGCCCACGACTCAGCTGCCTTCCCACAGTAAGCCTCGTGTCTGGTGTGTTGGGAGGAGGGATGCCACTTCCGTAATCTTTCACTTTATTCTGTCCATGAAATTTACCTCTCGCTGGGATGACTTCATTTATAATCACACCTACTAATATTATTGTCCTGCTGGTGTTGACCTCACGCCCAAGGCCGTTTTACTTTATTTTATTTTCCAGTTCTCCTCGACGAGTTGTTGGTATCTCTATGTGCTATCACCATGTACAGTGTACACTGTATCTCTTTATGAATGGTGGTTCGTATGCACAATCACAGTCCTTTAGAAAACACAGAAAAAACTTTCTTTGTGGCAGCAATAATGTGCTTAGGTTTCTTACAGACACTCGTGTCTGCCGCTTGCCTATTTTTTGTTTCCACTTCAATTTTCTTCTATCTTAACCTCTGTTTCTGCTATCACCATGGACTGTCCTAGCTAAAGGCACAGTACTACATTCTGGCCATCCTTTGGACGGCCAGTCACAGCCATGGACACGTCCCATTATAATTTTCTGAAGTAAATCTTGGCATATGGAAGTGGTTTTACGGTTGTATCCCAACGTTTATAGCTCCAGTTAAGTAGGGAGAATATTTCAATATACAATCACGAATAACAATTAAAATACTACATCGATTTACACATTCGCTTCACTAAGACGATCATGATGTTCTTATGCATTCGCAATCCAAATTCTGCCGCTCAACAACGACATCCCAACACACTTTGTTACACGACCTGTCTGTCAGTGTGTTATCCAATAGCCTCATATAGTGTGTTACCCAATAGCCTCACACAGTGTGTTATCCAATAGCCTCATATAGTGTGTTATCCAATAGCCTCACACAGTGTGTTATCCAATAGCATCACACTGTGTTATCCAATAATTGGCAAGAAAATAAAAAAGGACAATAATATCTAACATACAAGAGAAATATAATAACTACAGTACTATATTTACCTGTATGTTGTATATGTAAATATCTGACATATTCCAGTTACTGTTGTTAAAATAATAGTGCCCCACACCGTCCTCTGGGTAAATCTTCCAGGTAAAACTGTAGTACTTGCCACCATCTGAGTCACTCTTACTGATGCATCGGAGACTCGCATTGCTGTTCTGGAATGACAATGATTAACTTTTTATGTCAGTAATATAAATTGTTTTTATTCATTCTGTAATTCAGGTGTACATTACTGTACAATTGAGTGTATGCCTGTTAAAATATGTCAAAACTAATAATGTAAATCATGTACAGTTTAACTGATCAGAAAACCTTTAATATTTGTGCTTTAAGATATAAAGGATGAAATAAGTATATTTTTTGGAAATTCAGATAACAGGTGTACAATATACAGAGAAAAGAGGACGACATTTATACAGTATAATAATCATGTGGTGAACAGATGGGGTCATGAGAGTAACTAGGACAAATTCTCACATATTCATTTGTCTGTCTGTGCACGGACACACGTGAGATGAGTGTTGTTCAGTGTGACTTACTACCAAACATGACAGGTTTCCTGGTCCCCGATTTCCTCCTCTACGATCACTGAATAGTCCAACCGCCCAAACAGCCACAATATATTGTTGGGACAGGGAATGATATTATAATGATCTCCCCGAACAATATACAGATGTACCCTTAGTATAATATCTTCATTAGTCAAACCTTCTCAATTCTGGTCACAGACGGCGAGATCTCTATCTGTAGTGGATGGTCGAGTTCTGCCTGAATGGTGCGATTAACAGTCCTGTGACCACCAGGAGCCTGACAGGTATTGCTTCCCCAGGCCTTGTGATCACTAGTAACCTGGCAGGTGTAACTTCCCCAGTCCACCAACGAGTCATGCCACTTCACCCAGAGCTCAACTGAACACGCTTTAGCTCTCAATGTTTCGTGATAAAAAACCGTGAATATGCCATCTTTCACCCTCTGGTCAATGCTGAGAAGGAGAATGCAATAATTATTATTTCAAATATTAGAAAACATAATGTATGTTGTAATACTGTATTATCTTCACAAATACTCAATCATTATACATATGTTTCATTTATGTAATCCCCACTGTCCAACAGAGTCCATGCAGTCTTCTGCTCATCATGCCTGTACTTATTCTTGCACATTTTCATACATTCCTCTATCTTAACACATACAACAAATACTCACTCTCTACATTATCCATGGCGACCTGTGGTGTAATGTTCAGCATGTTCGCCTCGCAAGTGAGCAGACCCGGGTTCGATCCCAGGGCAGGGTGAAACTATGGGCAAGTTTCTTTACGCCATTTGCCTCTATCTACCCAGCGGTAATTGGGAACCTGGATGTTAATCGATTTGCGGACCGTCTTCAGGGGTAATGGTTAGCCAGTGCAGGTGGCGAGTTGTCCGGTCTTCTCGGACTATTCCTTGACACTGGGTCATGCAACTCGTAAACTCAGGGTGTGGTGGTTGCCACTCGTTACACGAGGGGCAACCGTCATGTAATTATTTATACATTATCCACAGAGGGGGAAGGATCATAAGTGTTATAAAGCAGGGAGCAAGGAATTTTTTTTAATATCACATTACAGTACAACAAAAATGCCCGAATTTGGATAACACTAATTGGTGTACTGTACTGTAATAACAGCTATCTTGAATATGAATAACAAATCTTATCACATGCATGCTGGACATGACAGTGGTTAATTGTTGGACTTTATCTGTAAATGGTTGAAATATGGGATTGTCTCAGCCAACCGGACTTATGCAGACCAATAGTTACTTGAAATCTGCCAACTCTCAGTTCCTGTTGTGTCACCACTGGGAGCCTCCTGCTAGTTTGTTTTATAATGGGGAAAATCTCTCTATTGCAAATAAAGAAAATATTATATATCTACATTGTGATGCTTCAGTACAGTACACTGTAGTGTGAACAATGTCAGTTAAACACAGTAGAATGTGTCATACGAGTATGTAAAGTATCAGTTCTGTACTTTCTCTCCCACTTAACAAGGTGGATATTATTGTGATGCTATTACTGTATTGGAGATTATGTGGCACGTTTATACAATTTTCCTTTTGCGTTACATAATTTAATACTGTATAAAGATGTGTTTATAGTTTGTCGTGCGTTATTAAAGAACTAGATTTTTGTTCATACTAAGCAGCAAGGGCATTAATTAAGGAGTTATATAATACTAAAATAACTGATGGTACAAGCCTGTTGGTGAGTCATTGTGATCTGACAGCAAACACATCCTTCCATTAAATCACATGTCTTCCTGTGTAGCTTTTTTTTTTCTTCTGTATCAAATGTAGTATATGTTATTCCTTAATTATATCATAAATAACTAAACTATAGTAATTCATTAACTACAGTATTACCCCGCCTAACGCGGTTTTACCGTATACGCGGTACCTCGCCAGAGCTGAACTCTCACTTAACGCGGGTTTTTTCCACATATACGCGGTGAGTGTCCGGCTCGAGACGCTATTTTTAGATTTGCCCCACGCCCCACCCGCCCGCCTGCCTGCCTGCCTGTGCTCCTCGCCTCTCCCTCCTCCTCCCTCCGCTTGGGCAAGCCGCGCGGTAAGGTTGCGCAATGTGTGTCTTTGTTGCATTATCACTGATGTCATATGACGTATCGGACTGTGATTGGCCATGCATCCCTACCCCCCTCTGCTGCTAGCTGTAATTGGCTTAAAGTATTATGACGTGACCACCCGGGGGAGGGAGGGAGGGAGGGAGGAAAGACGACGCTTGACCTAGCCGCGGCAGTTTCATCCCTCCAGGCCACACCGTGTAAACGCGCATCCATTGTTCCGTAAAATGGCTTCCGCCGGACCACCACCGCCACCAGAGAGAGACCTTTCCTTACCTGGACCCAGCGGCACTAAGCCAAAGAAGACACGACGTTCCTTAAGCTACGAGGTGAAGTACCAGATTATTCAAGATTTGGAGAAAGGAACACGGCAAGTTGATCCCGCGCGCCAGCATGGCGTCAACAAATCTACGATTCGCACGAGCAAGAAGGATGCAGCCAAGATCAAAGAGCACATGAAAATCACAAAGTCTGCAGGTGTTTCATCTATCAGGTATTGCCAGAACAGGGTGCTGGCAAAAGTGGAAAATTTGCTGGTGAGTTATTTGATTCGTCAGGCGCGATGCAACATGGCGGTCGACACTCGCTCAGTGCAGGAGTACGCACGTGAGCTATACGCAGCAGTGTCACGTAAGCTGGGAATTGCAGAGCCCAAACCCTTCAATGCTTCCTCTGGTTGGCTGCATAGGTTTAAGAAGAGGAACAAGATCACCAACATCAACATTGGTGGCGAGGAAGCGAGTGCTGACCGTGTGGCGGCTAGAGATTTTCCTCCGTTCTTACGTGAGATTATGGAGGAAGGACAGTACACTGACGACCAGGTGTTTAACATGGACGAATCTGGTCTTTTCTGGAAAAAGCTACCGTCCAAGACCTTCGTTGTCCAGTCTGCCAGCAAGGTAAGGGGTCGGAAGTTGCAGAAGGAACGCATCACCGTCCTGTTTACCACCAATGCCTCCGGTACCTGTAAACCAAAGTTATCGGTGATTCACACAGCCCGCAAGCCGCACGCCGACAAGAATATGGACATGAACAAGCTTAATGTCCACTGGCTAACCGCACATAAGGCGTGGATGTCCTCTTCTCTGTCCCTCTTCTGGTTTGACAACTGTTTTGTTCCTGACGTGAAGAAATTCTGCGAGCAACAGAATGTTCCTTTCAATATTTTGTTGCTCCTTGACAACGCACCTGGACACTCGCCCCTACTTATGGATCGTCACCCCAACGTAAAAGTGGTCTTCCTTCCTCCCAACACTACTTCATTAATCCAGTCCATGGACCAGGAGTTGATTTGCAATGTGAAAGCTGCATACTCTGCAAAGAAGTTCAAGCTCCTGAACGACTCTACCAACACCAAGGATGAGTTGCGTATGCTGGTGACACCGACAGCGAGAGCAAAAGCGACGAGGACAAGGAACAAGAGGTGGCGACTCAAGAACTTCTCGTCAAACAATTTTGGAAGAAGTTTAACGTCAAACAAGCTGTAGACTTCTTGGTGGAGGCATGGGATCTGCTGACTATTGCTACGATTCGTCACGCATGGAGACATGTGTTGCATGGCATACCAGCTGAGAAGAGGAGTGAACCTGTGACTGGTGAGGTTCAGACTGCTGCAGTAGCAGTGGACCTTGCCAGAGAAGCTGCGCTCAATATTACAGCTGAAGGCTTCTCCGAGACCACCAACGAAGACATCCTGGAGGTGATCAGAGATCCTGAAGTGACTGCCGACGAGATGTTGGAAGAAGATCACGTCAGTGAAGAGGAGGAAGAAGGTGCGTCATTCTCCGAAGAACACAGTTTAAGTCATAGTGATATTAAGTGTGCCATAGAATGTGCAGAGAAAATGAAGTCCGTCCTTTCCCGCGACAATGACGATGACCGCTATGAAGTCTTCCATACCCGGCTGGTGCAGGCTATGGAGCCGTACATCACGGTGTACCAAGACAACATAAACACCAGCCGTCAAAAAAGCATAACCGAGTTCTTCGCCCGCAACCCACCACAGCCAGCCCAAGCCAGTGATAGTGACAGAGGTAGAGACAGTGAAGATGACTTTGAGGGATTTGTCAGGGAGGCCATAACAACTGTGGGTGACAGTGATAGTGACTCACCTGAGGGCCATTAGCCTGCCCTCTGCCTTGGAACCAGCCTCCATCCCCATATGCCGACCCATCTCTTCTACTACCGAAAGTGTTCCACCTAACTTTTAGTTTCTCTAACCTAACCTTTATTTTTCCTATGTTAACCTTTATTTTTCCTAACCTTATCTCTTCTATATTACTTGTTTTTTCATACCATCATAAAGTTAAGATAAAATTTTTACTACAACATAGTTATGTGTCGTCAAAAAGTGGAGTTTGGGGGTCGGGCCGGTTTCTATTGGAGTTAATCCCATATGTTCTGTTGTTCACTTAACGCGGTTTTTACTTAACACGGTACCCTCTGGGTTTTATTGACCGCGTTAAGTGGGGTACAACAGTATAGCACCCCATTCTTCAACAGTGAGGTGCTTCCCGTCTGGTCCCCGACATGCTAGAAGCTGTCAGTTGATATAAAATGTCCAAAGGAGAGCCACTTCAGTTATAGAGAGATTAGAATGCCTGCAGTTGCCTAACTTATACTATAGGGGGAAAAGGGAGACATAATTGAAATTTACAAACATCTCATAAGGTACTAACGTTCATACATGGAGCTGGCGAACGCTCACCCCACAAGGGGTTACTGCTCAAGACTGATGAAACCATAAGTTCGGAAAACTGTGAGGGCAAACTTTTTGGAGTGAGAAATGCAAATTCTTGGAACAACCTGCCAGAGAGTATTGTGACGGCACTGAGTGTGAGCTGTTTCAAGACCAGACTTGACCAACACTGGAGAAGGTTCAGATATATTCATGAGCCAGTGCATGCCTAGTACTTGGCAACAGTGCATAACAAAGACGGGACCGACTGCCCAAGCGGTTAACGAATCGATCAGTGGCGAAGAGGATAAAAGTAATGTGTTGGAGTTCCGTAACTACAGAGACAATTGTAAAAATATAAAAATAAAATAAAAGCCCTTTAACATATTCTATTGTGTTCAAGATTTAGATGATCCTTGACCTAATATAATCTACTATTATCATTTTTTCCATAATATATATATGATTATTTACTAGATAGTGTGGAGGAGGAGGATGGTGTCACCCATCACTGAGCGAGGTCATAGGTACAGGTATCCTTCGCTATACAAATGGCTTCGGTTCCCCAGTGACAAGAAAACTACAATATTATACCTAAAAACTGAAACTGGTTCACAAACAAAAAACTATCTAACTACTGCAATTTACTGCTTAACTACTGTAATTTAGAGCCTAACACATCAAAAAATTAATATAATATAAATATGGTGAATAACCTTAAGTGAGAATAGCTTACTTACAGTGAGAAAGAGGTGTAGGAATAGAATATTTGCACAGTATAAACGAAATCTCAGAGTGAATACTCACACTGCGAAAGATACTTGTACAATATACTTTGCACAAAAAACTTGTTTACTTACCAAGAGGTGACGTTGATGTTATAAATGCGGTGCTGATCTTTATACCAAGTGATTTTGAGTGGCAGGAGACCATATACGTCACAGGTCAGTATAAGGAACGGGTGTTGTATCTCTTTCTTCACGGGCTAGGTGGAAGAAATATGCAACATATACATACAGTATATGTATACATATATGTATATATATATATATATATTTTCCCGTGTGATTTTATCAAGATTTATCTTATTCACGTTTTCATTGTGGATTTACATGTAATATATATATATATATATATATATATATATATATATATATATATCTATATATATATATATATATATATATATGTATTACATGTAAATCCACAATGAAAACGTGAATAAGATAAATCTTGATAAAATCACACGGGAAAATGGAAACAACGGAGCACCTTAGCTTTCGTCTTTATTCAAGACATCTTCAGAGGCAACTGGATTACATGGACAGAGAGGCTTAAATATACAGGGTGACCTTAAAAACATGAGGTCAGGTCATAATGATGTCATCCACTAATCCCCACACCAACACACACGTAGAGGAGCTTAAGAGAAGGGGGTGACGTGACTAGTCAGGTCAGGTCAAAAATAAGGGACCCACAAAATAACTATCATACATCTAGATCAAAGGTTTTCAAAGAATTTTTAAC
>CAUDMG010002857.1:42500-155000 GCA_958450375.1 Homarus gammarus
TTGCTCAGCTGCATCACCATTAGTGAGATGGCTAAGGAAGGGGAGGGGGTGTGTCATATTGTTCAGGCCACAGAGTTCTTTAAGCTTACCAAACAATAGACTGATGTTGGTCTGCTTCAGGTGTTGCAGCTTGGTTGGTTGGGTAGTGCGCATTTCACGGATGACTTGGTTGCGGAAGGGACCTGTAGCGGTTGTTGTCATTGAGATAAAAGGTGCTGTCTCTACTGCGTAAGTCTTTTGATCCGAGGCGTATTCCAGGGCAAGTCAGCTGGTTGTGATCTGACGGACTTCTTGGGAAGAAGTGGTGGTGAGCTTCCGTGGTGGTGTTTGTGTAATTTATCAATTGGGGTCCACTTCAGTCCGGGAATGGTGAACTATCCACTGCCCCAAAATACACACCGAAGAGTCACTAATCACCCTGTAGGTCTTTATGTTGGGTCTTTGCACCTGGCCGGTAGTGGGAGCTGAAGACCAGAACACTAATAGGTGTGTGCTACACCCGATAGGAGGCATTGGTTGAGGTGGTTGGTACTGGTCCGCTAAGTCAGTTAAGATAAGGTCAAGGGTATTATGTCCGTGTGTAGGGAAGTTGACAGCTTGTGATAGAACCAGCTGGTCCTGGATATCAGTGTGTCAATTTAGTTATAATCCCTGCATAATACTAGCTTGGCATATGGGTACCTAACTCTGAGGTGATTGGTAACAGTGTCTCTGGTGGGTGAGCGAGGTGGATGGTATGCGACACAGTATATGATAGAAGCAGTGTGGCTCGGGTGGGCACATGGCACAACACGTACCCATGCCTTCACTTCACCCGGAACTAACACATCCAGTCGCTTCCATCTTCAATCTTGACAGAAGAGGGCAACCCCCTCCTCATCCATGTGAACGAAAGAGTTGACATCCCTTAATGTGGGCGCGTTCACGGCAAACTCCTGCGACCCGACTCACCAGTCGGTCGTTATGGGTCTCTTATGCCACCGACAGTTGTTGGGGGAGACCAAGATAGTGGGAGTGGTGTCTTGCGCTCCATCATCCCCACTCAAAATCCACTCATTGCTCAGGCCCTTTGCTCCAATCATCCTCAGCATTTCATATCATCTCGAAAAGACCTACGGCGAAGAGAACGAGTGGGGGGCACAGGTCAAGGATGTGACTGAAAGTGTTTTGCTCCCTCTGTATGTATATTATGTATGCTGGATTATATATTATGTATGTATATTATGTATGTGCTCCATTTATGTAGCTAGCAGCGTGTGGCAATGTTATTACCATATCCCACATGCCTAATTAATGTGCCTGGCGACGTAGGGAAGCTGCTAATGTATCACTTGCCATACGTCGTCTATAGCAGTTGACTAAGGAGCCTAGCCGGGGAGAGTGCTGCTCCCCTTTGTGTACATACTCTTATCCAGTAAACCGAACCTACAAAACTATACAGGTGTTTGTGTTCTCTCCTGTATATAGAACTTATTATTCAGAACCTAACATGGCGCAGTGAACCGATCTTACTGGATAATTACGAGTTATAGTGCAAAGTCTGTGGAAAGCCGGATGGACTCCTCCCGCCTTGGGTCAACTCCCGCGCGTCATCCCTCCTCGAAGAATTTTGCAACTTTCAGCAGTGTCAGTGACAGTGATTTTCTGTGAAGTGTTTAGTGCATTGTGTGTTGCGTGCCATTCATGTGTGACCTTGTTCTAAAGGATTCCCAAGGTACACGGCATGTTCTGGGCATTTGTGGGGAGTAGAGTTCAGTGCACCCTCCTCTGACCGTGTCCAGAGGGTAACTGGCGACTGACTGAGTCGCCGCCTCTCCCTTCACCCCCTCACAGCGTCGTCTCCACACCCCTTCACAGCTCAAGGAGACCGCTCTCACTGCCCGGGACACACACTCACACACATACATGTACTAACACTCGCTGACCGCGCGGCTTCCTTATATATATTTTATATATATAATCTACTTATCTGTGTATTTAATTAATTTTTTTTGTCTGAAATCTTGTTGATATGACGGGCTGACCGGTCAACACTGATTCAAGACAGTACACAGATGAAGTAGTTATGTCTCATGCCTTACGTAGCCGTGGACCCAGCGTCTGGATGAGTCAGGCGGATGATAGCCCCGCAGAGATGGATGACCAGGCCGGCCACGACGCTCCAGCCCCCACAACATCGCGCAGTCCCTCACCTCAATATTCAGCGTTGTCTCCAGAGATAATTGCTTTACTGAAGTTTATGAGAGATGAGAAACGCGAGGATGAAGCTCACAGACGTTTGGCGGATGAGCACAGAAGGCAAGCAGAGGCAGAACGAGACCACCAACGGAGATTGGAAGACAGTGAACGGTTTGAAGCCTTGATATCTCGCCTCACTGTTAACCAAGCCCCTGGCTCTAACACTGCCTCGGTACTGACTGGTTCAGATACCTCATCCATGCTTCCTTCACGCCCCCCAGCCCCACCTAAAGCAGCAGCTCAAACACCGCCCATCTTGAAGCCTGATGTGAATTTCCAGACTTTTCGTGAATGGCGGCGACGGTGGACTGATTATTCTACAATGGTGGATCTCCAGAGTTTGTCACAGCCTAAACAACTCATCCAGCTGCGTATGTGCCTGTCCTTGGAAATTCAGCGTGTCTTGGAACATACGTTGCAGGTACCCCCAACCTCTTCGCTGTCTGTAGAGGAGGTACTGGACGTTCTACAACGGCACATCAAAGGACAGCAGAATGAAGCTCTGCGCAGGAGGGAATTGTTTAGCTGCAGACAGTTGGAGGGTGAGTCTTTTGATGCCTTTTACGTACGTCTTAAGAGAGCCTCGGAAGAGGTAGATATATGTCCAGGCCACCACCAGCAGTGCGAGGAGACCCAGTTGAAGCAGGTGATCCTGATGGGTGTTAAGGACGAGGAACTTGTCCAACGCCTCACCTCCCTCGACTCTTCCTCTTCTCTTAAGGATGTGTCGACGATATGTCGCTCCTATGAGGCTGCCAGGTGTGCCACCTCTGCCATCCGTGCTCCCCCTACAGCTGTACGCGCTGTGTCCCGGTACAAGAAGGACAAGAAGTCCGTTCCTACGCCTTCGCCCACCACGTCCACGCCCGGTTTATTTTGCAACAACTGTGGTAAGCAGCACGGAACACAGGTGTGTCCAGCTGCTCAGTCTACCTGCAACAGTTGTGACCGTAAGGGTCACTGGTCACTCACAGTACGGTGCCCAGCCAAACGCGTCCAGTGCAATGTGTGCGGTCGTCTGGGCCACTATGACAAGTGTTGCCCTTCCAACAAACCCAAGGGACCGCGTCGGCGGAAGCTTCAGCCCCCTTCCACCAGAGAGGGCCGCCCACAGTCTTCCAATCAGAGGCACGACGACTCCTGACAACGCTCGAGCCACATTAGGAATGTATGCTCCCCCCCGCGTCCCAGGACCAAAGTCCCCCAGTACATCAGTGTCATTGTGACCTACCGCAGTGTGTCATCCCGTCTTCAGATGTTGCCCGACACCGGCGCTGATGCTACAGTCATCGGTCCCCAGCATTTGCAATGCTTGGGGCTCTCTCCAAGTGATCTAGGACCGCCCCCCAAGGATCTCCGCTTTATGGCAGATGGTTCACAGATGACCCCGGCCCTGGGTTCACTCCAAGCACAAGTCACCTTTGGCAACAGGTCGTGTCAAGCCTGGATTGATGTGCATAACGGTGTCCAGACTCCTCTGCTGTCCTACAGACATTGTCAGGAGTTGGCCATCATCTCCCAGGACTTCCCCAAACCTATTCTTGAGGTAAAACACGCCAACAGGGTGCAAAAAGGGAGCAGCAACGACCCTGCTGCCGCCCTACCCCTGCCTCTTGCCAGTGACACCTCTCCTTCGGATGCTCGGAAGTACTTCCTGAAGGAATTCAGCGACGTTCTGGTGACCAAGTCCGCTCTGGAATCCAAGCCTCTCAAGAAGATGGCAGGCCCCCCCATGAGGATCCACCTGAGGGACGACGCGAAGCCATTCGCTATTTACACCCCTCGACTGGTTCCCCTGGCCTTCCGCGAGGCGGTCAAAAACGAGCTGGACTCCATGGTCGCCCAAGAAATTATTGCACCAACCGGCGATGACCCGTCTCCATGGTGTCACCCGATGGTTGTCGTCGCAAAACCTAAAGGTGGTGTTCGGATCACCACTGACCTTTCCAAGCTCAACAGCCAGGTGTCTCGTCCTGCGCACCCTTCTCCCACGCCCTTTGCAGCCATACGCAGCGTGAACCCGAAGGCGCGCTTCTTCACGACGATGGACGCCCTGTGTGGATACTGGCAGATAGAGCTTGCCGAAGAAGACCGATCACTCACAACTTTCATCACCCCACATGGACGTTACAGTTATTGCCGTGGCCCCATGGGATTCGCCGCTACAGGAGACGCTTTCTGTCTTCGAGGTGATATGGCTCTACAAGGTCTGGCAAACTGCGTGAAAGTGGTCGACGACATACTCGTGTACGACGAGGATTATATGGATCACCTCTGCCGTATCTACGAGGTACTCAAGAGGTGCCGAAAGCACGGCATGACCCTAAATGCCGACAAGTTTGTTCTGGCCAGCTCTTCAGTTGACTTTTGTGGGTACACCCTCTCAGGGAATGGTGTCGCAGCTGACCCGGAAAAGGTCCGCGCCATCAGGGATTTTCCCACCCCTGCTAACCTGACCGACTTGAGGTCCTTCATCGGTCTCGTCAACCAGTTAGCAGAGTTTTCGTCGGACATCTCCGCAGCTGCTCAACCACTTCGCCCCCTGATGAGCCCCAAGAGGACATTCCTGTGGACCCCCGACCACGACAAGGCCTTCCAGCAAGTGAAACAGGCCCTGTCTCGTCCACCTGTCCTCGCCACGTTTGGCCCAGCCTTGCCGACAGTTCTGCAGACAGATGCCTCACGCTTGTATGGCGTGGGATACGCCCTACTGCAGGATCATGGTGGAGGGCAGTTCCGGCTCGTCCAGTGTGGCTCGCGTTTCCTCTCTGACACCGAGACGCGCTACGCCACTATTGAGTTGGAGCTGTTGGCTGTGGTTTGGGCGATGTCCAAGTGCAGGTTTTACCTCATAGGCCTGCAACACTTTCACCTAGTGACCGACCATCGCCCGCTTGTCCCGATCCTCAACCACTACACGCTAGACGCCGTTGAGAACCCTCGCCTCCAGCGTCTGAAAGAGAAGCTCTCGGCGTACATCTTCACTGCAGTGTGGCGTGCTGGTAAGGAGCTCTGCATCCCTGATGCCTTATCCCGCTCTCCTGTCAGCCGCCCTACTCCAGAAGACCATGTACTCGACGCCGACCTCGCTCTTTCCGTCAGGACTGTGGTCACTCTCCATGCCGTCCAATCCCTTCGTTCGGACCTGTCACCAGATGACGACAAGGCAATGGAGGACCTTCGAACAGCGGCCCGAGATGACCCTTCCTATGTCCTACTTGTCGAGTGTGTGAGGAATGGATTTCCTAGCAACCGCTACGATCTTCACAACACCCTGCTCCCGTATTGGAAACTCCGCGATGAACTCTACTGCGACGGAGACCTTGTTCTGTACGGAGCACGTGTAGTTGACCCTGCTGCATCACGTCCCCACGCCTTGGCTCGCCTTCACGACAGTCACCGTGGAGCTGAGGCCACCAAACGACGTGCACGACAGACTGTGTTCTGGCCCGGCATCAACTCCGACATCTCCAATGTTGTCCGTGCGTGTGAGCCCTGCCAAGTATTACAACCCAGCCAGCAGCAGGAACCCTTCATGAGTGACGACAACCCCACCCGCCCCTTTGAGTCTGTGTCGGCCGACTTTTTCTGTGTGTCAGGAAAGTCCTTCCTCGTTATCATCGACCGTCTCTCTGGTTGGCCGGTTGTCATCAAGTGCGGTAATGACACGACGTCTGCCGCCACCATCAGCAAGTTCCGCCACTACTTCCGTGACGTGGGCATTCCTGTATGCCTGCGAACCGACGGAGGGCCTCAGTTCACAAGCCGGGACTTTGCTGTGTTCCTCGACCAATGGGGAGTCCGGCATGTGTTGTCATCGCCCCATTACCCGCAGTCCAACGGCCACGCTGAGGCTGCTGTCAAATCCTTGAAGCACCTCATCCTTAAGGTGGCCCCTTCTGGGAATATTGACTGCGAGGCCTTCGACCGGGGTCTTCTTGAACTCCGCAACACACCTAACTACACCGGACGCTCCCCTGCCCAGGTTTTGTATGGACGCCCCCTTCGTTCTTGTGTCCCTGCTCACCCTCAATCCTTCTCCAAGGAGTGGCAGGCCAAGACAGAGGATTGTGATCGCCGAGCCGCCGAACGTGTTCAGGACGTCGTCGCCCGCTACAACGACCACGCCCACTCTCTCCCCAGGTTGAGTGTCGGCACCCAAGTCCGTGTTCAGGACCCGACCTCCCTACGTTGGGACAAAGTAGGCGTAGTCATGGGTCTCGGCAGGTCACGGGACTACCAGGTGCGGTTACCCAGTGGTCGTGTGTGGTGGAGGAACCGCCGTTTTCTCCGACCCGTAACAATGCCTTCTGCTGGCCCCGCCACCAGTGTTGAGTCCCATACCCTTCCCAGTGATGAAGTCCCTCGACGCTCAGAACGGATCCAAAAGAAAAGGTCCGCTCAAGACTTTGCTATGAGCGTATAGGGGGGAGGGAGGTGTATGTATATTATGTATGCTGGATTATATATTATGTATGTATATTATGTATGTGCTCCATTTATGTAGCTAGCAGCGTGTGGCAATGTTATTACCATATCCCACATGCCTAATTAATGTGCCTGGCGACGTATGGAAGCTGCTAATGTATCACTTGCCATACGTCGTCTACAGCAGTTGACTAAGGAGCCTAGCCGGGGAGAGTGCTGCTCCCCTTTGTGTACATACTCTTATCCAGTAAACTGAACCTACAAAACTATACAGGTGTTTGTGTTCTCTCCTGTATATAGAACTTATTATTCAGAACCTAACACCCTCCTGCACGTAGGCTGTGATGGATTGGTGGTCGCTGAGACATGGGAAAGGGCAGTGTGTCTCTTCGGCAGCTTCCATCATGACAAGCAGATCCTGACTGCTTCCTAACGGAGGGACCTCGAAAAGGTGGTGCTAAACAAATGCTGTCTGACTCTTGCTCGGGCGGCCCGCTGCAGCCGTCGAGTCATCCCATAATGCAGTTGAAACAATCAAAATAATCAGATCAAGAAAAAACTTAATATTGCTACCTGGAATGTCAGAACCTTATTGGACGGAGGGGAGAGAGAAAGACCAAGGAGAATAACTGCCCTGGTAGCTAATGAGCTCTAAGAGATATAACATAGATATTGCTGCTCTTAGTGAAATCCCACTGAGTGGGGAGGACTCGCTGACGGATTTGGGGGAGGGCTACACCTTTTTCTGGAGGGGACTCCCAGAAGACACGCGCCGTGACAATGGGGTGGGCTTCGCTGTCAAAACATCACTCCTTCACAACATCCCTGAGACGCATCAGGCAGACATGCTTACAGACATCCAACAAACTGGCCTATCGGCAGTCCATTGCGACTGTCCCTCTCCCCAGTCGTTCCAACACTTGCACCACTGGATCAGGAAAAAGGAGAGCCAAGATGTGTGGTTGCAGCCTGCGCTCCTGCCTCACCACATAAATCAACTCACGCACAGCCATCAACCAGTTTATCATACCTCTCATCATCATCAAATCCCCTATACCCCCAAAAGTCCTATGGCGACAGGGACAGGCAGAGATGACAGCCGGGAGTCTCTAGTCACAAATCTGCACATGGGCGACAGATAAGCTGGTCGTTTATACATTGGGATCTAGGCAGCAGTGCAAACCGGTCCTGTCTGTGCGACTGAGCAGCCCTTTGGAGGAGTCAATCTGCTCACCCCACTTGGGGAGAGGGCTAGAAAAGGTGCCGTAAACATAGTCTGCCTAAAAACCTAACCTGACTGGGCAAATGCAATAAGTAAGGCCATCCTTATGCGGTTGAAAACACAAACAAATTCACTGATCGAAACAAAAATAAACCATACAACCTCTTATGGTCGCTGCATGGAATGTCAGGACCCTTCTGAATACTGGCAAAAATGCGCGTCCTGAAAGAACTGCCCTTGTGGCAAAAGAGCTGGCTAGGTATATTATCGACAAAGCAGCCACCAGTGAGTCCCGCCTCCCAGATGAGGGCCAACTCTCAGAACGGGTGTCTGGCTACAAATTCTTCTGGAAGGGTACGCCTGCTGAAGAGGGGAAACCAAATTTATGGAGTTGGCTTTGCCATCCGCCAACACATCCTACACAGGCTAATTGAAATGCCTATTGGGATCAACGAACGCCTCATGACGCTTCGAGTCCCATTGAATCATTCACGCCATGCCTTGTTCATCAGTGTATACGCCCCAACACTGGATGCAGAGGATGACATCAAGGAGGCCTTTTACGCCGACCTCGACAGAGTGCTAACCTCTATCCCCAGAGACAAGGTTGTGCTCCTTGTCGACTTCAATGCCAGAGTTGGCAGAGATGGACTAGGCAAATGTAATCCCAACGGCCTTCTCCTCCTGAGCAGCTGCGCTGCACGCAACCTCACTCTCACTAATACCTTGTTTAGGCAAACCGACAAGTTCAAGGGTTCGTGACAACACCCACGATCCAAACACTGGCATCTCATTGACTACATTATTGTCAGAGAAAGAGATCGCCGAGATGTCCTCATCACCCATGTCATGTGTGGCTCAGACCACTGCGACATTGATCATCGACTTGTCAGGGCCAAGGTTTCACTTCACGTCGCCCCAAAACGGAGAAGGCAGCAAGCCTCCAGAAGAGGTTTTAATACTAAGCGTCTGTAGGATCCAGCAGTACTAGATGCTTTCAGAGAGCAGCTCGAACATGGGCTGATAAACAAACATACAGCAAACCGTGAATCCCCGTGCCGAATGGAATACTCTTAATATTGTTATGATAAAAACCTGCAGAGAGACCCTCGGCAGAACAACCCTCAGCCTCGAACCAAAGCTGATACCTTCCACAAGAAGAAAGCGGTAGCCCAGCGGGAACTTCGAAATCTAAAGAACGACTAGTTTAAAAATAAGCATGTGAAGAACAAAAACTTGCATCTCAGCACAAGACGCACGAAATTTTCATTTCCACTAAAACATTTTCTGGGCCAGTCACTCGTGAAGCAGTCCCCCCCCCCCCCTCCTCTCATCTGACGGTAACCTCGTAATTAAAGACGATGAAGGCCTCCTTCAGCGCTGGTAAAAGTACTACCACTCATTCCTCAACCGAAACACCGATGTGGATGTCCTGACTACCCAGCAGGTCCCTCAGCATCCAGAGCTGACCCACCTCAGCTATCCTCCATCCCTGGATGAGGTAGCTACTGCCATCAAACAGATAAAAAATAACAAATGGGAAAAGTAGGAAATCCCCCCCCCCCCCCCATGCTCTCAAAGACTCCTCCATCGTCAATATTTATAGGAATAGGGGAGACCAGTCAGACTGTGGCAACTACCGCGTGATCGCGCTGCTGTCCGTAACTGGCAAGATTTTTGCCCGGCTCCTCCTGAACAGACTTCTTTCCGAGGCGGAAAACTTCCTCCTTGAATCTCAGTGTGGTTTTAGACCCTCACATGGCACCACTGACATGATTTTTGCTGCCAGCCAGATACAGGAAAAGTGCAAAGAACAGCATCGTGACTTGTTCATGGATTTCGTCGACTTACCCAAGGCCTTTGACTCGGTCAAGAGGGAAGGCCTCTGGTGTACCCTCAGCCGTTTTGGCTGCCCACCAAGATTCATCACTATTGTGAGGCAACTCCACGATGGCATGAATGGCAGTGTTCTGCACAATGGCACCAAGTCAGAGTTCTTCCCCTCCAAACAGGGGTTAAACAAGGGTGTGTACTGGCATCAACTCTATTTTCCATAATCTTGGCTGCCTTCCTTATTCGTGCCAGTCCCAATTTAGCCAGCGGGATGGACATCGACTCCAGGCAAGAACAAATGTGTCAGCAGCTTCCATTACTGAACTTCGGTATGCAGACAACCTCACCCTTGTTGCTCACACTGAACACGATCTACGGGAGTTCCTGAACACCTACGCAGATGCATATGCACACTTCGGCCTTGAGGTGATTGTATGGAAGACTCAGATTCTCTTTCAACCTGCCCCTGGTTCACACACCTCCACAATCCAGTTTAACGGTACTACCCTCTCTCATGTTGCCCACTTTCGGTATCTCGGCTCCCACCTGTCCACCACCGCAGACATCGATGAAGAGATTCAGCATCGGATCAGAGGTGCATCTCAAGCCTCTAGCAGACTCCTAAATTGTGTCTTCAGCTGTAGGGAGCTGAAATTATGTACAAAGCTGCACGTATATCGAGCAGTGGTCCTCCCCACCCTGCTATATGGCAGTGAAACATGGGTCACATACAGGAGGCACCTGAAGGAACTTGTAAACTTTCACCAACGTAGTCTACGTTCCATCCTCTGAGTTCGTTGGGAAGACAAGAGAACTAATGCCAGCATTATTGCTAGCACCAACTGTAGGAGCATCGAGGCTACCATTATCCATGAAAAACTATGTTGGACTAGCCATGTTACCCGCATGGACGACAATAGACTGCCAAAGCAGCTACTTTACAGTCATCTAGTGAATAGTAAAAGTAACGATGGCGGGCAATTTAAAAGGTATTAGGATAGTTTAAAGGCAAACCTGAAAAAGTGCCAAATCGACCCCCCTCACCTGGGAGTCGATTACTCCACATCGTAACGCTTGGAGGAGCACCACACGAGAAGGTGTCAATACTTTCGAGTTAGCCAGACTGCAAACCGAGGCAGATAAGAGCCAACGCCGGAAAGAAGCTGCCACCGTCCCTCCCGCAGTAGATGGCGCCTTCCACATGTGCAACGAAAGTGAACGAGGCTGCGGGTCCCGTATCGGTCTCTTAGTCACCTCAAAACTCACTAACCTGGGTGACATCCCTAATACCTCATATCATTGTATCCTAGCTGGATGATCGTCATACTCGATTCCGAGTGAAAGCAAAGTAGTAGTTGTAGTGTGCGTGTGTGTGTTTGTTGTAACCTGTGGTGTAAAGGTCAGCTTCCTTGCCTCTCAAGCGAGCGGACTCGAGTTCGATCCTCGGGCAGGGTGAAACTATGGGCAAGTATTTTTAAGCCATTTGCCTCTGTCTACCCAGCAGTAATTGGGTACCTGGATGTTAATCGATTTGCGTATTGTATTCCGCCGGTAATGGTTAGGCAGTGCAGTTGGCGAGTTGTCCGGTCTTCTCGGATTATTCCGTGACACTAGGTCGTGCAGCTCGTTAACTTAGGGTGTGGTTGTTATGTTGGCGACAGCTTCACCACCTTAAACAAATTCACGCCTAGATGGCCCTTGGGCCGGCCAGCCTTTATTTCGTGGGCCTTCCATTATTATTATTATTATTATTATTATTATTATTATTATTATTATTATTACATTATTATTACATTATTATTATTATTATTATTATTACAGTAAATGTATGTAGGTACGATAAATATATCTATAATATTGGTTGAACTTAAAATACCAGAGTCCTTTTAGAGACAAATGCCTTAATATCGTTAGGAAATCTTTTTTATAGAACTGATCCTAAGCCTCCCCATGACAATAATACTTAGTAATACTTTTAACAACATATTCTCTCAAATTCCTCTACAACTGAAAACCTGGAATGTAAATGTAACATTTAGTAACAAACTGAAAAACAAATGTTAATTAAGAACTCTCCCAGCAATGCAAGTGGCTGCATTTACAAGGTTCCTTACAAGGAGTCTAATATGTTCTACTTTGGGCAAACGGGAAAAGATTTTATAACTAGACTTAAACAGCATAAATATAGTGTTAGGACAGGCCTAGAATTCAATGCTCTATTCATTCATATGAGAGACAATAAGCATTGCATTGACTGGGATAATGCCTCCTCAATATTACCGAGGAATTCTTGGAATTCAATTGTCAGTAGGAACATTATAGAATCTCGTCTCATTAAACATACTGAATCTGTGAACGTGAATTTGAGTAATGGTATGTACTAATTGGACAATTTTGTGGTTAACATGATTTGTAACAAGTGGAAATGCTTATGGTCAGACAGGCAAAGAGACAAATGGACAAGTTGTGTCCAACCCATTTATATTTACCATAGATCCTTGAATGTCAAAGACATTACAATGAATTCATTAAAAATATTTTTTGAACCACAGTTATCATAGTTACAATTATTAATTACTTTACAACATACACGTTATTTGCTGCGAACAGTAAACAGGTGACCACAGACTCAACATACATGCAGTAATACTTACACCAATCCATAAAACATTCTGACAAGTGATGGAGGAGTTAAAGGCGCTCTCCCACATGGTAATATTCGGTAAGAGACCAAATGACTCATCCTTCACAACAAAGTGGATTTTCTCCTCTCTTGGCCTGTGACAAAAAAGTTATGATTAAACTCTTACAATACACAAATAACTTTACTTAAGGCTGATCATAGTATAATGTTACATGTTACCATCAGAGACCATTCAGCCAACATTCTTACTTTGAATATGCAATCAAATATTTTCTGATTCCCTTCATGCACTAATAGTGTAATGTTTTGCACTCTTTGCAATGTTTCTACATTGAACTGTTAAAGTATTATCAACTCCAAACAAAGACAGGAAAACCAATCATTCTTTGACAGCAAAGGACTTAACCAAAACAAACTTGTTTCTTGATAAAAGTGTTTAGTTTAATACCCAAGTCTAGTTTAAAGAGCCTCATAGAAAGGCTTTCGACAGCGTACCCCATGAAAGGTAGAATATTAAACTGGAAGAGTACACAACTCGCAGGAGTGTACTGGGCCCATTGTTGTTTGTCTCATAAACGACAAGCCAGAAGCTATACTATATGCTACTCCATACAAAATTTCACAGACGATGCCAAGTTATCCATGGAAATTAAGAACCAAACGGACTGTGAAGAGCTACAGAGAACTGTGTCACGATTTAGTATCATGAAATGCAAGAGAATGCACCTAGGGCGCACCAACAGTAAGGCGGCTTATAATGTGTCCAAACGGGGCAAAGAAACCGCATTAACGGAGACTTAATTTGAAAAGAACCTGGGTGTGTATGTTGACAAATCTTAGTTGTTCCGACCAAGCAACTATGCTACAGTATAAGTCTTATAAGAAGATTGTTAGATACCTAGACAGTGCGTCCCTCGTAATGCTATTCAAGTGCGAGGTGCTTCCCCTTTTTGGAGTACTGTCAACCGGCCCGGTCTCCGAGATATGCTAGAGACTGTCAGTTGGTTGAAAACATCCAAAGGAGGGCCACCAGACTGATGTCTGTACAGCGACAGCTCAGTTACCCAGAGATTAGAATGCCTTTAACTCCATAGCTAATACTATAGACGGGTAAGCAGTGACTACTTAGTCGAGTGTCAATAACTGGAGCGGGCAGACTCCCACCCCACTATAGATCACATCTTAAGGTTGAAGAGGCCACAAGTTAAAAAAATTGCCAGGGCAAACTTTTTCAGAGAAAAGGTTGTGAACTCTTGAAACAATATGCCAGAATGCTCTGTGACAGCACTGACTATGAGCTCATTCAAGACCAGATTTGACCAACACTAGTGCAGGTACAGATACATTCTGGAACCAGTACATGCCCAGTACTTGCCAACAGCAGTGAACAGAAATAGAACTGACCACCCAAGCAGCTAATGGGCCAATCAGTGGTAAAGATAAAGTATGACGACAGGAGGGATGACTCGGATGGTTTCAAGTAAAATATCAATGGTTATGAGTCATTTATGAACCAACAAAACAATAATTTCATCCACAATCATCCATATACAGTACAATGTTGATATTTTCTCACCTGGTGGGCAGGGGAGTAATGTTTATGTCCTCAAGGCCAGCTTCTTGGAGAAACTTGTAAGTCTGAAGGAGATATATCTTATAAATGTAAACAATAGAGATAAATTGAAGGAAATGAAGTGTTTCAAATATCTAGAATTCCATGTGAACCCTAATACAATGAATACTTGAAACAATGACTACCTTAATCAGATAAAGTTCAAAGGAATTTCGAGAGAAAGTTGCATCATAGGAGGCAACACTATGAATATGTAGGGGTTGTTGAGCTGACATTATTACAAAGGTGTGAGGCATGGAGTATGGATAGGTGCAAGAGGAACTAAAATTATACATTTGAGAGCAATATGTGAGGAAGATAGGATGCAATGAGTCTGAGCCAATCCTTTCAGAAGATTTTTAGTTAAAATTATTCAGCAGCAGTGCAGTGAGGAGTATAAGAAATTCCTGATAAACCTGAGGCAGAAAAGAAAGGAAATAAGGAACTAGAGAAAGGTATCAGAGGCAGGTAGAGCCACAGGGAAACAGATGAATGTGGGTGTATGAATGTGACTTGACTAAAATCCTTATAGAAAGTGTAAAATATACCAATGTCTGACTGCACCCTAAAGGGTATTGAAGGTAGAAAAAATGGGGTAATGGCTGATAATGTAGTGGGTTTAGATTCATTTACAAGTCGGGAATAATTGTGTTCTTGTAAAAGATCGTGTTATAGAAAATCGCGTAATAGAAATAACAGGGCTTATGGAGAAAATAGGGTTAGGTGCAGATTACTACTCGAAATCGAAAAAATTTAGTAGTTAGCCTAACACAAAGGATAGCACAGTCTAAATAAATGTTACATTCATATCTAATAATGAAATCATACAGTAAATGTAACACTTAACCTTGAAAAAATATGAATGTAACTTGATGGGGGAGAAGGGTGATTTTGAGGTTGATAAGAACTTCTCTTCAAGGGTTATATCCTTTCTTTTACGATCATCACCGGGAATTCTATCACCAGAACGCTTCTTGGAGATATTCTTCTTTACCATATTCACAGTTAATACCACAAAATTGGAGAAATAGTAAGCAAAAATCGCGTTATAGCAAACAACCGTTCGCGTTATACAAATATCGTTCCTCTACAGTATTCATAAATCGCGTTAGAGCAAATTCGCATTATCAAAACACGCGTTATAGCAGAACTCACTGTACATTCTAGAATATTCTTTCATAATTAATTCAACAATATTATCAATATATAAACGAAAATTTCATCAACTTTACCAAAAATAACTGCTGCATGGGACAGAAAACAATCAAAACCTAGTTTACAAAATTATAATACGAAATTATGCCTCGGCATAACACTACCCCCTCCCTAAACCTTGTGTCGTCCCAACACACTCATTCCCTATATACATGATAATCCTGAAACCTGGTAGGTCTCCTCTTCTTCCGCTGCTGCCGCCGAGGTACTGGGATGTCTTCAGAGTCCTCTCTTGGCGCAGCAACCTCAGTCACCTCCTCAGATCGGCCCCCCTCTCCTGTCACGTCCATGGTCTATGGTCGGATTCCCCTGATCGGGGCGGTCCCCAATTCTTCCAGGATCTCTGGTCTGGTCCTCTTCGGTGGTAGGTGACTGCTCCTCAGAGTCTTCCCAGGTATACTGCCCTGACCAATGATACTGCCACAGATGATTGACGTGGACTACCTTTGGCTGAGCCTTCCTTCTTCCCCTTATCCGGTAGGTCACATCTGAAAGGCGTTCCACTACAGATAATGGTCCTTTCCATTGATTCTGCAACGTCAGTGACTGACCCTTCTTCCGAAGAGGGTTATAGAGCCAAACCTTATCACCGTCCTTGTAACAAAC
The DNA here is from genome assembly GCA_958450375.1 of Homarus gammarus. Classification (NCBI taxonomy): domain Eukaryota; kingdom Metazoa; phylum Arthropoda; class Malacostraca; order Decapoda; family Nephropidae; genus Homarus; species Homarus gammarus. The sequence continues at coordinate 58,299 of CAUDMG010002857.1, forward strand.
CCGGCTTGCTTTGACATCATGGTTGCGTTTCATCACTTCACCCGAAGAACTCCAGAGCTCCTCGAACTTGATGGTGGACCTCCATCAACCTTTCTTGGAGGCTTTTGACATAACTGGTGGTTTCTTCAGGAAATTCTTCATCAGGTGGTCTTCCTGTCAGCAGGTCCACTGGCAGCTGCAGTTCGTGACCCTGCATCAGTTTTGCCAGTATGTATCCAGTTGACTCGTGGGCAGCCGACCAATATGGCATCAGCAGACCAGACAGCTTCTGAACCCATTCTGTCTGCCCCTCAATGCAAAACTTGGCCAGTTCTTGTCCCAAGGTCCAATTAAACTTTTCAATCATTCCGTCTGACTGTGGCCGAAGTGGAGTGGTCCTCGTCTTCCTTATGCCCAATAGTTTACAGCACGCGCCAGATACAGCTGACTGAAAATATCTGCCCTGGTCCGAGTGCAACTCGTGGGTCACACCAAACCGACAGAAGAACTGGTCCACCAGTATCTTGGCAACAGTCGTGGGTTCCTGATTTGGGATGGCATAAGCTTCTGGCCACTTAGTGAAGTAATTAATAGCCACACAGGTGTACCTATTCCCATCTGCAGTGAGTGGCAGAGGTCCTGCAATTTCCACTGCTACCCTCTCCATAGGTGCAACTGCATTGTACAACAGCAGTGGGGCACACGTGTGTAGCTTTGGTCCCTTCTTGGCGCAGCAGACATCACATGAACGGCACCATTCTTCACTTCCTTACGCAACTGTACAATAATATACATCCACTGCTGCTGCACAATAAGGTACAAACGTACACACACGCTGCTGCTCAATAAGGCACAAACATACACACACTGCAGCACAATAGGGAACAAACGTACACACACTACCGTACAATAAGATACACATGTACAGTACACACACAGCTGCAAAATAAGGTACACACATAGCCGCACAATAAGGTACACATGTAAACACACTGCTGCAAATTAAGGTACATGCACTACTGCACAATAAGGTACACACACACACTACTGCACAAAAAGGTACACACACTGTTGCAAATAAGGTACACACAATGCGGCACAATAAGGTACACACTGCTCCACAAAAGGGTACAAACGTACACACACTCAAGATGTCTGATTCAAGTTGCCTTTAATAAACTGGGATTAAGATTGGAGAGAGTGGAGTTCGCCAGTCACGTAACGGACGTTACCTGTGTCATTGTGTTCCCAGCGAACCCAGGACGAGGCAAAGCCTGGCTGCAGCTGCACGGAGTGTAAACGTAACAACATAGGAATGGAGGAAACTGCAGCGGGCCTATTGGCCCTTACTGGGCAGTCCCATTTTCACCCAACCCCTATCGCTCATATATCCATCCAACCTATTTTTGAAGCTATCCAGCGCATTCGAGTTAGTATGACGATGTTTGGTAACTTGTTCCATTCATCCACTGCTCTATTTCCAAACTAATGTTTACCTATTTTGCGCCTAAATCTAAATTTGTCTAATTTAAAACCATTGTTACGAATTCGCTCCTGGTTGGATAGTTTGAGTATCTTTGAAATGTCCCCTTTGTTTAGCTCTGACTTCCATTTATACACCTCTATCATATCACCCCTCACTCTACGTCTCTCGAGGGAGTGCAAATTAAGATGCTTTAACCTGTCTCTGTACTCAAGGTTCCTAATGCCCGGGATTAGTCTTGTCATTCTTTTCTGAATTCCTTCTGGGGATTCTATATCCATTCTGCAGTACGGTGACCAGAATTGAACTGCGTAATTCAAGTGAGGTTTCACAAGCGCAAGTTAAGGTTTTAGGATGACCTCGCTGGTCTAGTAACACTCCTTTGCATGAACCCAAGTACTTTGTTACCTCCACACAAACCAGTTTTCAAAAGAGTTGAGTTGATACCTACAGGGTAGGTCTTTTATTGCCTTACCAGTGTGCAGGCGAGGTACTGTATGATAGCCAAGACCCTTTAGTCTGGCACTTCTGGGAGAAGAATGATGCAACACTTAGTGTACAGGTATGTGTGAAATTTAGCTCGGTATAAACAAAACTGTGTTAAAAATTAAATCAACCCGATTAGAACGCTATGTTGTAAGGCTGGTGGAGGCAATCTGTACTTGTAAACGGGTGCCAGTGACGTTGCCCCATGGTAACTTCGGCCCAAAGACCAAGGCCTTCTTCCAGTGGTGACCTCTGCCCATTTCAGTGATTACCCAATGATTTTCTTGGGTAACAGTTAAGTCATATAAAAAGGTACCATTGCGGTTAGGTCAGGACAGTGCTCCCCAACCTTTTGTAGGTTCTACATTCAAGTCTGGACTCACCCCATAAGATGTGAATTACATGAAAGCGCTTGGGAACTTCTCGTTTTCTTTTTCCTTGTGGTTATCAGCATATACCTGAATCACGTGCACCTATAGTGATTTACTTGCATTTATATATATATATATATATATATATATATATATATATATATATATATATATATATATATATATATATATATATATATATATATATATACTTCATTTTTAGTCCATTTAACACGCGGACTTTGAACATACAATCAACGACCTCACCAGCAAGGAATCGAACCCTCGACCTACTGGGTGTGACTAGGGAGCGCTTACCGGCTAGGCCACAAGGACACTAAAAGCAGTTCTAGACTCTGTTATATTTCACACAAAGCCTGTTCATCGAGCTGATGGCGCCGTGAACCTCAATGGGAAACTGCCCGTGCCTCGTATGTGGTGTCAGTAGCATTTTACCGAATCCAGCTGGTACGAAACGCGAGGTACATATATATACTTCATTTTTAGTCCATTTAACACGCGGACTTTGAACATACAATCAACGACCTCACCAGCAAGGAATCGAACCCTCGACCTACTGGGTGTGACTAGGGAGCGCTTACCGGCTAGGCCACAAGGACACTAAAAGCAGTTCTAGACTCTGTTATATTTCACACAAAGCCTGTTCATCGAGCTGATGGCGCCGTGAACCTCAATGGGAAACTGCCCGTGCCTCGTATGTGGTGTCAGTAGCATTTTACCGAATCCAGCTGGTATGAAACGCGAGGTACATATATATACTTCATTTTTAGTCCATTTAACACGCGGACTTTGAACATACAATCAACGACCTCACCAACGTCCGCGTGTTAAATGGACTAAAAATGAAGTATATATATGTACCTCGCGTTTCATACCAGCTGGATTCGGTAAAATGCTACTTGACACCACATACGAGGCACGGGCAGTTTCCCATTGAGGTTCACGGCGCCATCAGCTCGAACAGGCTTTGTGTGAAATATAACAGAGTCTAGAACTGCTTTTAGTGTCCTTGTGGCCTAGCCGGTAAGCGCTCCCTAGTCACACCCAGTAGGTCGAGGGTTCGATGCCTTGCTGGTGAGGTCGTTGATTATATATATATATATATATATATATATAAATGCAAGTAAATCACTGTAGGTGCGCGTGATCTAGGTATATGCTGATAACCACAAGGAAAAAGAAAACGAGAAGTTCCCAAGCGCTTTCATGTAATTCACATCTTCAGGGGTGAGTCTGTACTCATCCCTGAAGATGTGAATTAAACGAAAGCGCTTAGGAACTTCGTGTTTTCTTCTTTCCTTGTGGTTATCAGCATATATATATATAAATATATATATATATATATATATATATATATATATATATATATATAATCAACACCTCAACCCGCCAGGATTCGAACCCACGGCCCACAAGCCTATGACTGTGACCGGGGAACGCTAACCGCTGGACCACCAGGATACTAAAAGCAGTCCTAGACTTTGCTATATTTCACACAAAGCCTGTTCAACGAGCTTATGGCGCCGTGAACCTCTAATGGGGACCACCCGTACCACTTAGGTGGTCAGAGTAACGTTTTACCAAATCCAGCTTCGAAACACGAGGATCCATATATATTTCATTGGCCCAATAAAGCACGCGGACTTCTACATACAATCAACACCTCAACCCGCCAGGATTCGAACCCACGGCCCACAAGCCTATGACTGTGACCGGGGAACGCTAACCGCTGGACCACCAGGATACTAAAAGCAGTCCTAGACTTTGTTATATTTCACACAAAGCCTGTTCAACGAGCTTATGGCGCCGTGAACCTCTAATGGGGACCACCCGTACCACTTAGGTGGTCAGAGTAACGTTTTACCAAATCCGGCTTCGAAACATGAGGATCCATATATATTTCATTAGCCCAATAAAGCACGCAGACTTCTACATACAATCAACACCTCAACCCACCAGGATTCGAACCCACTGGCGGGTTGAGGTGTTGATTGTATGTAGAAGTCCGCGTGCTTTATTGGGCTAATGAAATATATATGGATCCTCGTGTTTCGAAGCCGGATTTGGTAAAACGTTACTCTGACCACCTAAGTGGTACGGGTGGTCCCAATTAGAGGTTCACGGCGCCATAAGCTCGTTGAACAGGCTTTGTGTGAAATATAACAAAGTCTAGGACTGCTTTTAGTATCCTGGTGGTCCAGCGGTTAGCGTTCCCCGGTCACAGTCATAGGCTTGTGGGCCGTGGGTTCGAATCCTGGCGGGTTGAGGTGTTGATTATATGTAGAGGTCCGCGTGCTTTATTGGGCTAATGAAATATATATATATATATATATATATATATATATATACTTCAGTTTTAGTCCAATTAACACGCGGACTTTGAACATATAATCAACGACCTCACGTTTCATACCAGCTGGATTCGGTAAAATGCTACTGACACCACATAAGAGGCACGGGCAGTTTCCCATTGAGGTTCACGGCGCCATCAGCTCGATGAACAGGCTTTGTGTGAAATATAGCAGAGTCTAGAACTGCTTTTAGTGTCTTTGTGGCCTTGCCGGTAAGCGTTCCCTAGTCACACCCAGTAGGTCGAGGGTTCGATTCCTTGCTGGTGAGGTCGTTGATGATATATATATATATATATATATATGTATATATACATATATATATATATATATATATATGTATATATATATATATATATATATATATATATATATATATATATATACTTCAGTTTTAGTCCAATTAACACGCGGACTTTGAACATATAATCAACGACCTCACCAGCAAGGAATCGAACCCTCGACCTACTGGGTGAGACTAGGGAACGCTTACCGGCAAGGCCACAAAGACACTAAAAGCAGTTCTAGACTCTGCTATATTTCACACAAAGCCTGTTCATCGAGCTGATGGCGCCGTGAACCTCAATGGGAAACTGCCCGTGCCTCTTATGTGGTGTCAGTAGCATTTTACCGAATCCAGCTGGTATGAAACGTGAGGTCGTTGATTATATGTTCAAAGTCCGCGTGTTAATTGGACTAAAAATGAAGTATATATATGTACCTCGCGTTTCATACCAGCTGGATTCGGTAAAATGCTACTGACACAACATAAGAGGCACGGGCAGTTTCCCATTGAGGTTCAAGGCGCCATCAGCTCGATGAACAGGCTTTGTGTGAAATATAACAGAGTCTAGAACTGCTTTTAGTGTCCTTGTGGCCTAGCCGGTAAGCGTTCCCTAGTCACACCCAGTAGGTCGAGGGTTCGATTCCTTGCTGGTGAGGTCGTTGATGAGATATATATATATATATATATATATATATATATATATATATATATATATATATATATATATATATATATATATATATATATATATATATATATATATATATATATATGCAAGTAAATCACTGTAGGTGCGCGTGATCTAGGTATATGCTGATAACCACAAGGAAAGAAGAAAACACGAAGTTCCCAAGCGCTTTCGTGTAATTCACATCTTCAGGGGTGAGTACAGACTAGAGAGAGTAATACAAATCAAGGTGTATATATACAGAGGAGGGTGAGACCAGGTCCACAATGGTCAGGTATTAGGTAATGACCCTACCTGACCATTGTGGACCTGGTCTCACCCTCCTCTGTATATATTCACCTTGATTTGTATTACTCTCTCTAGTCTGTACTCACCCCTGAAGATGTGAATTACACGAAAGCGCTTGGGAACTTCGTGTTTTCTTCTTTCCTTGTGGTTATCAGCATATACCTAGATCACGTGCACCTACAGTTGTGTGCCATTTAAAGATTAGTAGGGTCATTACCTGACCATTGTGGACCTGGTCTCACCCTCCTCTGTATATATTCATCTTGTTCTGCATTACTCTATCTAGTCTGTACTCACCCCTGAAGATGTGAATTACACGAAAGCGCTTGGGAACTTCGTGTTTTCTTCTTTCCTTGTGGTTATCAGCATATACCTAGATCACGCGCACCTGCAGTGATTTACTTGCATATATATATATATATATATATAGATATATATATATATATATATATATATATATATATATATATATATATATATATATATATATATATACAGGTAGTCGTCGACTTACGACCTAGATTGGTTACGGCCGACCGGTCGTAAGTTGATCTGGTCGTAAGTCGGCCTATGTTATAATTACCTTACGTATATTATACTGTAATGTGTAATGATAATATAATCATCTTTAAGTCATATTTTATCAACATTTTCTTTGTTCATTATTGTTACGGTCGTCAGGTTTAAGTAAATCACTGCATACTACAGTACAATTGGTTTATTATTTACACTGGGGCTGGGGCCAAAACTGTCGTACCGCCGGTCGTAAAGTCGAACAGACGTAATTCGCATAGGTCGTAAGTCGACGACTACCTGTATTATATATATATATATATATATATATATTGATAAAATCACACGGGAAAATGGAAACAACGGAGTACCTTAGCTTTCGTCTTTATTCAAGAGTTAACCCTCACTTTACGCGGTCCCGCATTCCGCGTTTACGCGGTGCCTTACCAGAACCTAACGTGCTCACATTGCGCGGTACGTGAACCCCATTACGCGGAGTGTGTCCGGGTCGACGCTATTTTTAGATTCGCCCCACCCGCCCGCCTGCCTGCCTGCCTGCCTGTGCTCCTCGCCTCTCCCTCCTCCTCCCTCCGCTTGGGCAAGCCGCGCGGTAAGGTTGCGCAGTATGTGTCTTTGTTGCGTTATCACTGACGTCATATGACGTATCGGACTGTGATTGGCCATGCATCCCTACCCCCCTCTGCTGCTAGCTGTAATTGGCTTAAAGTATTATGACGTGTCCACCCGGGGGAGGGAGGGAGGAAAGATGATCCTTGACCTAGCCGCGCCAGTTTCATCCCTCCACGCCAGACCGTGTAAACGTGCATCCATTGTTCTCTAAAATGGCTTCCACCAGACCACCACCCCCAGAGAGAAACCTTTCCTTACCTGGACCCAGCGGCACTAAGCCAAAGAAGACACGACGTTCCTTAAGCTACGAGGTGAAGTATACCATCATCCAAGAGTTGGAGAAAGGAACAAGGCAGGTTGATTTGGCGCGCCAGCATGGTGTGAACGAATCTACGATCCGGACTATAAAGAAGGATGCAGCCAAGATAAAGGAGCACATGAAGATCACAAAGTCTACAGGTGCTTCTATGATCAAGTATTTTCACAACCAGGTGCTTCTCAAGACAGAAAAATTACTTGTGAGGTACTTGGTTCATCAGGCGCGACGGAACATGGCGGTCGACACGCGCTCTGTTAAGGACTACGCACGTGAACTGTACATGGCAGTGGCACGAAAGATGGGAATTACAGAGCCCAAACCCTTTAATGCTTCCTCTGGGTGGTTACAGAGGTTTAAGATCCGGAACAAGATCACCAATATAAACATTGGTGGTGAAGAAGCGAGTGCTGACCGTGCTGCGGCTAGGGAATTTCCTCCGTTTTTACTTGAGATTATGGAGGAAGGACAGTTCAGTGACGACCAGGTGTTTAACATGGACGAATCTGGTCTTTTCTGGAAAAAGCTACCTTCCAAGTCCTTCGTTGTAAAGAATGCTAGCAGGATTCGGGGCCGGAAGATGCAGAAGGAACGCATCACCGTCCTGTTCACCACCAATGCCTCCGGTACCTGTAAGCTCAAGTTATCGGTGATCCACACAGCACGCAAGCCGCATGCCTACAAAACCATGGACATGACCAAGCTAAACGTCCACTGGCTGACCGCACGTAAGGCGTGGATGTTCTCTACACTGTCCCTCTCCTGGTTTGATGACTGTTTTGTTCCCGATGTAAAGAAATTCTGTGAGCAACAGAATGTGCTATTCAATATTTTGATGCTGCTGGACAACGCACCAGGACACTCGCCCCTACTGTTAGATCGTCACCCCAACGTAAAAGTGGTCTTCCTTCCTCCCAACACTACGTCATTAATCCAGCCCATGGACCAGGAGTTAATCTGCAATGTAAAAGCTGCATTCTCAACAAAAAAATTCCAGCTCCTGAACGACTACACCAACACCAGGGAAGAGTTGCGTAACCTGAGTGACACCACCACCGATAGCAAGAGCGAAGAAGATGAGGATCAACAGTTGGCACAGCAAAAAATACTGTTCAAACAATTCTGGAGAGTATTTAACATCAAGAAAGTTGTGGAATTCTTGGTGGAGTCATGGGATCAGCTGTCTATTGCTACAATTCATCACGCATGGAGACATGTGTTGCATGGAATACCAGGTGAGAGGAGGAGTCAATCTGTGACTGGTGAGGTTCAGAATGTTGCAGTAGCAGTGGACCTTGCCAGAGAAGCTGCACAGACTGTTACAGTTCCAGGCTTCTCCGAGACCACCAACGACGACATCCTGGAACCTGATGTGACTACCGAGGAGATGGTAGATGATGATGATGACGATGTCAGTGAAGAGGCAGGTGGTGCGTCATCCCAAGAAGAACAACACTTATCCCATAGTAATGTTAGGGGTGCCATCGAGTGTGTCGAGAAAGCCAAGCTCCTCCTTTCCGACGACTCTGACGCAAACATGTATGAAATCTTCACTACCCAGCTGTTGCAGACTATGGAGCCCTACATCAAGGTGTATCACGACAACAACACCACCAGCCGTCAGCAAAGCATAACAGATTTCTTCGCCCGCAACCCACCACAGCCAGCCCAAGCCAGTGATAGTGAAGATGACTTTGAGGGATTTGTCAGGGAAGCCCTGACAACTGTAAGTGACAGTGATGGTGATTCACCTAGTAATGGTGATTCACCTGAGGGCCAGTAATCTGCCCTCTGCCTTGGAACCAGCCTCCATCCCCATATGCCGACCCATCTCTTCTACTAACGTAAGTGTTCCACATAACTTTTAGTTTTCCTATCCTAACCTTTATTTTTCCTATGTTAACCTTTATTTTTCCTAACCTAACCTCTTCTATATTACTTGTTTTTTCATACCATCATAAAGTTAAGATAAAATTTTTACTACAACATAGTTGTGTGTCGTCAAAAAGTGGAGTTTGGGGGTCGGCCCGGACTCTATTTCAATTAATCCCATATGTTATGTTATTCACTTTACGCGTTCCTCACTTTACGCGGGACCCTGCGGGTTACATTAACCGCGTAAAGTGAGGGTTAACTGTATATATATATATATATATATATATATATATATATATATATATATATATATATATATATATATATATATATATATATATATATATATTACAGTTATATGTAGTTTTACGCGTCTGTTACCAGTTAAATGCACCTTTTCACATATCCGTTGAAACATTGTTACATAACTATTTGACAAATTTCATAACCGAATGACAGAACACATATCGAATGACAATCTAAAATAACTGTTCGTTCATGCTAACGGAAGTGATTGTCATAAGTTATGAAGTTGACAGACGTGAACAATAAACCGACAGTCTACATATAGTTTGAGAATGTAACAATTGGAGAATGACATACCACCAACAGTTATTTTAGATTGTCATTCGATGTGTGTTCTGTCAATCGGTTATGAAATTTGTCAAATAGTTATGTAACAATGTTTCAACGGATATGTGAAAAGGTGCATTTTTTGCATTTACTCTTGGACTGGACGTGTGTATTTACCCCAGTGAAAAGTCAAAGAGAGAGTCTCTCTCTCTCTCTCTAGTAAAAACACTGTCCTGTACACGACAGTTGTATCAAGTTACTACATATTTTAATTTATTTCGTTCATACAAAGAATCCCAAATTCACAATTTTCTAATAAACAAACGAGGGCTCCATAATATGCTTCCACGCCAAACTCCAGGTTGGGGACCACTGGGTTAGGGTGCCAGGTTATGCCTCAAACTAACCTAACCTTACACCCTAACATAAGATAATCTAATCTACCCTAACCTGACACTATTAGGGTGTCAGGTTAGTTTAGGGTGTCAGGTTAGTTTATGGGGTTCAGGTAAGGTTAGGGTGTTAGGTTAGGATGTAAGGTTAGGTTAGGTTAGGGTAGAAATGTTTAATAGTAATGAAATTAATGATCACCAAAAAAAAAATATATATATATCACCACTGCCACTTCGCATGTTCAATCCCCCCTCCCCAAAGAAAATTCCTGGCTACGCCCATGTATTACTGTTGGTGATTTCAACCCTTATCATGATTAGGCCGAGGTCACCACTGGATGTGAACACTAGGTGAATGGGCCAAAATTACTGTGGGCTCACTTCACCTGTGTTCCTTGTAAGCTATAGAAGCAGAGTAACACTTAAGGTAGCAACTAGTCCAATAAATCCTAATGCTGTATAAAGCTAATACTAGTTGGGCTGTCAACATTAAACGACATTACATAATATAAGGCGTAAATGACAACACAGTACCTTAATATTTCAAATATAAATAATATTAAACGTCACAAAACCTCGTAATCAACATAAAGTAACACTGACCTTCTCTTTCAGCGACTCGTTTCCGTAGTAATTTTGAACTTTCACCGTCACTTCCCACGAATCTTCTATATCCATATGTCATGTAAAAGAAAAATAGAGTTAAGTGTTTATTTCAGACAGATTGATATAATGTACTACTCTAAATACAATAAATTAGAAGACTAGTAATCAATAGGTACCTGTACACACCCCCACAAAAGTCCTGCTTCCTTTCCTCCTGAACCACGAGATTCCGACTCGTGAATCCGAAGCATTTATGGACAGAATAATTTAATTGTCTATGGAGCAGCAGCAGGAGAAGCGACAGGAAGTTTTGTGGGTATCTGTACAGTGCAAGTGTGCAATACAGTACTATAATTTTTCATCTTATATATACGAGATATCACGTCCTCAAACAATGTACTGTACTGTGCATTTGCCTGTTCACTTTCGCTTTAAATTTTAGCAATACATTACAACCTGTACAGAATTAATAACAAGCTGCTTCCCTTTATTAACACCTAATTCTCTCTCTCCCTCTCTCCTCATAACTGTACTTTCCATCTACATTAGCTTTTTAAGATTTATAAGTGCAACAGATAGATTGTAATTTATATTACCCATTGGATGACAGTGTGTTTTATTGATCAGCATGTAGCCTAGTTCACAAATGCACTTAGGAATCCCACTTGCCATTTGACACAAGTGATGACACTCCAACTGGCCATTACAATCTGAAAAATGGAGAATTTCAAAACTGGTGGTAATTTATGAAAGAGACAAACTCTTATCATGGGAATGGTCGGGAGTTTTGGGTTATATTTATGTTTTGTCTGCCATTGTGGCCTCAACCCCCAGTTATTTTATACAGGGAAGTGCCCCAGCGTGGATCGGAGATTTTCTTCTTGATTGCAAGCAGTGTGGTGATTAATTGCTGCTTTGATTCAATGCTAGGAAGTGTAAGAGATGTACCTGGATCGTACCAATGGTAAGGAGGCATATCACATCCCAACGGGACGAAGAACCTACATTAATAAAGACCGAATGTGAAAAGGACATGGGAGTGTGGGGTGTGTGTGTGTGTATTGACAATGAAATGAAGTTCTCGGTCCATCGAGAGAAGGCGAGTCAACCAAATAAACTCGCTTCAAGAGTGAGGCGCTTCCTGGTCTGGTCCCCGAGATAAGCTAGAGAGTCAGACTGTCAGAATAGAGCGTCTACATCTACCTAGCTTATACTACAGACGGGCAAGGGGTAACCTGATTGAGGTGTATACTGTAAACACCTCAGAGGGCATTACTCAGTCTAGTGTCCATACTTGGAGCTGGCGGACGCCACAGCTCAAGGGTGAAGAAGCCACAAGTCCAGAAAAATTGTGAGGGCAAACCTCTTCGGAGTGAGAATTGTGAACTCATGGAGCACTCTTCCAGAGTGTATTGTGACACCAATGAGGGAGAGCTCTTTCAAGACCGGATTTGACCAACACTGGAACAAGTTCGGATACATTCAGGAGGCAGTGCATGCCCAGTACTTGCCAACAATGTGTAACAGAGGCATGACTGACTGACTGGCCAAACGGCTAACTATCCGATCAGTGGCGAAGAGGGTAAAAGGGTAAAAGTATATACCGTACTGTACAGTAGCTAAAACAACTATATGTGCATGTGGGGATCGATATGCTCCGAAATTTTACGTGCCTAGTGACAGCCCTCAAATACCAAAATTTATCGTCCATGGTTTCATATGGTTTCCCACAAAGTATGCACAGATAGTTGTTTTAGCTACTGTACATGCTAATCTGTAAGTTGTACCTGTGATGTTTATATACGTGCTGAACTCTATACCTTAATTTTTATATATACGTACATGGCTGAACTATATTTACACTGAGTATATTGTGTATATAAATGGTGAACCAAATATAAGCTTGCATGACGATGTTGCTGAATATCCATCTACAGTACAGTGTGTCAACTGGGTACAAGTACAGTATTAGTTTACACAGCACCCACCTAGACTAATACTGTACAATACAGCAGTGCTTCTTAAACTGGTGAATGGTTCACCCTAGGGTGAATGAAATTTTTGTTTGGGTGAATGAAACTAGAGGGGTGAATGAAATAGTAAGGGTGAATGAATTAATCTTGTTTGAATTATCAAGATTTGTAGGTCTAAAGAGCTTCCAATTAAGTGCCAGCCACTGTCACAAAATTATAAATAAGAAAGTTTATGCTTATAATATGACAGAAAATGGGCCACTTGCCTCCAGCTGGGGTAAGTGCTTGGATTCTGCTATTAAACCTAATAATAATAATAATAATAATTAACGGTTTATTGAAAAAGTTCTGCAGCCCGAAGGCTGAAAATATACATTGGACATGGCATGACTGACTCATAGTTCCTCATCCTAATGTTTAATAACTAGGAAGGATAAAATCTCAGTAAGGTTATTGATTGTAGAGAATAATCCACTGACAGGAAAGCCATAGAATATCCATGGGGTTATGCAATGTTACAGCGAGAAATTTCCATGAAAATTTACACTTTATGTTGGTAAATATATCAGTAATTGTGTAGAACAAGCTGGGAAAAGATTTTATTAATGTTTTCTCATGTAGGTTTTCGTCCTAAACACAGTGGTAATAGTTAAAATTTGGGGAAATGTACAGTTACGGAAGTTAAGTCGGGGGTGAATGAAATTTTGTTATACTGACCTAAGAGTGAATGACATTAATAAAGTTTAAGAAGCACTACAGTACAGGACTGTTAAAGCTGCACTACAGTGTCTTTGATAATGTATTAATTGTCCGGTAGACAAGTTAGCAAGACTACAAGTGGCAAAGAGAATACTGTATTAAAAATGCGTGGCTCACTTTTACTATGTATTGGGGCACTGGATTCTGGATATTGGCAGTACTGGCCAAAGTATTCATCACAGATACACACTTCCTCTCCTCTGTAGTACCTAGAAGACGTAAAACACCTTTCTTGAAACTGTTTTGTAATTTTACAATATACCTCACAGTAGAGTAGTGGTGAATAGAGTAATAACAGAATTGGATGTAAAGAACAAATGGCAATTAAAACCAAATACAGAATTCAGGAGTGGATCCTTACTGGCAATGTCCGTGATAGTTACAGAGGGGCGTGGGTGTAGAGGCCGGGCAAGCATTTCCCCACTGACAAGTATCCCCTGAAGTGTTGGCCAGGCAATGACACTCAAACTGGTAGTACACTCTGAAGAGGAGAAGGGGTAATGGTTATTCTTTATTTATATATATATATATATATATATATATATATATATATATATATATATATATATATATATATATATATATATATATATATACTTCATTTTTAGTCCATATAACACGCGGACTTTGAACATATAATCAACGACCTCACCAGCCAGGAATCGAACCCTCGACCTACTGGGTGGGACTAGGGAACGCTTACCGACTAACCCACAAGGAGGGGGCGTGGCTTGCTAACTTCCAGTAACACTAAAGTAGGTTGTTATCTCTCGCCACTACTGTTCATGAAAAAAAAATAACTGATAGCACTCCTGGTTACGTCTTAGAAATTGCAAGGGAGGCTAGTGTCACCTGGCAGACTGCAAAACGTTTGTTAACTCGCTGGGAGGAGTCTGGGTACTTGGCAAACCGGCCGCGGTGAGTAATATTTTATGGTTTTCTGTCATTTGATATATTAAAATTACTAATTTCGGGTGTGTAATGCAAACAAAACATTTTAATTCTTAATTCTCTATAAATGATGTTGTAGTGGACGTCTCCCCTACAACTGCGTAGTCACAGCCACCACCTGCTACCGCCTTCCCTAGCAACCAACCAGATGTTACCGTTGCTTAGCAACGGAACCAGTTACCGGCGACTTTCTGGGTTTTCCCAACATGACTCATAGCGGCTGCTGGGTATATAAGCTCTGTCTCTCCATTGAGATTCCTCAGAGGCTGATTGGACACGGGAGGAGACGGACGTTCTTGCGAGAACAGATTTCCTAACGGTTTTTTCCGCCATAGCCCGCTGCATCTTGTGCAATTCCACTTGCACTGTAACGGTTTTTTCCGCCATAGCCCGCTGCATCTTGTGCAATTACTTGCACCTGTTCTTGTTGTTGTTGTTCTTGCTACCAAGCACTAACAATCCATCCATCCATTCATCATTCTTTTTAAAAGTGGCTTTGTCACTTTATAATTTTTTGACACCTCACGAGCGCTCAGGATTGACAATCTTAGCATTCCCTCCCCACAGTTAGTGTGAGTGACCCACACAACTGCGAGGGAAGTGCTAACTGTTGTCCTTCCTGACGTGGTTGGAGGGCTTTCTCTCTTACTTAAATTTTTTCCAATACTTACCCTGGCCGAGGCACCTGCTGATTTTTTTTTAATTCAGTATTCGTGCTAGAGCCCCCTCAGTGGTGCACACCTCACGGAGTGGGATTGTGTGTTTCCGGTGGGGGTCGGGGAAAACCTGGGCCAATCCAGCAGTGACGTCTGTGATCGTGCAGGCACACCACTGTTCGGGGGTCGTCCTTAAGTACAAGTATTTTTTTTTTTTGCACTAAGGGCCTTGCATAACCTTAGTGCACTAACATCATATATGTAAAGTATCAACCAAAGTTGTACCCAAGGGGTGGTTCCCAGCCACCCCAACCATGCCCTCTGGGAGGGGAAGCTCCAAGCCCCCCTCTGCTCGTCCAGGCAGGGACAGGCAGAGGCGGGAAGCCAATCATGACCCACGACTGCCACGACCAACGACAAACTCTGACAATGTAACGGTTACCGACAAAACTACGCAACAAAGACCAAACATTCAAGTATCAACTGAGAAGGCCCGAGTAATCCACTTTCGGACTATTGACACGTCTACCTCGTTTGACAAAATTAATGGCTTCATTATACATAAGGCCATTAAGGATCAGATAGGGGACGTGGAGAAAGTCCGAAAGACAAGAAAAGGCGAACTCCAAGTTACTGTTAAGGACGCTCAGCAAATGAGGGACGCCTTGAATCTTAGAACATTTCATTCAACAACAGTGGAACCATATATCCCAGCTTTTCTCAACACCTGTAAGGCTGTAGTTAATAGCTACGAATTTCAGGGGATGACAAATGACGAAATTAAGTTCCACATGAAAGATCAAGGAGTCGTCGATGCTTTCGTTTTTAATAGAAAGACCACAGACGGTGAACGCAAACGATCAACTACAGCTGTACTGACTTTTGAAGGACTTGTTAGGCCCACTCATGTCTTGGTAGGATATGAGAGGGTCCAGACCAAAACGTATATTCCATTTCCAATGCGTTGTTTTAACTGTCAAAGGTTTGGACACACTGGTAAGGCCTGCCGTAACACCCAGGTATGCTCCAAGTGTGCTCAGACCGGACACAGGGACGATGACTGTACACAGACGGAGGAAAAATGCTACCACTGTTCCGGTCAGCATGCTGCCTCAGACAGGAAGTGCCCTTCCTATCTGAGGGAGTATGAGATTGGTAAGGTGAGAGCAGAGAACAATTTGGACTACAAGGAGGCTAAGAGGCAGGTGGAGACGTCCTTGCAGACACCAACACCTGGAATGTCTTTTGCATCTGCTGTATCCAAAAATACCTCACCTCCCAAAATGTGCTCCACTGGAACCCAGACTGAGACCAGGACCATCTCAACACAGACTGACTTCATAATCCCCGGTTATTCAACCAAAGACGAGAACACTATTACAACCATGACCCCAAAACCCAAACCGACTCGCGACCTTACCTACCCTCAAGTAAAGAGGAGGAGAACGCAGTCACTAGAGAACTTGACAAGAGACTCAACACAACCACCAACCTTTCGCATTGTTGAAAGGTCCCCGGGGCAGGGAGCCCCTGCTGAGCAGAGTACTGGCTCTTCGGAGCTGGGAGACTGCTCACCTGATGAGGGGGATTCTTCCCTGGAACAATTTTCCCCCCGATTTACAAGAGGAAAATCTAAAGCCCAAAACGCTGACCATATCAACTCTCAGACTTAAAATTCAGTATCATCCAGTGGAATTGCAGAGGTGCTAGGAATAAAAATGCTCAATTTCATTTACTTATGTCATTATTCCGGCCGGACGTTTTTTGCCTACAAGAGACGCTACTTGCGGGTCACGACGACCCACCTGTATTCGACAACTACACGTCCTACAGGGGAGACAACCTAAGGGGGGTAGCCCTATACATTCGGAGTTCATTCGCCCAGCAAAGAGTCAGTCTGAACTTGAACCTGCAGGCTGTCGCGTGCAGAGTTAAGATTCGGACTGGCTATGTTGCCATCTGTTCACTATACTGTCCTCCGGGCGGGCTCATTGACGATGGTGAGCTTGAGGAGCTATTCAACCAACTGCCAGGAAAGAAAATGATCCTCGGCGACCTCAATGCTCACCATTTGCGGTGGGGCAGTGTCCGGAGTGACGGAAGGGGAGAGCAGGTGGCTGCAGCTATCCTCAACTCCAACTTGTCTCTTCTGAATGACGGTAGTGCGACTCGAGTGGACGAACGATTTGGCACAGCGTCGGCTATAGATCTTTCTATAGTTGACGCTGCCTTGCTATTAGATTGTAAATTTTCTACATACGACGACTCTCTGGGTAGTGACCATTTTCCGATCTGCATTTCTTATGAGTGTGGCGCCCCGACGGCTACTCCCGAGGTGCGCTACAACCTTAGGAAGGCAGACTGGGGGGCATACTCAGAAGCCGTTCGTATAGACACCATTGGACAAGACATCAACACCAAAATTACACACATACAACAAGCTATAATACACGCTGCAGATTTAACAATTCCTAAGACTTCTGCAAAAACCCACAGGCCTGGAGTTCCATGGTGGACACCAGACTGCCGACGAGTTGTCTGTGAGCGAAATAGGAGTTGCCGTTTATTTAATAGAATTCCATCACTTGTAAACTTAATTGAGTATAAAAAAGCTAGAGCCAAGGCTAGGAGAGTTCTCAGGGAGTGTAAGAGAGAGTCTTGGCGGGCGTTCGTCTCCACTATTAACAAGGATACCCCTTCCTCTGAGGTATGGTCCGCTATAAACCGGGTCAGATCCAAAGGAGGAAGGAGTTTTATCCCACAGGTGAGTAGTGGAGGGCGGATTCTCGACGATCCCCAGGCCATTGCCAACACCCTAGGCCAGAAGTTTGCAGATGCCAGTAGCTCCACCAATCATGATCCACGCTTCGGCGTGTTCCGTGATCGTGCCGAGCTCTTGCATCTCGACTTCGAGAATGGGGACGAACAGGGCTACAATCGAGCATTTTCCCCAGAGGAACTTTCCTTTGCTATTAATAAGGGCAAGGGCTCTACTCCTGGACCTGACGGTATACGATACGAGATGATTAAGCACCTTGACCAGGGAAACCTGGACAAATTGCTAGAAGTGTACAATGAGATCTGGACGTCCAGAACGTTTCCAAACTCATGGCACTTTGCCCATGTCGTACCGATCCCGAAGAGGGACAAATGCCCGAATAACACCAACTCATTCCGTCCGATTTCGCTCACAAACTGTCTGTGTAAGGTCATGGAACGTATGATAAAGCGTAGACTAATGTATTTTTTGGAAAGTAACAACTTATTGAATGATCGACAGTGTGGTTTCCGCCAAGGTAGAAGCACACTAGATCATTTAATAAGTCTTGAAACTGACATCTCAAAAGCTCTTTGCAGTAAAGAAACATTAATTGCAGTATTTTTAGACATAGAAAAAGCTTTCGACATGACATGGCGGACTGGCCTCATGATGAAGCTCCACGCCATGGGTCTGAGAGGTAATTTGCCAATTTTCATCAGTAATTTTTTGCAAGACCGGACTTTTTCCGTCAAACTAAAAGGTAACGTAAAATCAGACATATTTGTCTTAGAAAATGGAGTTCCACAAGGTAGCGTTTTGGGCCCGATTTTATTTCTTGTAATTATTAATGATTTCCTATCACCAGCCCCCAGCTTGAGTGACCTCAAATTCTCCTTGTTTGCTGACGATTGCGCAATCTGGCGCTCCTCTCGAGTTGAGAGGCTATCTGCACAAAGGGTGCAAGCCGGCCTAAAAGCCGCGGAACAGTGGGCAATACAATGGGGATTTAGGTTTTCAGTTGAGAAGACAGTAGGAGTAGTCTTCACTAAGAAACGTAACATTAGAAATCCAGTATTAAAATTAAATGATACTCCTATTAAATTTCAGACTTCAGTAAAATTTCTTGGTGTTCATTTTGACCGGAAATTAACGTGGAAAAACCACATTAACGAACTTGAAAGTAAATGTCTTAAAGTCACAAACATCCTGAAAGTTTTATCAGGTACTACATGGGGAGCCGATAGGAAATCTTTATTAATGGTGTATAAGACCCTGATCAGATCAAAACTTGATTATGGATGCCAGTTGTATGCTTCGGCATGCGACACCACACTCGCAAGGCTAACCAGAATACAGAACCGATGCCTTCGTCTATGTCTGGGTGCCTACAGGTGTACACGTGTAGTTAAACTAGAGGTTGAGGCCCACGTCCCTCCACTTCACATCAGGAGGGACATGTTGACGCTAAGGTACGGGTTGAGTGCGGCTAGGAAGCGCGGCACAGGCCACCCAGGTTGGTGTGCTGTTGCCAACTTCCGTTTCCTGCAGCTGCGTAAGTCCCCGTCCTCGGTTGTCCGCCTCCAGACCTTGTGCCAGGGTGCTGGTATCCATTTCGGAGATGTTGATAGATACGTTCCACCGTTGTGTCCGCCATGGGAGAACCCCAACCTCCATGTGGAAACATCGTGGCTTCCGGGAGCAAAGAATGACTTTCATCCTGAGCTCCTGAGGCAACTTTTCTATCAATTTCTTGAAGGATTCAGCACCTATACTCACGTGTACACCGACGGGTCCAAGACTGACGACAACGTTGGAGCCGGTATCTGGAGCAGAGACGAGGAGTGGAGCTCCCGCCTGCCGCGGCATGCAACTATTTTCTCTGCAGAAATGTTCGCAATTAGTAAAGCCATTGACATTGCAATAACAAGCAATGTCAGTGATGTTGCTGTCATTTCAGATTCCATGTCAGCTCTTAAAGCAATTGAAGGTGGTGATACTACCAGCAATGAAATACAGGGCAACATTATTAATAAATTACATGAGTGTGCCAAGAATATTGTGCTGGTGTGGGTGCCTGGGCATTGTAACATTTGGGGCAATGAACAGGCAGACAGATTAGCAAGAGCGACTGTGGGTCTCGGGGAGACAACTAATGTGCCCTGGGAGACTCAGTCGTGTCTCTCCTTGGGGAAGACATATACATTTGAAAAGTGGCAACATGATTGGACTAGGCTAAATCTCCACAACACCTGGAAGCCTAACATAGGTAACTGGCCCTCAGCATACAGGAAGAATAGGAGGGAAGAGGTCGTTCTCGCCAGACTTAGGCTGAACTGCACCTATCTGACCCACCTAGGGGCCTACCTTGATCAGTCCTTTCCACCCATCTGTTCCACTTGCAACCAAACTCTCTCCATCAAACATATTCTGACTGAGTGCAGCCAGTACGAACCAGAGCGCCGGCAGCTGGTTATCCTAGCTGCCGAGCAAGGCTTCGTGCTGACTGTACCCAACCTATTGCAAGATGATGTCACCATCAGTGACGTTGTAATAACCTTCCTCAAGGAGACCCATCTTATCGGCATGCTATGATTGACACACGCATGAACTCTTTTTATATCTATTATATGTATACAACCATGCCTAAAGAAAATAAAAATGAATAAAACAAAATTAAAACATACAACATGAGAAACACATCACAAACCTTATCATTACATACAACACTCACATTTATCAAGTTAAACTGACACCCACCAACACATATTCAAACAAAAAGACACGGGCTACAAAAGACTTTAAAAAAAAAAAAAAAAAAAAAAAATCACAGAGAAACTAGTCACCTGACAAGCCATTTCATCTGGTTTGTCAGTAAATCACCATCATATCACTCATGCATACCATAATTCATCCCCAATAAAAAACAACAAGAAGAAAGAACTAACCAAAATACCAAGAACAAGAAGAACACAAGAATAACAAGAAAAGAAGAAACAAGAACATCAGATTAGTTGTAGCAAAAAAGAAGAGCAAGATTAGAAGAAGAAAGAAAACATCAGCTCCGGCCGAAATAGCCTAATGGCGAAGAGGCCAGAAATCCCTAACAACTTTGAATTGAGATTCATTCTGACCATTCTTCTTGAACAAGCAACACCTCCTCCTCCGCCGCTGCCTGGCTGCCTTCGCTTCTCCTCACCTGCCTGGCGGTCCTCGCTCCCGCCAGCGAGCATGGCGACCCACCAGCTGTCCTTCTCTGAGCTTCCTCACCAACCAACTCTCATTCTGCCCATCTTCCTGAACAAGCACCTCCAGCACCAGACTGTCTATCATATAACTTATATTATACAAGAAAACCACATTAGAGTTTCCTTCCATCCTGAGTGCTAGACAACATAAATATCTCGATACCCCTACAATGTAATACCACGATTTACAGGCGAGGAGGACAACGATCAAATTCTAGCAGAGGCCGAGCGTCACCCTTTCACGAATGCTGTGGCATTGAGGATACGGCTCGACCTGAGCGTGTCTGCCAGGACAGTCCCACGGCGTCTACATGAGGCAGACGTTTACCACCGCTTCTCAGCTCGGAAGGACAGGCTGCACAAGAGACACATGATGGCACGGCTTGCGTTTGCCAATGAATATATCAGTAAAAACAAATATTATTGGCCCAGACTTAATTTTTCAGATGAAAACCCGTTTCGTCAACAAGTCACGGGGCCCTTTCACTGTTGGTGCACCAATAACTGCCGCTACGAACGTCAGAATAATTACATGGTAAACATGTGGGGTGGGGTCAACCTCAATACCTTGGGGGAGTTGGCAAGCATAAATGGTCGGTTCACCTGGAAGAGGTGATGCTGCCCACCGTCCGCACTTACACACTCCCCTATCCAGAAAAAAATATTCTACATGCAAGTAAGAAGTTTATTTTCAGACATTTCATTTTCCAAAGTCGCGAATTTCACCTATATGGAGCCGCAAACTCATGATATCGTAAAGTGTTAACAAATTATGTTTGACGAATACTTTCCACTTCCAGAATAACTGCCTTGTTCACACGGCAAGAGTGGTGAACTGCTGGTTCGAGGAAAGGATAACGAAATTGAGCTTTTGGACTGGATAGTCAACTCTCCAGGTCCATATTTATTAAGTTTCTTTCAGTTAAACATTACAACCATTTACACTTGTGGAGTTCATACAAACTTTTCCTTTACCCATTGGAATAATTATGTTGTATTTTTTAATGAAACATTTAATACCACAAATATAATATTGTATAGGACTATTGCTTGTGTTTAAAGGTTACTATAAATGTTTGTGAATACCCCCAAACCTCTACCCTATAGAGACCGTTTGGGCTCAGATTGTGAACGCGTGGGAGCCCGAAGACGAGTGCACAGCCGCACACAGGCCCAGCTTCTCCATCACACCAGGGACGAGTGGGAGCGATTTCGCAGGAACAAACCCACCATCCATAACATTGTGTCCTCGGTCCCAAGACGAACTCCTCGAGGTTATAAAAGGGGAGGCCATTGGACGGGCTATTTATCCTGCATGACCTGTGTTGGTAAGAACTAAAATTAAATATAATTTCCACCCTCGTATTTTCAACATTTCTCCTCATATACACGATATTATAAATATCTAATTACCGTTGTTTAAAACGTAAACTGTAACTTGAAAAATGATGATCAGGGAAATGGATGGCACACTATAATAATGTAATCATAAAATAAAGAATGTTCATCTATTACTCTTTCAGAAAACCTAATATAGCGAGGAAAAAAAAAAACAATTATCTGTCCTTTCAAGAATCTTCCTGCTTTCTTCAGTCCCCTCCTTCTCTGAGGAGGAACTTGCATCGCATCGCATGCCACCCTCCCCCCCCCACAACGACAATCCCTCGTCTCCACTCCAAGCACTTACCGTGCAGAAATGACCCAGCCAGGCGCAAGGGTTAGGTGGTGGAGTCTATGATTACTTTTGGCTGCAAGTGTACAGTATAAAACTACTTAATACTAGTACAGGTTCCCTGAATATGGTAAAATCTCCTCTCCTTACTGCCCTCCAGGGCACATTGTAGCTTTACCAGGGGAACAGTTTGGTTACACAAATTTAACCTCGCATCACATATCCTTAAAAACGGGAACACACCCAATTTTAATACCAGCTTACCAACTACCACATAGCCAGCACACTGTTGTTCAGGACATGGTACAGGATATGTTAGATCAGGAGGTTATCACACATTCAAAATCGCCTTTCAACAGTCCTTTGTTTTTTAGTCCCTAAGAAAGATGGAGGTTGGAGCCCAGTCATTGATATTAGCCGAGTCAACAAAAGTACTATCCCGGATAGGTACCCAATGCGTGTCCTGAGTGATATTTTGCAGTGTTTAGGCAAGGATAATGCTGTATTAAGCAACCTTGATCTGCTTAGCGGGTATTGGCAATTCCTCTTGACGAGAAGTCTCGAGAGATTACTTCTTTCAGTACTCCTTTGGACCATTTTGAGTTTTTACGGATGCCATTCGGTCTCCGAAATTCCCCACTGACATTTCAAAGAATGATTAACACTTTGTTTGCTGGTTTAAAAGGCACCACAGTGAGTGCCTACTTAGATGATTTAATCGTCGTCAGTAAGGATGTTGATAGTCATATTGATAAACTACATGAAGTGTTTCAAAAACTTTCAATGGCAGGACTAAAAGTCAAACTCTCTACTAAATGCAAGTTTTTAAAATCCAGAATACAATTCCTTGATCATTTGGTTGACGGAGATGGAATTCACACAGTTGATGCCAAAGAAAAGCTGTAGCCCAGTTCCCTCGTCCTGACAAACATTGGTAAGGTGCGTAGTTTTTCAGGTTTGTCTGGATATTATCGTTCTTTTATTATGCGTCGTTATCTTCACCTTTGATGAAGCTTCTTAGGAAGGTCGCAATTTTTGTCTGGAATGTGGAACAAGGGGATAGTTTCATTGCATTGAAGAACGCACTTACCAATGCGCCCTTTGTAGCATTCCCTGACTCCACTCACCCATTTACTCTGTGTACCGACTCCTCGGGACAAGGACTTGGCGCTCTACTCGTGCAGAGAGACACAAGAGGTAAATATCGAGTGATTGCTTTAGCTAGTCGAAAACTTAATGATGCTGAGACACGTTATTCAGTAACGCATATTGAAGCGTTAACTGTTGTTTAGGCATTGAAGAAGTTTAAGGTCATGATTTTTGGTTATAAAATAACCGTTCACACTGATCACGTGGCAGTTACAGAGCTGTTCCACGGTAAGAATCTTTCAGGCAGATTAGCACGCTGGTATCTGACCATCCAAGAGTTCGAACCCGTCTTCCAGCATTTACCGGGAAGTGCGAATGTGGCCGCAGACCCCTTATCTAGATATTTAGCACCAGTGATGCCTGTACCTTCGTTCACTCTCTCGAAACTGAAGGATGAACGACTGGATCCTTTGTGGTCTGCAGTTATTTTTGCTCTCGAGTCAGCGGAGGAAAACAATCTTCCAAAGTTACGTCTTCCATTCAGTCATTTTAAACTACAACTAGACATAATCCATCGTTCCAAGCAGACGACTAAGGGTATGATTACGCAAATCGCCGTACCTGATACACTTCGAGCAACCATTTTAACATTGTATTTGTATCATAATACTCCCCAAGCAGGGCACCGGGACGTGACAAATGTCTTGCGGAGATCAGAAAGAAGTATTTCTGGACTACAATGAGAAGACATTGAGCAGTACATTGTTCAGTGTCTGGCATGTGCTCAGCATAAGGGTACAACTTTGTCACCAGCTCCAATTCTACAATATCCTACACCAGAACGCCCGTTTGACACAGTCGCCATAGACTTGATGCAACTACCGAGAAGTCATCAAGGATACTCGTACGTCCTAGTGTGTGTGTGTGTGAATCATTTTTCTATATTTGTGATTTTAGTCCCACTAAAGGATAAAACAGCCAAATCTGTAGCTTTCACCCTAGTTATGCACCTCATATGTCCGTTCTTCTCTCCGATAACGGACTAGAGTTCAAGAATCAGTTAGTAGCACAAATTTGCTCCCAATACGGTATGCAGCAAAGTTTTCCTACAGCCTATCATCCACAGGCTAATGGCCGTGTCGAAAGAACCAATAATAAAATCCTAGAGATTCTTCGTCCTATCGTGAATAAAATGCAAAATTCATGGGATGACTGGTTACCGCAAGTCGTCGCATCGATTAATAGCTTCACGGGTAAATCACCCTATTTTATTGTTCACTGCATTGACAAACGTCTGCCCGATGACGTACTTACAGGCAAGCCTTGCCCCGTCTACAATGTTGACGATTTTGTGACCAAGCAAATAGGCGTTTTTACAAACATTCATGGACAAGTACCGAAACATTTAGTAGTGTCACGCGCTGAAATAATTTATAAGCAACATAAACAGGCTAAGCCTACAACACTAGAAATAGGTGATGCTGTTATGTTAAGAGAACCTGAAAGGATCACCAAACTTTTGCCCAAATTTTCGGGACCATTCTGCATTATTGCCAAAGAAGTGGGCAATAAATTTAAAATTTTGAAACCAAATACACAAACGGCAGACGTAGATCACGTGGACAGACTTAAAAAGGTCAATCCTGACTTACTCCAAGAATGCTAATGATGTCACAGACACAACTGGTCATCAGTAAACACATCAAGTACACCAAGTGTGAGTAATGATTAACATTTAAGACTAGGTTCTGCGAAACAGTATTAAGATACTTCAATTTTTTTTTTTACAGTATGGCTTGGATCACCGTATTAATGCTCTTACTCCTTTGTGTCACCACGGTGATGATGGATACGTCTACGGAAGTTCTGAAGCCAGGTGCTCTTGTTAAACCTTTGGGACGAGTTCTCATTGTCGAAGATGTTGTGAACAAAAGTATGAGTTGCACGGACTACTCAAACTTCCACGCTAGATGGAGTCTATTGATACCCAACTGCAGATACTATAGTCGCAGCTGGACGTTCTATTCCAGCATCTCAGGATGATCTTGCAAAGAAGGTGCGTTCTCAAACGCGAAGAAAGCGAGGATTGTTTGGCACTGCGACTGCCGAGGATGTAGCTAAATTAAGAGACCGTTTGAACATTGTCGACCAAGCCGTTCTTAAACAAAAACGTGTTATAACTCACTTTTCATGCAATTAATGCCTTGGAATCAAAAGTTAATACAATTATTTCTGAGTTTAACTATTTATCTAGGGTTGTTTATATTTTAATGAATTTAGTCCCTACACTGGAGCGGCTCCTTTCCTTTTCTGAGTATTTGCATGCTGTAGAAAATTCAACTCAAGCTTTATCTAATGGTAAAAACGACCTAATTCCATGTATTGTAGATGCAGGGTTAGGGAGTGTGGATTCACAGCTTGTGCCTGTGCATATTCTTCTTGAAGCTTTACAAACAGCCAAGACGAATAATCAGTTAACTCCTATTTTCACAGAACCTATGCTAGCGCAACCCAAATTTAATGTATGGTATTTAGAACCTTTCCCTTTGTATTTTAATGACACACTGTTTACCCTAGATAAACCAACCGAAGTTTTGCTAGTAAAATGATTACTCTCTGTTGGCAGTAGATGATCCTAGGGTTTTATCACGGTGTAAAACGCCATATTTACATTTGCACGTTTGTCCAGCCTGTCTTCACGTTTATTCCCTGCTGCTAAAGGAATATGTGAATTGGCGATCATTCAAACTAACGTTTGCACGGCGCTAAAACAATGTCAGTGTACACCAATTGCAAAGAAACCTCTGTTTCATGCACATTTGCATAACGTGAAGTATTTTTTCTTTCCTGAAGAAACTAACGTCATTTTACGGTGTCAGGAAGGTGGGAAACATTTAGTTGTGAAAGGTTACTCTAAGGCTCCAGATTACTGTGAAATATCTTGTCATTCGTTGAAGACGTTGCTTTCCCATCAACGTTTTGCATTGAACTTAAATCTCACTTGATTTAATTCCTTTGTATTAGGTTCCTAATTTGACCTTAAGTGAACTCAATATTGTTTCAGATCAATTAAGATATTTAGTATCTGAAAGAGTCACATTTTGCGAATCTTGAAGATAACCTGTCATTTTATTTTTCACGGGGATGTGCAATACCTAGTTTAACTATTCCTATTTTCGTCTTAATTTTGGCAGTGATATTTTTGTTTTGTTATTGTAAGTCAATGTCTTCCAAGTTTACCACTGTACATAACATTTTATCTCTTAAAACACTTCTGACTAGGGCTCCAGTTACTGCTAAACCCCAGGTTGCAGTTTCTCCAGTTAGTGTCTACACTCGTATATATTTGTAACATGGATAGGCATAGTATAGGGTTTTCTTTGCGGGATTAGTTAATTCCTCGCAGAGCTCGGAAGGTGTGACCAAGCAATGTATTAGCCCCTGTATTATAGACAAATATTTATATAAATATGCATTAATATATTTGTATTGTGTAACTATTACCCCCTATAATTTTCCGTAGCTGTGAGGTAGCATGTTCAAAGCATGTAATGGGTAAATTCCATGCATGGGGCATGTCCTCAGAATACCCTAGGTCAGCTATCTTGGGCTGGACCCACGGGCAGTATCTACTCAATTCTCACTACAGTCGGACGTCCTTAGACCTTATCCCCAACAGCTCTGTCCTTCCTATAGCTCTCACAGTTACAGTGAAAATTACGGTGATTATTCTTTGGAGAGTGTACACAGACTCTTCTGAAAATAAACCAAGAAAAGGAACAAATTGAGTTTTGCTACTAAAACCCAATAAACTTCACAAGTAGCTGTTACAAATGTGACAACCCAGCAAGATTGTTCCATATATGACAACTTCACAAGTAGTTGTTATACAACGGTAAATCACTTCGCAGGTACATAGCTGGTAAAGGTAAAGATATTTTTTTCTCCTCATCACTGTGCTACACTGTTTATAAGAAGTTATTGTTGCAACTGGATTAAAAATCAAATAATGTTAAACACAAAACCTTGCAAATTAACACAAGTTGGGCAAATTTTTCAATTCCACTAAAACATTTTATGGGCCAATCACTCATGGTACAGCCCCCTTCCACTCCTCAGATGGTAACTTCCTAATTAAAACATAGAATACATCTGCCAGTGCTGGAAAGAGCACTGTCAGTTTACTGCTCAACAGAAACACCAACGTGTATGTCCTGACTGCACAGCTGGTCCCTCAGTATCCAGAGCTGACCCACCTCAACTATCCTCTATCCCTGGATGAGGTAGCTACTTCCATCAAACAAATGAAGAATAACAAAGCCTCAGAGCCTGATGGAATCCCAGTCGAGGAGTATAGAGCAAAAAGACCTCTGCTCACTAGCCGTTTCCACATTCTCCTGGAGAATATATAGGAAAAGGAGAAAATCCCCCAAGCTCTTAAAGACGCCTCCATCGTCGATATTTATTGGAACAAAGGAGACCAGTCAGACCGTGGCAACTGCCACGATCTCTTTACTGTCCTTAGCTGTCAAGATTATTGCCCGAGTCCTCCTAAACAGACTTCTCCCTGAGGAAGAAAACTTCCTACCAGAATCTTAGTGTTGCTTTAGACCATCACATGGCACCACTGACATGATCGTTGATGCCCATCAGATACAGAAAAAGTGCAGAGCAGTGTCGTGACCTGTTCATGGCCTTCATCAATCTAACCAAATCCTTCAATTCAGTCAACAGGGCAGCCCCTAAGGCGGTCCCTCAGCCGTTTTGGCTGCCCACCAAAATTCAACGCTATTCTGAGGCAACCCACGATGGCATGAACGGCAGTGTCCTGCACAATGGCACCCAGTCTGAGTTCTTCCCCATCCAAATGGGTGTAAAACACATTGTGTACCGACGCCAATTCTCTTTTCCATTTTCTTGGCTGCCTTCCTTACTCGTGCCAGTGACAAATTAGCTGGCAGGGTGGACATCGAGTACCGTATTATTTTTATTTATTTATTTATTTATTTTTTTGTTACGGGAATTAGCCCGCCCCGGCACGGGTCGAACGACCCACAACGGAGCCTTGGGGGGGGGGGGGGGGGAAGAACGTAAAGACATTGTAAATATAGAAAAAAAAAAGGTTATACTGTATTAATCTACACCACGAAGATGCCGGAAAACCAGCTTTTTAAAGTGGGACAGATTGTAAGAGCATGGAAACACAGAAGAAGGCAGAGCATTCCACAGTTTGGCTGTGTGAGGAAAGAAGGAGGTACTATAACGGGTTATTCTCGTGTGACCGACATCCAGAGAAACGGTGGGCACCGCGGGCAAGACGAGTGTTACGAACCCACGGCCTTGCCGGCGGTACACAGGATGCCAAATTCACCGAACATTGCCCGTTAAAGTACCTGTAAAAGAGAGAGAGTGAAGCAACATTGTGGCGAAGAGAAAGGAGAGAAAGATTGTCGACTGAAGGATCTTTTCAACATTAGACGACTCCAGGCACGAACAAAGGTGTCGGCACCTTTCATTACTGAACTTCAGTATGCAGACAACCTCACCCTTGTCGCACACACTGAACGCAACCTACACGAGATACTGAACACCTATGCAGTTTCTTATGCATACTTCGGCCTTGAGATGAATATACGTAAGATTCGCATTCTCTTTCAGCCTGTCCCTGGTTCAGCCACACCTCCACCATCCATCCAGTTTAACGGTACTACCCTCTCTATTGGATACCCACTTTCGGTATCTCGGTTCCCACCTGTCCACCACCGCAGACATCAATGAACAGATTCAACATTGGATCAGATGTGCATCTCAGGCCTTTGGCAGACTCTGTACCCGTGTCTTCAGCTGTAGGGAGCTCAAATTATTTAAAAAGTTGCACGTATATCAAACAGTGGTCCTCCCCACCCTGCTATGTGGCAGCGACACATAGGTCACACACAGGAGGCACCCCAAGTCACTTGAAAATTTTCACCAACGTAGTCTACGTTCCATCCTCCGAGTTCGCTGAAGACAAAAGAACTAATGCCAGTATTGTCTCTGACATGAATTGTAGGAGCATCGTGACTACCATTATCCAAAGGTGCCCCGTTGTTTCCCTTTTTCCCCGTGTGATTTTATCAAGATTTATCTTATCCACGTTTTCATTGTGGATCTACATGAAAAAAAAAATTATATATATATATATATATATATATATATATATATATATATATATATATATATATATATATATATATATTAGTAGTAGACAGAGAGCGGATAATGTATTACAGCCGAGATAGGTGTGTTTGTACCTCTGAGAGAGGTGTGTTTGTACCTCAGAGAGGTGTGTTTGTACCTCAGAGAGGTGTGTTTGTACCTCTGAGAGGTGTGTTTGTACCTCAGAGAGGTGTGTTTGTACTTCCTAACCTTTTCTTTCAAGAACAGTACACATCCATTTTCGTTGAGTTACAGTATACACATACACTCATTTTGTCTTTCTATTGGAAATATGACTCGCCATTTTATTTCCAATGGAGGTAGTACTCACCCATTGTTCTTCCTGTGCAGCTCAGGGAAGCCATTGTAGTTGCAGTGTTGGAGGTAAGTGTATCTTGACATCTCGGGCACCTTTATCGTCTCACCATCCTCCCATAGCTCGTAGGTGATATTAAACATCTCCCGACCGGAGTATGGATCTAGCAAGAGAGGAAAAACAATGCACTCTTAAGGCACACGCCATTAGGGCAGTTACTTTTAGGGAAACGACAAGAATTCGGAAAAATAAAATTCTTCAGTCCTAGATTTCGTAAATTATTTCTTGTCAAATGACTCAACTAGGGTTAGTTTCAAATTTACATACAATATTAAAATATAATAATGAAAAAAAAATGTCCAAAGCCTCCCCTAGAGCCGCTGTTGGTCACCATACTTGGGTACAGAATAGTGATAGGGTAATTCACCTTCTTTTAATTTCTAGACTAATTTTACCTTAACTTGTGCTACAGAGCTTTTTGTTAACTAAACATCAGTCGTCAGTTTAAGGTGGTCCATGGAGAAGGGGGGGTGACCACGAGGGATGAGAGGGTTGTGAGTTTATATCTCAGGTAGTGTGGTTCCCGTCTTGGCTTTGAGCACCACACACACCTTACCATTCCCCTTCTCATTCTTCCTACATCAACATTTTCTCATTCCCCATTTCTTGGACTCTGCATACAGTATTTATTCTAAGGCCTCATTATCTCTCTCCTTAGGAATACTTAAGTAATCTGTTTACATACACACGCAGAACATTTATAGAGGCATATGATGGTAACAATTATGTACTTGTATAAAGGGTGAAAAACAAAAAATAAACACGGAAGATCATTAAATCAAGTGTTTGGGCGTTTGTTGACTGATCGGCACGTCAAGGGCGTTAAACTGCATGGTACCTAGACCTGGTAAGTGAGGATTACCTGTTTACAAAAAAATGTAAAGAGGATGAGAGAGGGAGATAAAGAGAGACATAGAGAGAGATACAGATAGATAGATACATAGAGAAGAGACTATACAGTACACACTCCCTCCTCCTCACCACCTACACAATACAGTACACACTCCCTCCTCACCACCTACACAATACAGTACACACTCCCTCCTCACCACCTATACAATACAGTACACACTCCCTCCTCACCACCTACACAATACAGTACACACTCCCTCCTCACCACCTACACAATACAGTACACACCCCCTCCTCCTCACCACCTACACAATACAGTACACACTCCCTCCTCCTCACCACCTACACAATATAGTACACACTCCCTCCTCCTCACCACCTACACAATACAGTACACACTCCCTCCTCCTCACCACCTACACAATACAGTACACACTCCCTCCTCCTCACCACCTACACAATACAGTACACACTCCCTCCTCCTCACCACCTACACAATACAGTACACACTCCCTCCTCCTCACCACCTACACAATACAGTACACACTCCCTCCTCCTCACCACCTACACAATACAGTACACACTCCCTCCTCCTCACCACCTACACAATACAGTACACACTCCCTCCTCCTCACCACCTACACAATACAGTACACACTCCCTCCTCCTCACCACCTACACAATACAGTACACACTCCCTCCTCCTCACCACCTACACAATACAGTACACACTCCCTCCTCCTCACCACCTACACAATACAGTACACACTCCCTCCTCCTCACCACCTACACAATACAGTACACACCCCCTCCTCCTCACCACCTACACAATACAGTACACACTCCCTCCTCCTCACCACCTACACAATACAGTACACACTCCCTCCTCCTCACCACCTACACAATACAGTACACACTCCCTCCTCCTCACCACCTACACAATACAGTACACACTCCCTCCTCCTCACCACCTACACAATACAGTACACACTCCCTCCTCCTCACCACCTACACAATACAGTACACACTCCCTCCTCCTCACCACCTACACAATACAGTACACACTCCCTCCTCCTCACCACCTACACAATACAGTACACACTCCCTCCTCCTCACCACCTACACAATACAGTACACACTCCCTCCTCCTCACCACCTACACAATACAGTACACACTCCCTCCTCCTCACCACCTACACAATACAGTACACACTCCCTCCTCACCACCTACACAATATAGTACACACGCCCTCCTCACCACCTACACAATACAGTACACACTCCCTCCTCCTCACCACCTACACAATACAGTACACACTCCCTCCTCCTCACCACCTACACAACACAGTACACACTCCCTCCTCCTCACCACCTACACAATACAGTACACACTCCCTCCTCCTCACCACCTACACAATACAGTACACACTCCCTCCTCCTCACCACCTACACAATACAGTACACACTCCCTCCTCCTCACCACCTACACAATACAGTACACACTCCCTCCTCCTCACCACCTACACAATACAGTACACACTCCCTCCTCCTCACCACCTACACAATACAGTACACACTCCCTCCTCCTCACCACCTACACAATACAGTACACACTCCCTCCTCCTCACCACCTACACAATACAGTACACACTCCCTCCTCCTCACCACCTACACAATACAGTACACACTCCCTCCTCCTCACCACCTACACAATACAGTACACACTCCCTCCTCCTCACCACCTACACAATACAGTACACACTCCCTCCTCCTCACCACCTACACAATACAGTACACACTCCCTCCTCCTCACCACCTACACAATACAGTACACACTCCCTCCTCCTCACCACCTACACAATACAGTACACACTCCCTCCTCCTCACCACCTACACAATACAGTACACACTCCCTCCTCCTCACCACCTACACAATACAGTACACACTCCCTCCTCCTCACCACCTACACAATACAGTACACACTCCCTCCTCCTCACCACCTACACAATACAGTACACACTCCCTCCTCCTCACCACCTACACAATACAGTACACACTCCCTCCTCCTCACCACCTACACAATACAGTACACACGCCCTCCTCCTCACCACCTACACAATACAGTACACACTCCCTCCTCACCACCTACACAATACAGTACACACGCCCTCCTCCTCACCACCTACACAATACAGTACACACTCCCTCCTCACCACCTACACAATACAGTACACACTCCCTCCTTCTCCTCACCACCTACACAATACAGTACACACTCCCTCCTCCTCACCACCTACACAATACAGTACACACTCCCCCTCCTCACCACCTACACAATACAGTACACATTCCCTCCTCCTCACCACCTACACAATATAGTACACACTCCCTCTTCACCACCTACACAATATAGTACACACGCCCTCCTCACCACCTACACAATACAGTACACACTCCCTCCTCCTCACCACCTACACAATACAGTACACACGCCCTCCTCACCACCACCTACACAATACAGTACACACTCCCTCCTCCTCACCACCTATACAATATAGTACACACTCCCTCCTCCTCACCACCTACACAATACAGTACACACTCCCCCTCCTCACCACCTACACAATACAGTACACACTCCCTCCTCCTCACCACCTACACAATATAGTACACACTCCCTCTTCACCACCTACACAATATAGTACACACGCCCTCCTCACCACCTACACAATACAGTACACACTCCCTCCTCACCACCTACACAATACAGTACACACTCCCTCCTCCTCACCACCTACACAATATAGTACACACTCCCTCCTCCTCACCACCTACACAATACAGTACACACTCCCTCCTCCTCACCACCTACACAATACAGTACACACTCCCTCCTCCTCACCACCTACACAATACAGTACACACTCCCTCCTCCTCACCACCTACACAATACAGTACACACTCCCTCCTCCTCACCACCTACACAATACAGTACACACTCCTCCTCCTCACCACCTACACAATACAGTACACACTCCCTCCTCCTCACCACCTACACAATACAGTACACACTCCCTCCTCCTCACCACCTACACAATATAGTACACACTCCCTCCTCCTCACCACCTACACAATACAGTACACACTCCTCCTCCTCACCACCTACACAATACAGTACACACTCCCTCCTCCTCACCACCTACACATACAGTACACACTCCCTCCTCCTCACCACCTACACAATAAAGTACACACTCCCTCCTCACCACCTACACAATACAGTACACACTCCTCCTCCTCACCACCTACACAATACAGTACACACTCCCTCCTCCTCACCACCTACACAATATAGTACACACTCCCTCCTCCTCACCACCTACACAATACAGTACACACTCCCTCCTCCTCACCACCTACACAATACAGTACACACTCCCTCCTCCTCACCACCTACACAATACAGTACACACTCCCTCCTCCTCACCACCTACACAATACAGTACACACTCCCTCCTCACCACCTACACAATACAGTACACACTCCCTCCTCACCACCTACACAATACAGTACACACTCCCTCCTCCTCACCACCTACACAATATAGTACACACTCCCTCCTCCTCACCACCTACACAATACAGTACACACTCCCTCCTCCTCACCACCTACACAATACAGTACACACTCCCTCCTCCTCACCACCTACACAATACAGTACACACTCCCTCCTCCTCACCACCTACACAATATAGTACACACTCCCTCCTCCTCACCACCTACACAATACAGTACACACTCCCTCCTCCTCACCACCTACACAATACAGTACACACTCCCTCCTCCTCACCACCTACACAATACAGTACACACTCCCTCCTCACCACCTACACAATATAGTACACACGCCCTCCTCACCACCTGCACCATATAGTACACACTCCCTCCTCACCACCTGCACCATATAGTACACACTCCCTCCTCACCACCTACACAATACAGTACACACTCCCTCCTCACCACCTACACAATACAGTACACACTCCCTCCTCCTCACCACCTACACAATACAGTACACACTCCCTCCTCCTCACCACCTACACAATACAGTACACACTCCCTCCTCACCACCTACACAATATAGTACACACTCCCTCCTCACCACCTACACAATATAGTACACACTCCCTCCTCCTCACCACCTACACAATACAGTACACACTCCCTCCTCCTCACCACCTACACAATATAGTACACACTCCCTCCTCACCACCTACACAATACAGTACACACTCCCTCCTCCTCACCACCTACACAATATAGTACACACTCCCTCCTCCTCACCACCTACACAATATAGTACACACTCCCTCCTCCTCACCACCTACACAATACAGTACACACTCCCTCCTCCTCACCACCTACACAATACAGTACACACTCCCTCCTCCTCACCACCTACACAATACAGTACACACTCCCTCCTCACCACCTACACAATACAGTACACACTCCCTCCTCCTCACCACCTACACAATATAGTACACACTCCCTCCTCCTCACCACCTACACAATACAGTACACACTCCCTCCTCCTCACCACCTACACAATACAGTACACACTCCCTCCTCACCACCTACACAATACAGTACACACTCCCTCCTCACCACCTACACAATACAGTACACACTCCCTCCTCACCACCTACACAATACAGTACACACTCCCTCCTCCTCACCACCTACACAATACAGTACACACTCCCTCCTCCTCACCACCTACACAATATAGTACACACGCCCTCCTCACCACCTACACAATACAGTACACACTCCCTCCTCACCACCTACACAATATAGTACACACTCCCCTCCTCACCACCTACACCATATAGTACACACGCCCTCCTCACCACCTACACAATACAGTACACACTCCCTCCTCACCACCTACACAATACAGTACACACTCCCTCCTCACCACCTACACAATATAGTACACACTCCCTCCTCACCACCTACACAATATAGTACACACTCCCTCCTCCTCACCACCTACACAATATAGTACACACTCCCTCCTCACCACCTACACCATATAGTACACACTCCCTCCTCACCACCTGCACCATATAGTACACACTCCCTCCTCACCACCTACACCATATAGTACACACTCCCTCCTCACCACCTGCACCATATAGTACACACTCCCTCCTCACCACCTGCACCATATAGTACACACTCCCTCCTCACCACCTGCACCATATAGTACACACTCCCTCCTCACCACCTGCACCATATAGTACACACTCCCTCCTCACCACCTGCACCATATAGTACACACTCCCTCCTCACCACCTGCACCATATAGTACACACTCCCTCCTCACCACCTGCACCATATAGTACACACTCCCTCCTCACCACCTGCACCATATAGTACACACTCCCTCCTCACCACCTGCACCATATAGTACACACTCCCTCCTCACCACCTGCACCATATAGTACACACTCCCTCCTCACCACCTGCACCATATAGTACACACTCCCTCCTCACCACCTGCACCATATAGTACACACTCCCTCCTCACCACCTGCACCATATAGTACACACTCCCTCCTCACCACCTGCACCATATAGTACACACTCCCTCCTCACCACCTGCACCATATAGTACACACTCCCTCCTCACCACCTGCACCATAGAGTACACACTCCCTCCTCACCACCTGCACCATAGAGTACACACTCCCTCCTCACCACCTGCACCATAGAGTACACACTCCCTCCTCACCACCTGCACCATAGAGTACACACTCCCTCCTCACCACCTGCACCATATAGTACACACTCCCTCCTCACCACCTGCACCATAGAGTACACACTCCCTCCTCACCACCTGCACCATATAGTACACACTCCCTCCTCACCACCTGCACCATATAGTACACACTCCCTCCTCACCACCTGCACCATATAGTACACACTCCCTCCTCACCACCTGCACCATATAGTACACACTCCCTCCTCACCACCTGCACCATATAGTACACACTCCCTCCTCACCACCTGCACCATATAGTACACACTCCCTCCTCACCACCTGCACCATATAGTACACACTCCCTCCTCACCACCTGCACCATATAGTACACACTCCCTCCTCACCACCTACACCATATAGTACACACTCCCTCCTCACCACCTGCACCATATAGTACACACTCCCTCCTCACCACCTGCACCATATAGTACACACTCCCTCCTCACCACCTGCACCATATAGTACACACTCCCTCCTCACCACCTGCACCATATAGTACACACTCCCTCCTCACCACCTGCACCATATAGTACACACTCCCTCCTCACCACCTGCACCATATAGTACACACTCCCTCCTCACCACCTGCACCATATAGTACACACTCCCTCCTCACCACCTGCACCATATAGTACACACTCCCTCCTCACCACCTGCACCATATAGTACACACTCCCTCCTCACCACCTGCACCATATAGTACACACTCCCTCCTCACCACCTGCACCATATAGTACACACTCCCTCCTCACCACCTGCACCATATAGTACACACTCCCTCCTCACCACCTGCACCATATAGTACACACTCCCTCCTCACCACCTGCACCATATAGTACACACTCCCTCCTCACCACCTGCACCATATAGTACACACTCCCTCCTCACCACCTGCACCATATAGTACACACTCCCTCCTCACCACCTGCACCATATAGTACACACTCCCTCCTCACCACCTGCACCATATAGTACACACTCCCTCCTCACCACCTGCACCATATAGTACACACTCCCTCCTCACCACCTGCACCATATAGTACACACTCCCTCCTCACCACCTGCACCATATAGTACACACTCCCTCCTCACCACCTGCACCATATAGTACACACTCCCTCCTCACCACCTGCACCATATAGTACACACTCCCTCCTCACCACCTGCACCATATAGTACACACTCCCTCCTCACCACCTGCACCATATAGTACACACTCCCTCCTCACCACCTGCACCATATAGTACACACTCCCTCCTCACCACCTGCACCATATAGTACACACTCCCTCCTCACCACCTGCACCATATAGTACACACTCCCTCCTCACCACCTGCACCATATAGTACACACTCCCTCCTCACCACCTCACCATATAGTACACACTCCCTCCTCACCACCTGCACCATATAGTACACACGCCCTCCTCACCACCTGCACCATATAGTACACACTCCCTCCTCACCACCTACACCATATAGTACACACTCCCTCCTCACCACCTGCACCATATAGTACACACGCCCTCCTCACCACCTGCACCATATAGTACACACTCCCTCCTCACCACCTACACCATATAGTACACACGCCCTCCTCACCACCTGCACCATATAGTACACACTCCCTCCTCACCACCTGCACCATATAGTACACACTCCCTCCTCACCACCTGCACCATATAGTACACACTCCCTCCTCACCACCTGCACCATATAGTACACACGCCCTCCTCACCACCTGCACCATATAGTACACACTCCCTCCTCACCACCTGCACCATATAGTACACACTCCCTCCTCACCACCTGCACCATATAGTACACACTCCCTCCTCACCACCTGCACCATATAGTACACACTCCCTCCTCACCACCTGCACCATATAGTACACACTCCCTCCTCACCACCTGCACCATATAGTACACACTCCCTCCTCACCACCTGCACCATATAGTACACACTCCCTCCTCACCACCTGCACCATATAGTACACACTCCCTCCTCACCACCTGCACCATATAGTACACACTCCCTCCTCACCACCTACACCATATAGTACACACTCCCTCCTCACCACCTACACCATATAGTACACACTCCCTCCTCACCACCTGCACCATATAGTACACACTCCCTCCTCACCACCTACACCATATAGTACACACTCCCTCCTCACCACCTGCACCATATAGTACACACTCCCTCCTCACCACCTACACCATATAGTACACACTCCCTCCTCACCACCTGCACCATATAGTACACACTCCCTCCTCACCACCTGCACCATATAGTACACACTCCCTCCTCACCACCTGCACCATATAGTACACACTCCCTCCTCACCACCTGCACCATATAGTACACACGCCCTTCTCACCACCTGCACCATAGAGTACACACTCCCTCCTCACCACCTGCACCATATAGTACACACTCCCTCCTCACCACCTGCACCATATAGTACACACTCCCTCCTCACCACCTGCACCATATAGTACACACTCCCTCCTCACCACCTGCACCATATAGTACACACTCCCTCCTCACCACCTGCACCATATAGTACACACTCCCTCCTCACCACCTGCACCATAGAGTACACACTCCCTCCTCACCACCTGCACCATATAGTACACACTCCCTCCTCACCACCTGCACCATATAGTACACACTCCCTCCTCACCACCTACACCATATAGTACACACTCCCTCCTCACCACCTGCACCATATAGTACACACTCCCTCCTCACCACCTAGCACCATATAGTACACACTCCCTCCTCACCACCTGCACCATATAGTACACACTCCCTCCTCACCACCTGCACCATAGAGTACACACTCCCTCCTCACCACCTGCACCATATAGTACACACTCCCTCCTCACCACCTGCACCATATAGTACACACTCCCTCCTCACCACCTGCACCATATAGTACACACTCCCTCCTCACCACCTGCACCATATAGTACACACTCCCTCCTCACCACCTGCACCATATAGTACACACTCCCTCCTCACCACCTGCACCATATAGTACACACTCCCTCCTCACCACCTGCACCATATAGTACACACTCCCTCCTCACCACCTTCACCATATAGTACACACTGCCTCCTCACCACCTGCACCATATAGTACACACTCCCTCCTCACCACCTGCACCATATAGTACACACTCCCTCCTCACCACCTGCACCATATAGTACACACTCCCTCCTCACCACCTGCACCATATAGTACACACTCCCTCCTCACCACCTACACCATATAGTACACACTCCCTCCTCACCACCTGCACCATATAGTACACACTCCCTCCTCACCACCTGCACCATATAGTACACACTCCCTCCTCACCACCTGCACCATATAGTACACACTCCCTCCTCACCACCTGCACCATATAGTACACACTCCCTCCTCACCACCTGCACCATATAGTACACACTCCCTCCTCACCACCTGCACCATATAGTACACACTCCCTCCTCACCACCTGCACCATATAGTACACACTCCCTCCTCACCACCTGCACCATATAGTACACACTCCCTCCTCACCACCTGCACCATATAGTACACACTCCCTCCTCACCACCTGCACCATATAGTACACACTCCCTCCTCACCACCTGCACCATATAGTACACACTCCCTCCTCACCACCTGCACCATATAGTACACACTCCCTCCTCACCACCTGCACCATATAGTACACACTCCCTCCTCACCACCTGCACCATATAGTACACACTCCCTCCTCACCACCTGCACCATATAGTACACACTCCCTCCTCACCACCTGCACCATATAGTACACACTCCCTCCTCACCACCTGCACCATATAGTACACACTCCCTCCTCACCACCTGCACCATATAGTACACACTCCCTCCTCACCACCTGCACCATATAGTACACACTCCCTCCTCACCACCTGCACCATATAGTACACACTCCCTCCTCACCACCTGCACCATATAGTACACACTCCCTCCTCACCACCTGCACCATATAGTACACACTCCCTCCTCACCACCTGCACCATATAGTACACACTCCCTCCTCACCACCTGCACCATATAGTACACACTCCCTCCTCACCACCTGCACCATATAGTACACACTCCCTCCTCACCACCTACACAATACAGTACACACGCCCTCCTCACCACCCACCATATAGTACACACTCCCTCCTCACCACCTGCACCATATAGTACACACTCCCTCCTCACCACCTACACCATATAGTACACACTCCCTCCTCACCACCTGCACCATATAGTACACACTCCCTCCTCACCACCTGCACCATATAGTACACACTCCCTCCTCACCACCTACACCATATAGTACACACTCCCTCCTCACCACCTGCACCATATAGTACACACTCCCTCCTCACCACCTGCACCATATAGTACACACTCCCTCCTCACCACCTGCACCATATAGTACACACTCCCTCCTCACCACCTGCACCATATAGTACACACTCCCTCCTCACCACCTGCACCATATAGTACACACTCCCTCCTCACCACCTGCACCATATAGTACACACTCCCTCCTCACCACCTGCACCATATAGTACACACTCCCTCCTCACCACCTGCACCATATAGTACACACTCCCTCCTCACCACCTGCACCATATAGTACACACTCCCTCCTCACCACCTGCACCATATAGTACACACTCCCTCCTCACCACCTGCACCATATAGTACACACTCCCTCCTCACCACCTGCACCATATAGTACACACTCCCTCCTCACCACCTGCACCATATAGTACACACTCCCTCCTCACCACCTGCACCATATAGTACACACTCCCTCCTCACCACCTGCACCATATAGTACACACTCCCTCCTCACCACCTGCACCATATAGTACACACTCCCTCCTCACCACCTGCACCATATAGTACACACGCCCTCCTCACCTCCCACGCAATATAGTACACACGCCCTCCTCACCACCTGCACCATATAGTACACACTCCCTCCTCACCACCTACACAATATAGTACACACTCCCTCCTCACCACCTGCACCATATAGTACACACTCCCTCCTCACCACCTACACCATATAGTACACACTCCCTCCTCACCACCTGCACCATATAGTACACACTCCCTCCTCACCACCTGCACCATATAGTACACACTCCCTCCTCACCACCTGCACCATATAGTACACACTCCCTCCTCACCACCTGCACCATATAGTACACACTCCCTCCTCACCACCTGCACCATATAGTACACACTCCCTCCTCACCACCTGCACCATATAGTACACACTCCCTCCTCACCACCTGCACCATATAGTACACACTCCCTCCTCACCACCTGCACCATATAGTACACAATCCCTCCTCACCACCTGCACCATATAGTACACAATCCCTCCTCACCACCTACACAATACAGTACACACTCCCTCCTCACCACCTGCACCATATAGTACACACTCCCTCCTCACCACCTACACAATATAGTACACACTCCCTCCTCCTCACCACCTACACAATACAGTACACACTCCCTCCTCCTCACCACCTATACAATATAGTACACACTCCCTCCTCCTCACCACCTACACAATACAGTACACACTCCCCTCCTCACCACCTACACCATATAGTACACACTCCCTCCTCCTCACCACCTATACAATACAGTACACACTCCCTCCTCACCACCTACACAATACAGTACACACTCCCTCCTCCTCACCACCTACACAATACAGTACACACTCCCTCCTCCTCACCATCTACACAATATAGTACACATTCCCTCCTCCTCATCACCTACACAATACAGTACACACTCCCTCCTCCTCACCACCTACACAATACAGTACACACTCCCTCCACCTCACCACCTACACAATACAGTACACACTCCCTCCTCACCACCTACACAATACAGTACACACTCCCTCCTCCTCCTCACCACACACACAATACAGTACACACTCCCTCCTCACCACCTACACAATACAGTACACACTCCCTTCTCCTCACCACCTACACAATACAGTACACACTCCCTCCTCCTCACCACCTACACAATACAGTACACACTCCCTCCTCCTCACCACCTACACAATACAGTACACACTCCCTCCTCACCACCTACACAATACAGTACACACTCCCTTCTCCTCACCACCTACACAATACAGTACACACTCCCTCCTCCTCACCACCTACACAATACAGTACACACTCCCTCCTCCTCACCACCTACACAATACAGTACACACTCCCTCCTCCTCACCACCTACACAATACAGTACACACACCCTCCTCCTCACCACCTACACAATACAGTACACACTCCCTCCTCCTCACCACCTACACAATACAGTACACACTCCCTCCTCCTCACCACCTACACAATACAGTACACACTCCCTCCTCCTCACCACCTACACAATACAGTACACACTCCCTCCTC
Source organism: Homarus gammarus (assembly GCA_958450375.1). NCBI lineage: Eukaryota > Metazoa > Arthropoda > Malacostraca > Decapoda > Nephropidae > Homarus > Homarus gammarus. The sequence continues at coordinate 102,011 of CAUDMG010002857.1, forward strand.
CACCACCTACACAATACAGTACACACCCTCCTCCTCACCACCTACACAATACAGTACACACTCCCTCCTCCTCACCACCTACACAATATAGTACACACTCCCTCCTCACCACCTACACAATACAGTACACACTCCCTCCTCACCACCTACACAATACAGTACACACTCCCTCCTCCTCACCACCTACACAATATAGTACACACTCCCTCCTCACCACCTACACAATATAGTACACACGCCCTCCTCACCACCTACACAATACAGTACACACTCCCTCCTCCTCACCACCTACACAATACAGTACACACTCCCTCCTCCTCACCACCTACATAATACGGTACACACTCCCTCCTCCTCACCACCTACACAATACAGTACACACTCCCTCCTCCTCACCACCTACACAATATAGTACACACTCCCTCCTCCTCACCACCTACACAATACAGTACACACTCCCTCCTCACCACCTACACAATATAGTACACACTCCCTCCTCCTCACCACCTACACAATACAGTACACACTCCCTCCTCCTCACCACCTACACAATACAGTACACACTCCCTCCTCCTCACCACCTACACAATACAGTACACACTCCCTCCTCCTCACCACCTACACAATACAGTACACACTCCCTCCTCCTCACCACCTACACAATACAGTACACACTCCCTCCTCCTCACCACCTACACAATACAGTACACACTCCCTCCTCCTCACCACCTACACAATACAGTATACACTAGGGTGTGTCAATTTTGTCAACATGTTAAAAATCAAATTTGGTAGTCAAAATATTGTGCCTCTTTATGTCTAAACTTGAGATTAGCAAACAAAAATGAATTGAAATAACCCTCACCTACATCAATTATACCTTAAAGTTTCAAATATCAGTATTTCAACAAATTAATGAGACTTGATTAGAATTATTCACTTGATATTAACTAATCTCATTTAAGCATATGGATTATGGAGTATTTTATGGTTCTATAGCTTGTGTACAATATGCATGTTAGAACATGAACATGAACAGGCTCTCCGTGTAGGACAGTTTAATTCTTGTTTTGACTTGTACCAAGCGTGAGGATAAGGCGCCCGGCTCACTCTCCTTCTAGATATCATAGACGGTGGTTTGCTCTCATTGAACTTGCACCTACTCTACCAGACGAATTCTACATTTTAATTATTGTAAGTAGGGCATATTGATTGTCGCAGTTACTTATATCATTGTATAAAACATTATGTTCTAAGAAATTATTATGTTATTTCTGTTACAGCATTTTTGATAAACAAATTGATATTTTTTGAAACAACAATTGAATTATGAAACATTGAAATATTTTTCTATTTGTCAGATAGTGTGAAGATGTCAAAATTGAAGACAAGAAGTCAGTTGTCAACCCACTTGAGCCTGCTAGTTGGTAAAGGGAAGGAGCTTCCTGTATCAGAACTTCCAACAGTGAGAGACATGCTAAGATTAGGGTTACTCCTTCGAGAAAAAAATGCAAAGGACAGAAGGAACTATACAGATAAAGAACTCATAAATGACATGATAGTCCCTCTTCTGCATCAATGGACAAAAGCTAATGCACTATTCAAACCACCTGTGATTAATCAGTGTCGAACTATTGAGCTAAAACTAACGAAATTATGGCACAAAGCAGTTGAAACCTCACTTGGTAAAGGAAACTTGGCCAGGAAAAATGAATTTCTGCACACACTTGATACTCTGTTTGACATTTTGACCTGCAAGTGCTCCATACAATTATGTTCTGAATCCAACTGTTCTCACTCAGGTAAGGGAGAAAATAATTCCCACATTGATTGTGGTTGTCCTCGTGAAAAGAAGATCCCTGTTTTAGAGCTTGAATTTATAAAGGCACAGAGGACAAAGGCAGAAGGCCAAGGAAGTATGCAAATGGGTTCAATAGATTATTCAGAAACAAAGAAGCAGATTGCTAATGCCAAGAAGAGAGAACAAATCCGAGAGAGGGAACAAAAGAAGAAAATGAAGAGTGAAGAAGCCATCCAAAGAGAGGAAGAGCTGTGTCAAGATGTTTATCACTTCTTTGATAGTTCTTCTGATGAACAGGAAGCAACATCAGATGATAGTTCCAAAGAGCCATCTGAACCTTTACCAAAGAAAATGAAATACAACACAAGAAATATTTCAAACATTGCTTTAGCTAGTATTCGCCACCATGCTGGACTTCGTGAGGCTGCAGAAATTGCAACTGCCGCTTGGATAGATGCAGGCCTCATCAGCCGAGAGGATGTATCTTTGGTGATAGATCATAATAAAATTAGAAGAGCACAAGAAAAAATAATGAAGGAAATATCTGATCAGCATGAAAAAGATTTAAGCGAGGGAGGGCTCTCCTGTCTTTTGTTTGATGGAAGAATAGATGACACAAAAGTTTTGCTAGAAGTAGAGGGAGTGAACAGAAAGTTTCCAGGTCTCATCAAAGAAGAACACTACTCTGTCTGTTCTGAGCCTGGTGGTCGGTTTTTGTTTCACTTTGCTCCCGAAACTGAAGTAGAAGGGAAGAAACATGCAGAGGTCATTGCTGTTCATATTTTATGTTGGGTTCAGGAGAGAGGACTTGGCAGTTCACTGCAGGCTGTTGGTGGAGATTCAACTGCAGTGAACACCGGATGGCAGGGGGGTGTAATGACGCATTTAGAGAAAAAACTAGGAAGAAGACTTGTTTGGATTGTATGTGATTTACATACAGGCGAGCTACCTCTTCGTCATCTCATCCAGGAACTTGATGGTCCTACAAAGAGCAACAACAAGTGGTCAGGTCCCCTTGGCATCATGCTGGATGAAGCAACACAACTAGAAATAAATACAACCTTTCCAAAGGTCGAAGTTGGCCCTCCCCTTCCGGCGTTGTCTGAAGGAGTCATCAAAGATCTCAGCACAGATCAATCCTATGCTTATCGTATTGCCCAAGCAATAAGATCAGGAGAAGTGCCTCAGTCATTGGCTCTCTTGGAGATTGGACCTGTCAGTCACAGCCGTTGGTTAACTACAGCTCTTCGTTTCTGCAGGATTTGGATTTCCAAACACGAATTGAAGGGCAAAGTGCTGAAGAATTTGAGGTTAATTGTTAAATTTATTATTGGAGTTTATCTTCCCCAGTGGTTTAGTGTGAAACTTAATCCTATGTGGGTGGATGGGCCCAATCACCTTTTGTTTCAATTGCAGCTAGTAAGAACACAGAGGAAGGTAGTGAGGGACATCGTGTTACCTGTGGCAAGAAGGTCCGCTTGGTATGCTCGATCAGAAGCAGTTTTGCAAGCAATGCTTTGCAGTCAATGTGCCAATCTCCGAACCGAGGCTGTAGAAGTCATTCTAAAGATTAGAGGAACGCTAATAGATGACGACCACTTGGGAGACTGTTCGTTTCATTCAAGAAAAGTTCCCCCAATAAACGTCAATGCCACCAAATTGTCAGAATTGGTTGACTTGAGTTTGGAAGTCTTAGAGCCACCATTGACAACAAGTCTAACTAGCCAAGGATTGAGAAACCTTAAAGAGACTCCAATGCAGGTGCCGAAGTGGCCTTCCCACACTCAAAGTGTGGAGAGATGTGTGAAAATGGTCACAGGAGCAGCGGGCCATGTTTACAGCCACGAGAGGCGAGAAGGTTACATCAAAGCACAAATAGCAAGCAGACTACTGATGACAAGAAACCAAAGCAAAGAGAGTATGAAGGCATTGGTTACTTTCAAATAGACTACGGATAATAAAATATAATAATTTGAAACTTGAAACAGTAACATGTGTGCAAACGCTGGTTATGTTATAAATTCACAAATATGTACATTTAAAAATCCATTTGATGTAGGTAGGACTTATTATAAAAAAAAATTTATGCCAGAATATTGTTTTGCATGCTTAAAGACTACAATAAATTGCTACCAAATTACTCGATTTTCAATTTAGCCAGTTCACCCCCTAAATTGACACACCCTAGTACACACTCCCTCCTCCTCACCACCTACACAATACAGTACACACTCCCTCCTCCTCACCACCTACACAATACAGTACACACTCCCTCCTCCTCACCACCTACACAATACAGTACACACTCCCTCCTCCTCACCACCTACACAATACAGTACACACTCCCTCCTCCTCACCACCTACACAATACAGTACACACTCCCTCCTCCTCACCACCTACACAATACAGTACTCACTCCCTCCTCACCACCTACACAAGACAGTACACACTCCCTCCACCTCACCACCTACACAATACAGTACACACTCCCTCCTCCTCACCTCCCACACAATATAGTACACATTCCCTCCTCCTCACCACCTACACAATACAGTACACACTCCCTCCTCCTCACCACCTACACAATACAGTACACACTCCCTCCTCCTCACCACCTACACAATACAGTACACACTCCCTCCTCCTCACCACCTACACAATACAGTACACACTCCCTCCTCCTCACCACCTACACAATACAGTACACACTCCCTCCTCCTCACCACCTACACAATACAGTACACACTCCCTCCTCCTCACCACCTACACAATACAGTACACACTCCCTCCTCCTCACCACCTACACAATACAGTACACACTCCCTCCTCCTCACCACCTACACAATACAGTACACACTCCCTCCTCCTCACCACCTACACAATACAGTACACACTCCCTCCTCACCACCTACACAATACAGTACACACTCCCTCCTCACCACCTACACAATACAGTACACACTCCCTCCTCCTCACCACCTACACAATACAGTACACACTCCCTCCTCCTCACCACCTACACAATACAGTACACACTCCCTCCTCCTCACCACCTACACAATACAGTACACACTCCCTCCTCCTCACCACCTACACAATACAGTACACACTCCCTCCTCCTCACCACCTACACAATACAGTACACACTCCCTCCTCCTCACCACCTACACAATACAGTACACACTCCCTCCTCACCACCTACACAATACAGTACACACTCCCTCCTCACCACCTACACAATACAGTACACACTCCCTCCTCCTCACCACCTACACAATACAGTACACACTCCCTCCTCACCACCTACACAATACAGTACACACTCCCTCCTCCTCACCACCTACACAATACAGTACACACTCCCTCCTCCTCACCACCTACACAATACAGTACACACTCCCTCCTCACCACCTACACAATACAGTACACACTCCCTCCTCACCACCTACACAATACAGTACACACTCCCTCCTCCTCACCACCTACACAATACAGTACACACTCCCTCCTCACCACCTACACAATACAGTACACACTCCCTCCTCACCACCTACACAATACAGTACACACTCCCTCCTCCTCACCACCTACACAATATAGTACACACTCCCTCCTCCTCACCACCTACACAATACAGTACACACTCCTCCTCCTCACCACCTACACAATACAGTACACACTCCCTCCTCACCACCTACACAATACAGTACACACTCCCTCCTCACCACCTACACAATATAGTACACACGCCCTCCTCACCACCTACACAATACAGTACACACTCCCTCCTCACCACCTACACAATACAGTACACACTCCCTCCTCCTCACCACCTACACAATATAGTACACACTCCCTCCTCCTCACCACCTACACAATACAGTACACACTCCCTCCTCCTCACCACCTACACAATATAGTACACACTCCCTCCTCACCACCTACACAATATAGTACACACTCCCTCCTCACCACCTACACAATATAGTACACACTCCCTCCTCACCACCTGCACCATATAGTACACACTCCCTCCTCACCACCTGCACCATATAGTACACACTCCCTCCTCACCACCTACACCATATAGTACACACTCCCTCCTCACCACCTGCACCATATAGTACACACTCCCTCCTCACCACCTGCACCATATAGTACACACTCCCTCCTCACCACCTGCACCATATAGTACACACTCCCTCCTCACCACCTGCACCATATAGTACACACTCCCTCCTCACCACCTGCACCATATAGTACACACTCCCTCCTCACCACCTGCACCATATAGTACACACTCCCTCCTCACCACCTACACCATATAGTACACACTCCCTCCTCACCACCTGCACCATATAGTACACACTCCCTCCTCACCACCTACACCATATAGTACACACTCCCTCACCACCTGCACCATATAGTACACACTCCCTCCTCACCACCTGCACCATAGAGTACACACTCCCTCCTCACCACCTGCACCATAGAGTACACACTCCCTCCTCACCACCTGCACCATAGAGTACACACTCCCTCCTCACCACCTACACCATATAGTACACACTCCCTCCTCACCACCTGCACCATATAGTACACACTCCCTCCTCACCACCTGCACCATATAGTACACACTCCCTCCTCACCACCTGCACCATATAGTACACACTCCCTCCTCACCACCTGCACCATATAGTACACACTCCCTCCTCACCACCTGCACCATAGAGTACACACTCCCTCCTCACCACCTGCACCATAGAGTACACACTCCCTCCTCACCACCTGCACCATAGAGTACACACTCCCTCCTCACCACCTGCACCATAGAGTACACACTCCCTCCTCACCACCTGCACCATATAGTACACACTCCCTCCTCACCACCTGCACCATATAGTACACACTCCCTCCTCACCACCTGCACCATATAGTACACACTCCCTCCTCACCACCTGCACCATATAGTACACACTCCCTCCTCACCACCTGCACCATATAGTACACACGCCCTCCTCACCACCTGCACCATATAGTACACACTCCCTCCTCACCACCTGCACAATACAGTACACACGCCCTCCTCACCTCCACCATATAGTACACACTCCCTCCTCACCACCTACACAATATAGTACACACGCCCTCCTCACCACCTGCACCATATAGTACACACTCCCTCCTCACCACCTACACCATATAGTACACACGCCCTCCTCACCACCTGCACCATATAGTACACACTCCCTCCTCACCACCTGCACCATATAGTACACACTCCCTCCTCACCACCTACACAATATAGTACACACTCCCTCCTCACCACCTGCACCATATAGTACACACTCCCTCCTCACCACCTGCACCATATAGTACACACTCCCTCCTCACCACCTGCACCATATAGTACACACTCCCTCCTCACCACCTGCACCATATAGTACACACTCCCTCCTCACCACCTGCACCATATAGTACACACTCCCTCCTCACCACCTGCACCATATAGTACACACTCCCTCCTCACCACCTGCACCATATAGTACACACTCCCTCCTCACCACCTGCACCATATAGTACACACTCCCTCCTCACCACCTGCACCATATAGTACACACTCCCTCCTCACCACCTGCACCATATAGTACACACTCCCTCCTCACCACCTACACCATATAGTACACACTCCCTCCTCACCACCTGCACCATATAGTACACACTCCCTCCTCACCACCTGCACCATATAGTACACACTCCCTCCTCACCACCTGCACCATATAGTACACACTCCCTCCTCACCACCTGCACCATATAGTACACACTCCCTCCTCACCACCTGCACCATATAGTACACACTCCCTCCTCACCACCTGCACCATATAGTACACACTCCCTCCTCACCACCTGCACCATATAGTACACACTCCCTCCTCACCACCTGCACCATATAGTACACACGCCCTCCTCACCACCTGCACCATATAGTACACACTCCCTCCTCACCACCTGCACCATATAGTACACACTCCCTCCTCACCACCTACACCATATAGTACACACTCCCTCCTCACCACCTGCACCATATAGTACACACTCCCTCCTCACCACCTGCACCATATAGTACACACTCCCTCCTCACCACCTGCACCATATAGTACACACTCCCTCCTCACCACCTGCACCATATATTACACACGCCCTCCTCACCACCTACACCATATAGTACACACTGCCTCCTCACCACCTGCACCATATAGTACACACTCCCTCCTCACCACCTACACCATATAGTACACACTCCCTCCTCACCACCTGCACCATATAGTACACACTCCCTCCTCACCACCTGCACCATATAGTACACACTCCCTCCTCACCACCTGCACCATATAGTACACACTCCCTCCTCACCACCTGCACCATATAGTACACACGCCCTCCTCACCACCTACACCATATAGTACACACTCCCTCCTCACCACCTGCACCATATAGTACACACTCCCTCCTCACCACCTACACCATATAGTACACACTCCCTCCTCACCACCTGCACCATATAGTACACACTCCCTCCTCACCACCTGCACCATATAGTACACACTCCCTCCTCACCACCTGCACCATATAGTACACACTCCCTCCTCACCACCTGCACCATATAGTACACACGCCCTCCTCACCACCTACACCATATAGTACACACTCCCTCCTCACCACCTACACCATATAGTACACACTCCCTCCTCACCACCTGCACCATATAGTACACACTCCCTCCTCACCACCTGCACCATATAGTACACACTCCCTCCTCACCACCTACACCATATAGTACACACTCCCTCCTCACCACCTGCACCATATAGTACACACTCCCTCCTCACCACCTGCACCATATAGTACACACTCCCTCCTCACCACCTGCACCATATAGTACACACTCCCTCCTCACCACCTACACCATATAGTACACACTCCCTCCTCACCACCTGCACCATATAGTACACACTCCCTCCTCACCACCTACACCATATAGTACACACTCCCTCCTCACCACCTGCACCATATAGTACACACTCCCTCCTCACCACCTGCACCATATAGTACACACTCCCTCCTCACCACCTGCACCATATAGTACACACTCCCTCCTCACTACCTGCACCATACAGTACACACTCCCTCCTCACCACCTGCACCATATAGTACACACTCCCTCCTCACCACCTGCACCATATAGTACACACTCCCTCGTCACCACCTGCACCATATAGTACACACTCCCTCCTCACCACCTACACCATATAGTACACACTCCCTCCTCACCACCTGCACCATACAGTACACACTCCCTCCTCACCACCTGCACCATAGAGTACACACTCCCTCCTCACCACCTGCACCATATAGTACACACTCCCTCGTCACCACCTGCACCATACAGTACACACTCCCTCCTCACCACCTACACCATATAGTACACACTCCCTCCTCACCACCTGCACCATATAGTACACACTCCCTCCTCACCACCTGCACCATATAGTACACACTCCCTCCTCACCACCTGCACCATATAGTACACACTCCCTCCTCACCACCTACACCATATAGTACACACTCCCTCCTCACCACCTCACCATATAGTACACACTCCCTCCTCACCACCTGCACCATATAGTACACACTCCCTCCTCACCACCTGCACCATATAGTACACACTCCCTCCTCACCACCTGCACCATATAGTACACACTCCCTCCTCACCACCTGCACCATATAGTACACACTCCCTCCTCACCACCTGCACCATATAGTACACACTCCCTCCTCACCACCTGCACCATATAGTACACACTCCCTCCTCACCACCTGCACCATATAGTACACACTCCCTCCTCACCACCTGCACCATATAGTACACACTCCCTCCTCACCACCTGCACCATATAGTACACACTCCCTCCTCACCACCTGCACCATATAGTACACACTCCCTCCTCACCACCTGCACCATATAGTACACACTCCCTCCTCACCACCTACACCATATAGTACACACTCCCTCCTCACCACCTGCACCATATAGTACACACTCCCTCCTCACCACCTGCACCATATAGTACACTCGCCCTCCTCACCACCTGCACCATATAGTACACACGCCCTCCTCACCACCTGCACCATATAGTACACACTCCCTCCTCACCACCTGCACCATATAGTACACACTCCCTCCTCACCACCTGCACCATATAGTACACACTCCCTCCTCACCACCTGCACCATATAGTACACACTCCCTCCTCACCACCTGCACCATATAGTACACACGCCCTCCTCACCACCTGCACCATATAGTACACACTCCCTCCTCACCACCTACACAATATAGTACACACGCCCTCCTCACCACCTGCACCATATAGTACACACGCCCTCCTCACCACCTGCACCATATAGTACACACGCCCTCCTCACCACCTGCACCATATAGTACACACTCCCTCCTCACCACCTGCACCATATAGTACACACTCCCTCCTCACCATTTGCACCATATAGTACACACTCCCTCCTCACCACCTGCACCATATAGTACACACTCCCTCCTCACCACCTGCACCATATAGTACACACTCCCTCCTCACCACCTGCACCATATAGTACACACTCCCTCCTCACCACCTGCACCATATAGTACACACTCCCTCCTCACCACCTGCACCATATAGTACACACTCCCTCCTCACCACCTACACCATATAGTACACACTCCCTCCTCACCACCTGCACCATATAGTACACACTCCCTCCTCACCACCTACACCATATAGTACACACTCCCTCCTCACCACCTGCACCATAGAGTACACACTCCCTCCTCACCACCTGCACCATAGAGTACACACTCCCTCCTCACCACCTGCAACATAGAGTACACACTCCCTCCTCACCACCTGCACCATAGAGTACACACTCCCTCCTCACCACCTACACCATATAGTACACACTCCCTCCTCACCACCTGCACCATATAGTACACACTCCCTCCTCACCACCTGCACCATATAGTACACACTCCCTCCTCACCACCTGCACCATATAGTACACACTCCCTCCTCACCACCTGCACCATAGAGTACACACTCCCTCCTCACCACCTGCACCATAGAGTACACACTCCCTCCTCACCACCTGCACCATAGAGTACACACTCCCTCCTCACCACCTGCACCATATAGTACACACTCCCTCCTCACCACCTGCACCATAGAGTACACACTCCCTCCTCACCACCTGCACCATAGAGTACACACTCCCTCCTCACCACCTGCACCATATAGTACACACTCCCTCCTCACCACCTGCACCATATAGTACACACTCCCTCCTCACCACCTGCACCATATAGTACACACTCCCTCCTCACCACCTGCACCATATAGTACACACGCCCTCCTCACCACCTGCACCATATAGTACACACTCCCTCCTCACCACCTGCACAATACAGTACACACGCCCTCCTCACCTCCCACGCAATATAGTACACACGCCCTCCTCACCACCTACACAATATAGTACACACGCCCTCCTCACCACCTGCACCATATAGTACACACTCCCTCCTCACCACCTACACAATATAGTACACACGCCCTCCTCACCACCTGCACCATATAGTACACACTCCCTCCTCACCACCTGCACCATATAGTACACACACCCTCCTCACCACCTACACAATATAGTACACACTCCCTCCTCACCACCTGCACCATATAGTACACACTCCCTCCTCGCCACCTGCACCATATAGTACACACTCCCTCCTCGCCACCTGCACCATATAGTACACACTCCCTCCTCACCACCTGCACCATATAGTACACACTCCCTCCTCACCACCTGCACCATATAGTACACACTCCCTCCTCACCACCTGCACCATATAGTACACACTCCCTCCTCACCACCTGCACCATATAGTACACACTCCCTCCTCACCACCTGCACCATATAGTACACACTCCCTCCTCACCACCTACACCATATAGTACACACTCCCTCCTCACCACCTGCACCATATAGTACACACTCCCTCCTCACCACCTACACCATATAGTACACACTCCCTCCTCACCACCTACACCATATAGTACACACTCCCTCCTCACCACCTGCACCATATAGTACACACTCCCTCCTCACCACCTGCACCATATAGTACACACTCCCTCCTCACCACCTACACCATATAGTACACACTCCCTCCTCACCACCTGCACCATATAGTACACACTCCCTCCTCACCACCTGCACCATATAGTACACACTCCCTCCTCACCACCTGCACCATATAGTACACACTCCCTCCTCACCACCTGCACCATATAGTACACACTCCCTCCTCACCACCTGCACCATATAGTACACACTCCCTCCTCACCACCTGCACCATATAGTACACACTCCCTCCTCACCACCTGCACCATATAGTACACACTCCCTCCTCACCACCTGCACCATATAGTACACACTCCCTCCTCACCACCTGCACCATATAGTACACACTCCCTCCTCACCACCTGCACCATATAGTACACACTCCCTCCTCACCACCTGCACCATATAGTACACACTCCCTCCTCACCACCTCACCATATAGTACACACTCCCTCCTCACCACCTGCACCATATAGTACACACTCCCTCCTCACCACCTACACCATATAGTACACACTCCCTCCTCACCACCTGCACCATATAGTACACACTCCCTCCTCACCACCTGCACCATATAGTACACACTCCCTCCTCACCACCTGCACCATATAGTACACACTCCCTCCTCACCACCTGCACCATATAGTACACACTCCCTCCTCACCACCTACACCATATAGTACACACTCCCTCCTCACCACCTGCACCATATAGTACACACTCCCTCCTCACCACCTACACCATATAGTACACACTCCCTCCTCACCACCTGCACCATATAGTACACACTCCCTCCTCACCACCTGCACCATATAGTACACACTCCCTCCTCACCACCTGCACCATATAGTACACACTCCCTCCTCACCACCTGCACCATATAGTACACACGCCCTCCTCACCACCTACACCATATAGTACACACTCCCTCCTCACCACCTACACCATATAGTACACACTCCCTCCTCACCACCTGCACCATATAGTACACACTCCCTCCTCACCACCTGCACCATATAGTACACACTCCCTCCTCACCACCTACACCATATAGTACACACTCCCTCCTCACCACCTGCACCATATAGTACACACTCCCTCCTCACCACCTGCACCATATAGTACACACTCCCTCCTCACCACCTGCACCATATAGTACACACTCCCTCCTCACCACCTACACCATATAGTACACACTCCCTCCTCACCACCTGCACCATATAGTACACACTCCCTCCTCACCACCTACACCATATAGTACACACTCCCTCCTCACCACCTGCACCATATAGTACACACTCCCTCCTCACCACCTGCACCATATAGTACACACTCCCTCCTCACCACCTGCACCATATAGTACACACTCCCTCCTCACCACCTGCACCATATAGTACACACTCCCTCCTCACCACCTGCACCATATAGTACACACTCCCTCCTCACCACCTGCACCATATAGTACACACTCCCTCCTCACCACCTGCACCATATAGTACACACTCCCTCCTCACCACCTACACCATATAGTACACACTCCCTCCTCACCACCTGCACCATACAGTACACACTCCCTCCTCACCACCTGCACCATATAGTACACACTCCCTCCTCACCACCTGCACCATATAGTACACACTCCCTCCTCACCACCTGCACCATATAGTACACACTCCCTCCTCACCACCTACACCATATAGTACACACTCCCTCCTCACCACCTGCACCATATAGTACACACTCCCTCCTCACCACCTGCACCATATAGTACACACTCCCTCCTCACCACCTGCACCATATAGTACACACTCCCTCCTCACCACCTACACCATATAGTACACACTCCCTCCTCACCACCTACACCATATAGTACACACTCCCTCCTCACCACCTGCACCATATAGTACACACTCCCTCCTCACCACCTGCACCATATAGTACACACTCCCTCCTCACCACCTGCACCATATAGTACACACTCCCTCCTCACCACCTGCACCATATAGTACACACTCCCTCCTCACCACCTGCACCATATAGTACACACTCCCTCCTCACCACCTACACCATATAGTACACACTCCCTCCTCACCACCTGCACCATATAGTACACACTCCCTCCTCACCACCTGCACCATATAGTACACACTCCCTCCTCACCACCTGCACCATATAGTACACACTCCCTCCTCACCACCTGCACCATATAGTACACACTCCCTCCTCACCACCTGCACCATATAGTACACACTCCCTCCTCACCACCTACACCATATAGTACACACTCCCTCCTCACCACCTGCACCATATAGTACACACTCCCTCCTCACCACCTGCACCATATAGTACACTCGCCCTCCTCACCACCTGCACCATATAGTACACACTCCCTCCTCACCACCTGCACCATATAGTACACACTCCCTCCTCACCACCTGCACCATATAGTACACACTCCCTCCTCACCACCTGCACCATATAGTACACACTCCCTCCTCACCACCTGCACCATATAGTACACACTCCCTCCTCACCACCTGCACCATATAGTACACACACCCTCCTCACCACCTGCACCATATAGTACACACACCCTCCTCACCACCTGCACCATATCGTACACACACCCTCCTCACCATGGGGAAGATGTAAAAATTCTGGCTTCGTTGTCATGGTGATATTGACGTAGATGGAGTAGTTGAAGGGACGACGCCTGAGATGATCGTTGATCAAAATTACGCTAGACGAGCTGTCCCTGTAGTGGTTACCCTGGATACCATAACAGTCGTTGGGCTGATAGTCCTGGCAGTTATTATAGGTGGTTTTTTCGGTTAGTGTGCGGCTGTCGTGATGAATCCAGAAATTCTTCTCACAGACCCTTAACTGCAACATGCAATGGGATGAGGTTTTAGCATGGTGGGGGCGCTTGGAGAGTGAAGACCACCGGAGGGCGAGGGCCACTGGAGGGCCAGGACTAGAGCCCCCACCCTAACCTCTCCTCCTCAACACTAACCTGTATATTTATGGACCTGATGATGATTTACATTTTAAGTGAGGAAAAAAATATATTATAAAACACTTAGCGTTAACGAGTTCTCAAAATTCTGAGATACCGTTCGTGCCTAAAATAGTAATAACTAAAATATTCATACACTGTAGTTAGGTTAGGTTAGGTTGGTTAGGTTAGGTTTGATTTCGTTAGTTTGTTTTGTCGTTAAGAATAGCCCAAATTTTTATTCCCGCACCTTAATGGATGTACTCACCATTTACCTGAATTTGAACATTTTGCAACGTACAGTATGAGAACACCGCTACCACAAGGAGGAATTGTTCAATATCTTTTTTCCACACATATTCTTATCTTTATATTAAGCATTTTGAAAGAGGTAACATTTACTAGAACCTAATTGAACCAGACCTAACCAACTAAGGAAACTTAGCTAACTTTACCTAACTTCCTAGCCGAGGAGCTGAACCCCCGCCATATTAAACAGAAAGTACTGTACTTTTTTATGATCGTGGATGGTTAATATTAGCGAGATACTCTTCGTCGCTTAATTTGTTTAAAGGATCTTTCTTTTAATATTTTCACTGCCGAGTTTGGATATTTTTACTTTTATCCTCTTCGCCACTGATCGGCTTGTTAGCCGCTTGGGCGATCGGTCACGTCTCTTTTCCTTTATATTCTTCACCAAAAGGTCGGCTCATTTTGGGGGCAAATGCTCCGTTTAGCAGATAATTACTCTCAGAGTTTTAATCATCCACCTTCCCTCTTTCACCAACAGCCCGCAAATAGGAATTTCTACTTCAAGCGGTAGTTTTAATTGTTCGAACCTCTTCCCCTCCGTGCGGTACCATTGAGGGTAGAGTTGGTAAACCTATTCACCTTCGCTGATGCTTTATGGGTTGTCTTACTCGTGTGGTTGGTATGCCGGAATGAGTTCGTTCGCATTACAAACGCTGGCCAATTTCAGTATAAATAGCCTGTACTGAATTTCTTTAAATATACTGTGAATTGATTCTCTTCTGAGCCTAAATCTATCAACAAATTCATCATTGATCATTACTGTGAATGGGTTTATGCTAGAAGAGAGGCAAGTTTATATTTTTCAGACGATAACTCGCTTACAAAGCTGCTAAAAAGTGGCATTAATTAACTTAAATGTACTTTATTTATGTCACAAAGTTTAGTGATAATGTCCTCCTAGTGAACTTTGGCTCCATCCATTTTAAGACTTCTAGTGCACAAACTCGTGAGTTCATATTTTTCTGACGAACACTCACCTACAAAACTGCTAAAAGTTTTAATAAATTACTTTAAATGTGCTTACCTGATTAATATTAGCTTTAGTAAGATGAGATGACTCCCGCAGCTGAACGAGTTGGCACTTGGTAGCAAAACAAAACCCAAGTCTCTTGAAAATTTTATAATATTGGACCGTAAATCCATTAGTGTACAAAGAAAGGCTTATTACCAATACGTTTTTCTTTGCTCGTTAATTGTATTTACTATAAATATCCAATAAAACAAAACAAATACAAAGAGGGTAATGCAGATCAGCTACTAGCCACATCTTTGAATTTCAATGTTATTAGTTCGTTTTTCCGTCATCCACTGCAGTACGAGGTCCTTCACGTTTAAAATTACGGTTGTCAACGCGACGACCCTAGTCAGGCCCCAGCAGTCACAGTGGGTGCCCATCCTCTCCAGCTGGTGCAGTCTGCCAAACTCCTGGGTGTAACTATAGACAAGAAACTTGACTGGAAGGCCCATGTAAATTACACAGTCAAGGCAGCCTCGTACCGTCTCTACTGTACATGCTACGACGACTTAGGTCACTTGGGACACCCACGCCAGAGCTGAGGACCATCTACAACGCCTTTATTTTCCCCAAACTAACGTATGCGTCACCAGCCTGGTCGTCTTCTCTCAACTCCACCCAACAACGTCAGCTAGAGAAGGTACAGAAAAGGGCCTGCAGAATCATGCTCGGCGCAGAATACTCCGGCTACACCAACGCTCTGTCCACCCTGGAAATGTCATCCCTCAGTGACCTCCACCACCAAGCACTGAAAAGTTTTGGCAGCCAACATATGCACCACCCTCGTCATCGCCGCCACCTGCCACCGGCAGTCCCCCGCCCACCTCGTGCAGTCCGCCACTACAACAAAATTCAGCCCAAAAGAGCCCGCACCGATAGATATAAGAACAGCACCATCCCATCTATTGTTAAAATAATAAACAACTCTTGATTTATGTACTGTACAGCCCTGTAAATGTATTCAATGCATATTATATCATTATGTCTAAATCAAATGTAAGTCCGTATATTTTCAGCCACCGGCTGCAACTCTATTAATAAACCGTTTACTATTATTATTATTATTTACTTTGTCTTTCACGCAATATATCCACTCCGTGTATGTTGTCGAGCTGCTCGGCCCGCGTGGCTTATCTCACGTCCACAAAAAATTAAATTACACCATATTATAGTAAGTTCTTTGTTTAATATGCCAGGTTTCTTTGGTAAGGTTGGTACGGTCTTCTAACATCGTTTCGGCCACCTGTGATTCTTGTCAACTAAGGTTCGGTTAGGTTTACTTTAGAAAAAAATACACTTTTTAACACACCAGATGGCTGGTTGAGGAGCAGCAGATATGCTCGCCTCATCCATATGGACCTCAGCCACTACAAAAGAAGGCTGAAGATTGGTGGCTGTGTGGGAACTGAATTCAATACAGGTACGGATGATTCTCGGGGCGGTGTCGGGGCAGAACCTGTGCGAAGGAATCCCCATGCCTCGTGACACATTTCAGTGCTGTGCTTTTGGCTTCAGCAAAGTTCACTTTGTCTCTCGTGCGGATCTTTAGTATCGCTTTCTCAATTCGGAACCGGTCACATTTACCTGAAGAGGCCGGGTGCAGTGAAAACAGTAGACCGGACCCGGTCATTTCTGACTTCATGGACCTTACCACAGTTAATACATACTGCAGGGACACCCAACTCTAACAGGCAACCTTGATAGAGGTTGGAATTTCGAAGTAGTCAAATGTCAATAACAGAAATGGTGTAGAGTTAAGAGCACTACGTTCTTTCTTGCAGAATCTGTCCACTTCACCACCTTTTGGACTTGGAGTTCATCCAGAAGCTTCCTCTGAATATCGGAGCAGCTCTCTTGAGAATACCACCCCTCGACACTGGTTAAAGGTGGCATTCTGAGTACAGGAAGTTGGGGCACTCGGTACACTCGGAAACCCACCTGGGTCGGTGCTGGAGGTTAGTACAGTGTCCTTTCTGGACGGGGTCCCACTCAAACTATCACGAGGCAACACACGCACGAACACACACAATCATACGGCTGTATATATGACACGTATAAATATTGTATATGGCATTTTATACTCTGCATTATCTTCATTATACAGTATATGAACACGAAGAAAAATTACCATTGGTTGTAGTTACGAAAGTATGAATGGAAATAAACACTTCCAAACCATCCAGTGAGTCCACACAACGTTTACAGCGCTTGTGTGTGTGTGTGTGCCAGACCACGATGCTTCCACCACACCCCATCATTCGCGTAACTATATGAAAAATCGTGTTTAATTTAACTACATATTTTAAAAAACCTTAAAATACATGTGGATCAGTCACTCCTCATTTGACGCACTTATAGTGTAATACTTTGACCATCCCACCTGGGCACATGGAGGACCACGATAACTCTCACGGGGCAACACACACACGAACACACAAGTTATGATATGAACCCTTCCAGGCTTCACTATCATTATCATGTTATGTTCATCGTGCTCTGTATCTTGGTAACTAGTCATAGTATCAATACATGACTGTGTTATTAGTATAATATTGCAACTTTTTACCTACAGTTATTGTTGTAAATCATGGACAGGAAGGATACATAAATTGTATTATCAAGTGTATGGTTCTCTCAAAGCCACCCCAAGTCAGACAATGCGTCACACAAAGTTACACTGTGTGTGTGTGTGTGTGTGTTCTGTAACATTAAGCTTCATCCTTAGTAGGTAAGATGTTTCATAAAGAGGTTTCTCCCATTCGTCATTGTGAGCATCGTCCCAGAGCACATTGTTTCCATCAAAACCATGGTTCATCCTTATTTCCCTTCTTCCGTTTAACTATATCCATATGGCTAAGTGCTTGCTTTTCATTTCTTTATTTACCTAAATAATGTGGATCAGTTCCTCGTTATTTAACACATACATGCACTTAGAGCACCAAGATTGTTTTGTAGGCATGACTATTGGTTAATTGAAACTCCAAAAATATTTTTCACATTTATTATGCATAAACATTGTAAGCATATCTATGTGATTATTGTAATATATAACATATATTTAATGTCTGGACAGATTCCCAACAGTTATGCATATTAATGCATAGATTTTGTAAGCATATTTATGTGAAGTGACGTAAAACCACATTTTTGGGGTTTCAATTAACCAAAAGTCATGCCTACAAAACAATCTTGGTGCTCTAAGTGCATGTATGTGTTAAATAACGAGGAACTGATCCACATTATTTAGGTAAATAAAGAAATGAAAAGCAAGCACTTAGCCATATGGATATAGTTACACGGAAGAAGGGAAATAAGGATGAGCCATGGTTTTGATGGAAACAATGTGCTCTGGGACGATGCTCACAATGACGAATGGGAGAAACCTCTTTATGAAACATCTTAACTCTTTCCATAGAAACTGACGGGCGACCTTAAAACGAATCTTAACCGTATGTTTTCCAGATGGTTACTGATGTGTTACGAAAAAATTTGATCTTCATTTCTGGCGCAAATAAATTATTTATGGGATTAAGCCACCACCCCACCCCACCCCATCTCATCTCAGTTTCCAGAGATTTTCTATATATATCAGGGTAAAAATTGTAGAAAACAAAAAATTATCGAAAAAGCATAGTTTTAAATTGCACCTAACCTAACCAGGGCCTCCACAGTCGTTCAGTACATAGTAAATGGTAAAATTTTAGTTTCGGTCCTCCCCGTATTTAGATATCCAAACTATGTAACCTAACCTAACCATCCTAACTTAACTAGCCACAGAACCCATGAACTATATCTAACCTAAACTAACGTTAATGCTGTAAAATAAAAGTTTCTTAGAATTGTCAAAACTACTGATTCCAATGGTTAATTTTCTAAGATTTCCCGGATGACCGAAACTAAAATAATACCTAATAAATTGTTAATTATTTCGCTTTACGTAATTTGCGCCAAACTTTTCTTTGACTTGTTAAAATTACTGAATGCATCTATAAATGGCATTTTTTTTTACAAGTTGCCCAGGATGTTCCACAATATTTTGGGGTCCAGTTGTAGGCATATTTCGTAATTTCTAGCAACTTGTCTCGGTAACGTTTCCATCGCAAATGATTCGTTTTAAAAAAATCACATTAATTTGTTTGGAAGTCATCGAATATTTTCCAAGTCCAGTGTTGATGGCATCTGCGTCCTCAGAGCTCCTGTGTGTTTGTTACTGGTCTGCAGTACACATGCGTTATAGTCTGACGCATGTGTGCTTGTTCTTTGGACGTTCATTGGTGGATTTGTTTCATATCAACAATCACAACCCGGTATAGGTTTGATGTAGGTAAGGTAGTAAATTAATCGTCTGTCACCCAGCGATTTTAAGTTTTGGAAACAGTAGTTTAGATCAGGTTTTCTCAACTTGTTTTGCCCGAGGCCCCTTTCTGAGCCTCATTTACCTCTGTTGGTCCCCTCATGCTCGCAAAAAAAAACTTAACCATCTGCACTGTATATTAATGTGAGCTGTATCATACAGAATTATAAAGACAGTGTTTGTAGTACCTAACAAAAACGATCAATAATAGACATAATTGTGTACAAGCAAACCAATTTCCATAGACAAAATGTAAAATGCATAGTAGCAGCATAACGCCTACTAACAAAAAATATTCCAATTGGTAGGTAATTATAGAATTATAAATACAGTGTTTGTAGTACCTAACAAAATCTATCAATTCTGTAGTAGGTTTTAGAAGGGGTGAGAAAAATCTTTTCATTTTGGGAAATTTCATAAATTTCGTCTACAGGGTTCTTACTAGACTTCCCTAGAGTAATTATCAGTACATGAGCTACTGAACTTAGCAGAAAGAATGAGACGTAAGGATGATGACAAATTGACCATACGCCTGACAGGTAAGTTTGGGTGGCCCCTCAGAAACTTACTGTGGCCCCCTAATGTTCCATTTGTTCCCTGTGGTCCCATTTTGGGTGAGGGAAAATCACAAAATAGTAGTAATTTGCAATAGAAATGAAGGTCAGAATAATCCAAAACCTAACCTAACCCTAAACCTTACCTTAATTAGACACAGAAAACTCCGAGTTGGGTCATGAGATCCACATGTCGCACTGCCTGGCTGCTTTGCAGTCATTGCAGACTGGGTCAGCTCGAAAGACCCACCCAGGACCATTCGAGTCCGTGGTGCCTATCGGACTCTGAAGGTAACTCTCTATCAGCCCCCTAACCGGAGGTGTTACAACTGTCAGCACTGGGGCCATGTGGCCCGGTTATGCCCCTCGACTAAGCCGTGGTGTGGTCTCTGCTCAAGGCAACATGCAACACAGGTTTGCAGAGATACAGTTGCTCAAGGGGGTGTCATCCAACAGAAGTGTATTAACTGCAAAACAGTTGGAGTTTCTGTATGGCACCCTAACTGTTCTAGAGCTCCTACACCCCTTCAGCGCCCAGACCCGCCACCCAGGCAGGTCTCAAGAAACACTAATGCTGCTAGGGTACTCCCTACGGCCAACCCCTGGCCCGCCCTCCCCACCAAAGCTCCAGGATCATCACCAGCAGTCATCGAAAGATCAGCATGGGGCAACACAGACGTACCGACACAACAGGTAGCTGCCAACACACTCCATGAACACGCACATCGTGAAGAGATCAATGATTTGAAAAATGAAATTAAAGAACTCAAAGCTCAGGTTACAGCTCAAGCTCAAACTGAAATGTTTAGGAGCCTCTGTGATACACTAAAGGAAAAAAACACCACCAACACAGTGCAGCAACTTCGGAAAAATTACAGTCAAACTGAAGACATTCAGATGTCAGTACCAGATGTGGAAACTCAAGACCCACCAGGAACTAGTGTCCACGCAGAGGAAAATAGTGTTACTGGTAACAGTTCTACTGATGCCTCTGTGGACATGGTCAGTGAAGATGAACAAACACAAACAGAAAATGGTGGTGATGTCGAGTGTAACCAAAGTGAGTTGTTGTCTGCCACTGAAATACAACAATTGTTGAGCCGTACATGCTCCAGAAATGTTTCAAAAAGGTTAACTGGCCTATTGCCTGCCGAAGGGACAGACAGCGCAGAAAAGAAAAGTATCATACGGTGCCTTTTGCTTCTTTCCAAATACATTTCATAATGGCCAGTGTTAATACCAGGCAAAGACACAGAGCGGTGAAGGTGATGAGTTGGAACATCTCATCCCTTAGAAAACGATACCCTGACCTACACCACAAAGTTGTGACTGAGGACATCGATATTGTGTGTCTGCAGGAGTGTCTCACACCTAATGGTAAGCCCCCACCCAGTCTGCCCAATTATGTGTATTATGATCCTAGTTCTACTCACACATGTTTGATGCATGTTAAGAAGTCACTCCCGCATGTACCTCTTGTATCCAAAAAGACTACCAACCTTCAGTACCATGGGATCACTATCCACCTGGGCAACTCCACACTCAACGTGCTAAACGCCTATGCTCCCTCAGATCAGCTTCAATACACAGATCTCCCAGACTTTTTACACACTGAGCCCGCTGTCCTGATGGGTGACCTGAATACTAGACAAGAAATTAGGTGACTCCACCACTAACACCAATGGTAGGAGACTTATCTCACTTCTCAGCGCATATGAAGATGTTCAAATTATAGGTAATAATGAACCAACACACATCTATGGCGGGGGTCTAGACAAATGTATTGGCTTTAATCTATCATACACAACTCATAGCTCTGATGTTGTCACTGATCTTATGTCTGACCACAGCCCAATCCAAGCTAGTATACATGTAGCCAATGACACCCCCACTGGTGGTAAACTCAACAGACGTAGAATCACAGTCAAGCAAGAACATGAAAGCCAGTTCATAGACTTCATCCATGACTGGTACAAGGACTACAAGCCTGACAATTACCAAAGTTTCCATGACGATCTGATAGATAGGACTTATGTATACTTCACCAACAATGCCTCCACCAAAAAAAGGAGAAAACGTGGTCAGCATAATGGGAACAGGCAACAGCAGTGCTATAATGACCCTGAGCTGAAAAAACTCAGGGCTAGGGTCAGGAGGGTGGGTAAGGGTTACAGACAATTTAGAACACCTCAAATGTTACAATTGTATCAAGCTTCCCTTGCTGCTGTCAGGGAACGTGTAAACGAACTCAGACAAAATGCATGGGAGACATATGTCAACAGCCTGAACCAACACACATCCCTCAGCAAAGCCTGGAAAGACATAAACATAATCAGAGGTAAAAACAGAAGACACGTCTCCCATCCAAACCCTCTGCAAAAGTCGAATGAGCTAATAACAAAGTGGGCTCATGTGTCGAGCTATGACATGTTACCAGCTGGGACTCGGGGACTCCTTGATGCGAAGTCTGTAGAGAGAAGTAATCTTATTAGCTTTATGCTGGGCAAACAGCACGATGAGTGTGATGTTCCATATACTGAGTGGGAGCTTGACGCCGCCCTCGCCAGGGGTAGGTCTACTTCCCCTGGAGAGGACGGGGTCACCTACAACATCATTAGACTACTAAGGCGCGTGCCAGGCAATCCATTGTTGGTATTGTACAATATGAGTCATGCCGAGGGCCAACTACCCACATCATGGACCAGCAGTATTGTTGTACCAATACCGAAACCAGGACAGCCTGATGCCTTTCGTCCCATATCACTAACCAGCTGCCTGTGTAAAACCTTTGAGAGGATGGTTCTTGGCAGACTCTTATATAGAATCAGAGAACACATGTCTCCTAACATAAATGGCTTCACCCATGGTAAAGGTGTACATAATTGCATCACCACATTCCTAACTGTGCATGGTGATGAAAGGCACAGATACACCACATTTCTTGACCTAAAAGCTGCATTTGATATTGCCAATAGGCAGCTGATATTGTACGAACTAGCCAAAATGGATATAGGAGGTAGGCTGTTACACTGGATAAGTGGTTACCTAACCAACAGAAGGGCTGCTGCACTGTTTCAGGGTTACAAAAGTGAAGTTAAAGATATGCAACTTGGTACCCCTCAAGGTGGAGTACTTAGCCCCACTTTGTTCAATGTTCTTATGAATGCATTATTAAATTTAATACCAGACAACCCCAGCAATATCTCAATCAGCTATGCTGACGATATTCTTATACATACTAAAACTCATCGTGAAATGCAAACCACCCTGAACCATGTATACGCAGCCTGTGAACACCTCGGTCTTATTATCTCCACTGACAAAACTAAGGTGTTCAACAAACAAGCTGGGAACCGCAAACGCGGCCCCGCCAAGTTCAAGATAGGTAACAACACTATTGACTATGTTTCTTCTTTTAAATATCTTGGTGTTTCCGTCCCTTGTACCCTACCTGCCATACAACAGCTAACCCGCCAATGTACTGACAGACTGAGACCTCTTAGAAGTGTAGCGGGGTACAGCCCGCACTATGGTGCTAATATTAGAATTGTTAAAACAATGTACCTAGGCTATATAAGATCTCTGATAGATTACCACGCACCAGCCCTGGTCATTCGTGACGGGAAAGGCGTTGACAAGCTCGAGAAAATGCAAAATAAAGCCCTCAGAATTATCCTAGGATGTCCCATGAGCACTAAAGTACTTAATATGAGGAAAGAACTAGGTATACCCAGTGTTAAAGATAGAATAATTGAAGTCAACCTCATGATAGCCCTGAGGCTTCTGCGTGGTGATCCTGATAACATTGTTTCCTTAAAATTGCTAGAATGTATGAACCATGGGACTACTGAGTCTAAATGGATCCAAACTACAGCTACACATATGAAGATATTTGGACTAGACCACCTGTACAAAGTTGAGACACAACAGCGCTTCCTGCCACCCTGGCGGACAGTTCCCTTCGATATCACAATACCGACGTATCCGCCTAAAAAATTAATTATACAAAGCATTTATCTCCAACACACTGCCAAATTGAGAGCTCTTGAACACATACACTCTCTACAGACTGATGATAATATCACACAGACCATCTACACTGATGGATCTCTTAACACCGCCTGTGGGAGGGCTGAAAGTGCTATTGTTGTGACTCAACCTGACGGTAATATAATTGAGAAAGGAGTTAGAATTAACAACTGGGCATCCACTCTACAAACTGAATTAGTTGCCATACTCACAGCTATTAAATTCATTGAAACCACTGTTACTGACAGTCTCATCATCACTGACTCTCTATCCTCACTACTTGCCCTTGGCACCCACGACTCAGGTTGCCACGCTCTTGTCTCTGAAGCCAGACACAAATATGCGTGCCTTGTTGACCGGGGTGTCAGGGTCAAACTGTTGTGGATCCCCTCTCACATAGGCCTCATAAAACATGACAGAGTTGATGCCCTCGCCAAACTCGCGTCTAACAAAGACACCGTTGAATACAATTTGGGTCTGTCAAAAAGAACCCTTAAAACTGTAATTAGGAAAGAACTTATTGATGAGTTTGACGCAAGTAGACAAATGCAAACAGGCACTAGTCGATCCATAGGTTACCATGATGAGATGTATCAAGTGAAACATGTATATGGAGCAAGTAACAAGATCACTAGATTACAAGATGTTGTAACCGCTAGATTAAGGTTAGGATATAAGTACCTTTGGCAGTATGTTCCTCAAGCAGATGTAAACAAAACTAAATGGAAAGTGTGTGGCCATACATATGGCCACACACTTGAACACTACGTCCTCGACTGTGTGAAGATAGAACCTTTTAGGGACAGGTCCAAGCACACTGTGTGTGAAATGGCACAACACTTCATCTCTAATGGCAAGATAGCCGACATATTAAGATTGTATCCACTTTTTTGCACTTAGTATCTATGTCAGTTCTCATGTACAGAACCAAATACGCAATGTGCTTGAATACCTCTCACGTAAATGTGAATAACAAAGTGTGAGGCCAGACATACTGCCTCACACGCCTGTTCTCACGCATTTGTGAATAAGTTACCCTTTATGTATAGAACTAAACAAATAATGTAAATGAAATACTGTGTAACTTTCAGTGCCATAATATCCTGACAACGGGGGTTAATTATTATGACCCTTTGTAAACCCTACTCTGTAATCCTTTTGCGCTACCGCTCACAGGATGAGTGTGGGGTGCACAATAAAGTAGCCGCTGCAAGCGTCAAAATCAAAATCATGGCTGCTTTCTCCGACTGAGGGGTCCTATACCGAGCTGTGATTGGTAGATCCAAAATCATAACCACCAAACCACCAATCAACGTCCAAAGAACAACTGCACCAAGTGTCAGACGAAAGCATGCGTAATGAGTATAGTAACCAATAAACGGACACACAGGAGCTCTCTCAGACGGTGTTAACAATAACAAGGATTTAAAAATTAGGAAGATTTTCCAATAATTTATTGCGATTTTCGCTGAAAGTAATAATGGGCGGGAAAAATGTCATAGAAGAAAGGGGTCTTAGACTTGTCCAAATTACTGATTCCAAAACTTAAATCCTAAAAATCGATGGATGACCTAAACGATGATAATCCATGTTAGGTTAAATTCCGAGCCAAATCTTGGCTCGGATTTTCAAATTTTTTCTCTACTTGTTAAAAACGGAAAATCCGAGCCAACTTTGGTCCTTTATACAGCATATCACTCGTTTTCGCCCCCCCCCCCCCCACCACCACCCAAAAACCGCCATTTCCAACTGGTCTCCCAAGATAGTCAAACTCAGAAAATAATCCCCGAGATCCGTTCAATGGGTGATAGTGATAACAGGTGAAGTACCAATACAGTACTCACTATAATGATTACATCATCTGTGGAACAAATGAACGAAATCGAATAAGTCCTTGTGGTAGCGGTGTTCTCATACATAACCGAACATTTAATAGGCTTACCTTTATATCCTTAAGGTAGTACTCATGCAGGTGTAACCTCACCCAGTCTCGATTTTTCTTAAGTTTGAAGAATTTCGCCAAGAAGGTGTACGGGAACTCTATATCACCAGAGCAACGCTTGGGATGCAAGAAACCAACTTTGGGATCTTCAGGTAAGACGTCAACCAGACAGATGGTGGAGGACGCAACGGCCACACTCAACACCATCACCAAGTGCCGCCATGACTTACTGCGTTCCATGAGTAATTGGTCGCTTATTCCTGCACCAATGCTTACCTATACACTTTAGAAGGTTCAACCAATGCAAATTTGTCTGCGTACTCCTTACTCTTCTTCCCGAATGGCGTGCATTATTTAGGATGAGACGAAAGTGTGAAAATTTTCAAGATTTGGACAACTGGCAACACAATTGAAAACCGGGCAGGAAGTAGCCACCACTACACATGATATCTGGCACCACACTGAGTCAGAGAATCAGAGTCAGGCAAGAAATTTAGAGGAAGGAACTATTACTCCCGTATATCAGTGTAGATTCCTAGGAGTATATGTGTCACTAACTGTAGATGGCGCTGATCAGTGATACGTGTCGGCTGTTTGTTAACCTTTGGGAAGAAGACTGCAGCATATTCAATCTGTCAAATGTGTACAAATAGTTCCCAAGACAAGTAAGTACCCATGACTGGTTATGTGTGGGAAAGACAAGAGGAATTACAACCATTTAAAATTATTCATTTTCCCAAAGATAGAAGAAAAAAAAAAGTTAATATTAATATGTAAGTGTTTTGTAAAAAATAAGTTATATAACCACATTTAGTGCTTGGATAATGTTGATATCAAATAGGAACTGAAATATTTTAATGGCAATATAAAACTATTACACTAACCTTTATCATCCCTTTTGGAAAAAATAATATTCGTTTTAGCACATGACCTAATACATGGGGCTGACATCTCCTATATATAGACAAATGACAGAGTTGACATGAGGGATAAACTCTCATTATGTCTTATTCATTTAAGCGTTTTAAGACATTTTGGCAAATTCATAAACAGATACCAACATAAAAATGGAAACTTTAACATGGACAGAGAACAACATTCACTGGGTAGTGACATTGTCATCAAACTTTTATTATTAGTTTCTTATCATTTGTTACTTTTTATTAACTTCGTTATCCTTTATTAGTACAGGAAGAACCAGAAATATTTGGGAAACAATGGAGAACCTTAGCTTTCGTCTTTAACCAAGACATCTTCAGAGGCAACTGAATTACAAAGACTGAGAGAGAGCTTATGTACACAGTGCCTGACGGAACGCATAGTTCCTGCAGATGTGTCAGCCGTCATAAAAGGGTTTAAAAACAAATCACCTGGTCAAAGTCACATTAACAATAAGATCCTGGCTCAACTCCCCGACAACATGATAGAGAGGTTTGTGTAGGAGTGAGGGAAGGACATGAAGTGATGTGTAGCGGTGAAAGAAGGACTGGCAGGGTTGGTTAGGAGTTAAGGAAGGACATGCAGGGTTGTGTATGAGTGAGAGAATGACTTGCAGGGTTGTGTAGGAGTGAGGGAAGGATTGCAGGGTTGTGTAGGAGTTAAGGAAGGACATGCAGGGTTGTGTAGGAGTGAGAGAATGACTTGCAGGGTTGTGTAGGAGTGAGGGAAGGATTGCAGGGTTGTGTAGGAGTTAAGGAAGGATATGCAGGGTTGTGTAGGAGTGAGAGAATGACTTGCAGGGTTGTGTAGGAGTGAGGAAAGGATTGCAGGGTTGTGAAGGAGTTAAGGAAGGACATGCAGGGTTGTGTAGGAGTGAGAGAATGACTTGCAGGGTTGTGTAGGAGTGAGGGAAGGATTGCAGGGTTGTGAAGGAGTTAAGGAAGGACATGCAAGGTTGTGTATGAGTGAGAGAATGACTTGCAGGTTGTGTAGGAGTGAGGGAAGGTCTTGCAGGGTTGTGTAGGAGTGAGGGAAGGACTTGCAGGGTTGTGTAGGAGTTAAAGAAGGACATGCAGGGTTGTGTAGGAGTGAGGGAAGGACTTGCAGTGATGTATAGAAGTGAGGGAAGGACTTGCAGTGTTGTGTATGAGTGATGGAAGGACTTGTAGTGTGGTATAGGAGTGAGGGAAGGACTTTCAGGGTTGTGTAGGAGTTAAGGAAGGACTTGCAGGGTTGTGTAGGATTTAGGGAAGGACTTGCGGGGTTGGGTCGGAGTGATGGAAGGACTTGTAGTGTTGTGTAGGAGTGAGGGAAAACTTGTAGTGTGGTGTAGGAGTGACGGAAGGAATTGTTGTGTAGGAGTAAGGGAAGGACTTGTATTGTATGAGTGAGGGAAGGACTTGACAGGGTTTTGTAGGAGTAAGGGAAAGACTTGCAGTGATGTGTAGAAGTGAGGGAAGGACATGCAGTGTTGTGTATGGGTGATGGAAGGACTTGTAGTGTGGTGTAGGAGTGAGAGAAGGACTTGTAGTGTGGTGTAGGAGTGAGGAAACGACTTGTAGTGTGGTGTATGAGTGAGGGAAGGACTTGTAGTGTGGTGTAGGAGTGAGGGAAAGACTTGCAGTGATGTGTAGAAGTGAGGGAAGGACTTGTAGTGTGGTGTAGGAGTGAGGGAAGGGCTTGTCGTGTAGGAGTGAGGGAAGGACTTGTGGTGTGGTGTATGAGTGAGGGGAGGACTTGTAGTGTGGTGTAGGAGTGAGGAAACGACTTGTAGTGTGGTGTATGAGTGAGGGAAGGACTTGTAGTGTGGTGTAGGAGTGAGGGAAGGACTTGTAGTGTGGTGTAGGAGTGAGGGAAGGACTTGTAGTGTGGTGTAGGAGTGAGGGAAGGACTTGTAGTGTGGTGTAGGAGTGAAGGAAGGACTTGTAGTGTGGTGTAGGAGTGAGGGAAGGACTTGTAGTGTGGTGTAGGAGTGAGGGAAGGACGTGTAGTGTGGTGTAGGAGTGAGGGAAGGACGTGTAGTGTGGTGTAGGAGTGAGGGAAGGACTTGTACTGTTGTGTAGGAGTGAGGGAAGGACTTGTAGTGTTGAGTAGGATTGAGGGAAGGACTTGTAGTGTTGTGTAGGAGTGAGGGAAGGACTTGTACTGTTGTGTAGGAGTGAGGGAAGGACTTGTAGTGTGGTGTAGAATTGAGGGAAGGACTTGTAGTGTTGTGTAGGAGTGAGGGAAGGACTTGTACTGTTGTGTAGGAGTGAGGGAAGGACTTGTACTGTTGAGTAGGATTGAGGGAAGGACTTGTAGTGTTGTGTAGGAATGAGGGAAGGACTTGTAGTGTGGTGTAGGAGTGAGGGAAGGACTTGTAGTGTTGTGTAGGAGTGAGGGAAGGACTTGTAGAGTAGTGTATGAGTGAGGGAAGGACTTGTAGTGCGGTGTAAGAGTGAGGAACCGACTTGTAGTGTGGTGTAGGAGTGAGGGAAGGACTTGTAGTGTGGTGTAGGAGTGAGGGAAGGACTTGTAGTGTGGTGTAGGAGTGAGGGAAGGACTTGTAGTGTGGTGTAGGGAAGGACGTGTAGTGTGGTGTAGGAGTGAGGGAAGGACGTGTAGTGTGGTGTAGGATTGAGGGAAGGACTTGTAGTGTTGTGGAGGAGTGAGGGAAGGGCTTGTGGTGTAGGATTGAGGGAAGGACGTGTAGTGTGGTGTAGGAGTGAGGGAAGGACGTGTAGTGTGGTGTAGGATTGAGGGAAGGACTTGTAGTGTTGTGTAGGAGTGAGGGAAGGACTTGTAGTGTGGTGTAGGAGTGAGGGAAGGACTTGTAGTGTTGTGTAGGAGTGAGCGAAGGACTTGTACTGTTCTGTAGGAGTGAGGGAAGGACTTGTAGTGTTGTGTAGGAGTGAGGGAAGGACTTGTAGTGTGGTGTAGGAGTGATGGAAGGACTTGTAGTGTGGTGTAGGAGTGAGGGAAGGACTTGTAGCGTGGTGTAGGAGTGAGGAAAGGACTTGTACTGTTGTGTATGGGTGAGGGGACTTGTACTGTTGAGTAGGATTGAGGGAAGGACTTGTACTGTTGTGTAGGATTGAGGTAAGGACTTGTAGTGTGGTGTATGAGTGAGGGAAGGACTTGTACTGTTGTGTAGGAGTGAGGGAAGGACTTGTACTGTTGTGTAGGAGTGAGGGAAGGATTTGTAGTGTGGTGTAGGAGTGAGGGAAGGATTTGTAGTGTGGTGTAGGAGTGAGGGAAGGACTTGTACTGTTGTGTAGGAGTGAGGGAAGGACTTGTAGTGTGGTGTAGGAGTGAGGGAAGGGCTTGTGGTGTAGGAGTGAGGGAAGGACTTGTAGTGTTGTGTAGGAGTGAGGGAAGGGCTTGTGGTGTAGGAGTGAGGGAAGGACTTGTAGTGTTGTGTAGGAGTGAGGGAAGGACTTGTAGTGTGGTGTAGGAGTGAGGGAAGGACTTGTAGTGTTGTGTAGGAGTGAGGGAAGGGCTTGTGGTGTAGGAATGAGGGAAGGACTTGTAGTGTTGTGTAGGAGTGAGGGAAGGACGTGTAGTGTGGTGTAGGAGTGAGGGAAGGACTTGTGGTGTAGGAGTGAGGGAAGGACTTGTAGTGTGGTGTAGGAGTGAGGGAAGGACGTGTAGTGTGGTGTAGGAGAGAGGGAAGGACTTGTAGTGTTGTGTAGGAGTGAGGGAAGGACTTGTAGTGTGGTGTAGGAGTGAGGGAAGGACGTGTAGTGTGGTGTAGGAGTGAGGGAAGGACTTGTAGTGTTGTGTAGGAGTGAGGGAAGGACTTGTAGTGTTGTGTAGGAGTAAGGGAAGGACGTGTAGTGTGGTGTAGGAGTGAGGGAAGGACTTGTAGTGTTGTGGAGGAGTGAGGGAAGGGCTTGTGGTGTAGGAGTGAGGGAAGGACTTGTAGTGTTGTGTAGGAGTGAGGGAAGGACGTGTAGTGTGGTGTAGGAGTGAGGGAAGGACTTGTACTGTTGTGTATGGGTGAGGGGACTTGTACTGTTGTGTAGGAGTGAGGGAAGGACTTGTAGTGTTGAGTAGGATTGAGGGAAGGACTTGTAGTGTTGTGTAGGAGTGAGGGAAGGACTTGTAGTGTGGTGTAGGAGTGAGGGAAGGACTTGTAGTGTTGTGTAGGAGTGAGGGAAGGACTTGTACTGTTGTGTAGGAGTGAGGGAAGGACTTGTAGTGTTGTGTAGGAGTGAGGGAAGGACTTGTAGTGTGGTGTAGGATTGAGGGAAGGACTTGTAGTGTTGTGTAGGAGTGAGGGAAGGACTTGTACTGTTGTGTAGGAGTGAGGGAAGGACTTGTACTGTTGAGTAGGATTGAGGGAAGGACTTGTAGTGTTGTGTAGGAGTGAGGGAAGGACTTGTAGTGTGGTGTAGGAGTGAGGGAAGGACTTGTAGTGTTGTGTAGGAGTGAGGGAAGGACTTGTAGTGTGGTGTAGGAGTGAGGGAAGGACTTGTAGTGTTGTGTATGAGTGAGGGAAGGACTTGTAGTGTTGTGTAGGAGTGAGGGAAGGACTTGTAGTGTTGTGTAGGAGTGAGGGAAGGACTTGTAGTGTGGTGTAGGAGTGAGGGAAGGACTTGTAGTGTTGTGTATGAGTGAGGGAAGGACTTGTAGTGTGGTGTAGGAGTGAGGGAAGGAATTGTAGTGTTGTGTATGGGTGAGGGAAGGACTTGTAGTGTTGTGTAGGAGTGAGGGAAGGACTTGTAGTGTGGTGTAGGAGTGATGGAAGGACTTGTAGTGTGGTGTAGGAGTGAGGGAAGGACTTGTAGTGTGGTGTAGGAGTGAGGAAAGGACTTGTACTGTTGTGTAGGAGTGAGGGAAGGACTTGTAGTGTGGTGTAGGAGTGAGGGAAGGACTTGTACTGTTGTGTGGGAGTGAGGGAAGGACTTGTAGTGTGGTGTAGGAGTGAGGGAAGGGCTTGTGGTGTAGGAGTGGGGGAAGGACTTGTAGTGTGGTGTAAGAGTGAGGGAAGGACTTGTAGTGTTGTGTAGGAGTGAGGGAAGGGCTTGTCGTGTAGGAGTGAGGGAAGGACTTGTAGTGTTGTGTAGGAGTGAGGGAAGGGCTTGTGGTGTAGGAGTGAGGGAAGGACTTGTAGTGTTGTGTAGGAGTGAGGGAAGGACTTGTAGTGTGGTGTAGGAGTGAGGGAAGGACTTGTAGTGTTGTGTAGGAGTGAGGGAAGGGCTTGTGGTGTAGGAGTGAGGGAAGGACTTGTAGTTTTGTGTAGGAGTGAGGGAAGGGCTTGTGGTGTAGGAGTGAGGGAAGGACTTGTAGTGTTGTGTAGGAGTGAGGGAAGGACTTGTAGTGTGGTGTAGGAGTGAGGGAAGGACTTGTAGTGTTGTGTAGGAGTGAGGGAAGGGCTTGTGGTGTAGGAGTGAGGGAAGGACTTGTAGTGTTGTGTAGGAGTGAGGGAAGGACGTGTAGTGTGGTGTAGGAGTGAGGGAAGGACGTGTAGTGTGGTGTAGGAGTGAGGGAAGGACTTGTGGTGTAGGAGTGAGGGAAGGACTTGTAGTGTGGTGTAGGAGTGAGGGAAGGACGTGTAGTGTGGTGTAGGAGTGAGGGAAGGACGTGTAGTGTTGTGTAGGAGTGAGGGAAGGACTTGTAGTGTGGTGTAGGAGTGAGGGAAGGACTTGTAGTGTTGTGTAGGAGTGAGGGAAGGACTTGTAGTGTTGTGTAGGAGTGAGGGAAAGACTCATAGTGTTGTGGAGGAGTGAGGGAAGGACGTGTAGTGTGGTGTAGGAGTGAGGGAAGGGCTTGTGGTGTAGGAGTGAGGGAAGGACTTGTAGTGTTGTGTAGGAGTGAGGGAAGGACTTGTAGTGTTGTGTAGGAGTGAGGGAAGGACGTGTAGTGTTGTGTAGGAGTGAGGGAAGGACTTGTAGTGTTGTGTAGGAGTGAGGGAAGGACTTGTAGTGTTGTGTAGGAGTGAGGGATGGACTTGTAGTGTTGTGTAGGAGTGAGGGAAGGACTTGTAGTGTGGTGTACTTGGCCAGTTCTTGTCCCAAGGTCCAATTAAACTTTTCCACCATGCCATGGCCACACAGATGTACCTGTTCCCATCTGCAGTGAGTGGCAGAGGTCCACCGCTACCCTCTCCATTGGTGCACCTGCTTGGTACAACAGCAGTGGGGCACGTGTGTGTGTAGCTTTGGTCCCTTCTTGGCGCAGCAGACATCGCATGACCGGCACCATTCTTCCACATCCTTACTCATGCCGACCCAGTTAAACCTTTGCCACTGGTGACTCAGGGTCTTCTTCACTCCAAGATGTCCATTGGCTGGATTGTTGTGCATTTCCCTCAGGATCTCTGAGCTCATCTTCTGGGGAAGTACTGTATGCCAGTACCTGTTGAGGCTATCGGTAGTCACCCACTGGTGCTGCAGCAGACTATCCTTCAGCTGAAGAGCATCCCACTGAGCCAGTAGTTTTTAGTCGTGGGACTTGCTCCAAAGATTGTCTCCCAGGCTGGCCGAACTCGGCTCTGGTTCATCCACTCGACCACTGGTCACATGTCTTGGTCTTCCAGCTGCAGCTTCTCAAGGCCTTCCCAACAACGGCTGGATCCTCCTTCACTGTAGTGCAACTACACTTCTTGGGAACTGCCTCTCTCCTGCAACACTGCTGACAACCAGGCTTCACCACTCCCAGACGGGTATGCAAGGCACCTTTCACCTTGCGTGGCAACAACACCTCTGATCTCGGAGGAATAACTACTGTCCGCCTAGCTGTAGCCATAGCACTTGCATGCTTTAGTCTTTACACAGATGTTGGTAGACCTATAGAACAGTGTACCAGCTCAAGCTGTCGAACTAATTCTATCATCAACTGGTTATATTCTGTACAAAAATTTTAATTTATTTGTAATTAACATTTATAATAATAATAACTTCATAATGATGTAAATTTTTAGGATATAACATTAAGTAAACTGTTGTTGTTGTATAGGTTTGTGTCTTTAAAGGGATAATGGGATCACAAAATCTTATAGGTGCAAAGTCAATAACTTACGTACAACCTATTTTGCCTAGTGGCCACCCCACCATGGTGAGGGTAGGATCCCTTGATTGTCTTCTCTAGAGCTATTTTGATGCCCAGTATAGTCTTTCTTGAGATTTTCAGATTGTTGCCAGTTTGTTCCAGGTTTGAGGTCTATTTGAGGAATTACTCCTGGACTGTCAGGAAGTTACTGGTGGTGTTGGTTGTTACATCATACAGTATTTCATGTCCAGTATCTAAGAAAAGAATCATGGGCAGGATACTGTGTTAGCCAGTAGGTTCATCCAATGCACCTGTATACTGATGGCTCAAGACAATAATAATAATAGATATTAGTCAACTTGACAAAGGACAGGTAACAAAACACTGAGATATATTTTCCAGTAGGGTCCTTATGATAGTACCTGGTGGTCTTAAGTCACCCATCCAAGTACTGTACTAACTGGACCTTAACTTTACTGATCGGACAAGAAGCAGTGTTTCCAATGTGGTAATTCTTCTTGCCTAATGTAAACTGCTTTCAAGAACTAGCAATAACTGCATTAAAAGCTTATTGTTTTCCATTAAGTAATGCGGGAGTTGAACATATATTTTCAAGTCACAAAGAAACGCACAAAATTAATTTACAACCAGTTTATTATCTGCTATCATAAGAATCAAAACAAGACTGCACTTCAATAACAACAGTTGCAAGAATTTCAAAGTTACTATGAGATGCTGAGCTTGTTTAATGACAACATATATGCAACATCTGCAAGTTGTGATTATATCAACGATGACAACAACAATGATCTTGATGATATAATCAGAGTGTTTTAGCAAGTGGTGAGTGTTCAAATTTGTTTTAAATACACTGAATTAATTACCAATAAGTATTATAATTATTAGATAATTTCAAACTACTGTATTCTAGTAAAATATAAAAGAAAGAAAAGTATATACAGTTTGGACCTTGCTAACACAGGACTTGATGGTTCGTGTCATGTTGCCACTATTCTACCTTTAAATACAGGTACTTAAAATTTACCCCTAAATATGCCTCCTAAGAGACCAGCAAGCAGTGGAAGTGGTTGTAATGCAGCAAAACGTAAGCATGTGACATTAACTATATCACTGGGCTGTATTTGAAAAAAAAATTCATGAGGTGCGGGGTTTCTTAGCTGATTCTTTATGTATTTTGCGTGCTGATTCCAAAAATGCCATTCATTTTGCCCAATCAGGTCAGATTTTTATGCTATGGGAATTAGGGAAAAATCGAAATTCTTAAATATGATGTCAAAATTTTTATGCAAAATATATCATAAGAAATGTAACCACAACACATAGGACCAAAATATGTCAACTACATAGATGCCTTTACAGTTAGACATGCATAAATGGCTGTCGCAGAGAATTTCTTTGGTGGTTGGTGTCTGGGGCGTCCCGTTTCAGACACCAACAGTAGTCGGCGAGCATGTTGATATCCCAGCGACTCTGGTACCGCTCCTCCATTACACGGATATCTTGATGGAAGCGTTCTCCTTGTTCCTCACTCACATCACCACAGTTCTCTGGAAAGGAGTCCAAGTGGGAGCTGAGGAAGTGCATCTTGATGGACATGCGTGCACCAAGAACTTTGTAGCTCAGAAGTAGGTCCCCAACAACTCGTCCATACTCTGGACTTCTGTAGTTGCCAAGAAAATTGGAGACAATAGACTTAAAGGCATGCCAGGCTTTCTTCTCATTTACATCCATGCTGCAATCAAACTTGGGATCCTTGAAAAGCTCTCTGATCTGAGGGCCATCAAAAATTCCTGCATTCAGCTTTGCCTCACTGACTTTTGGAAATTTTTCTTTCAGAAAATTGAAAGCCTGGCTTTTTTTGTCCAGTGCCTTTACAAAGTTTTTGAACAGACCGAGCTTGATGTGCAGTGGCGGAAGAAGAATGTTCTGCGGATTCACCAGAGCATGGGCAACAACGTTGTGAGAACCTGGAGTAAGTCCACTTCTTGCAGGCCAGTCACATTGCATGTAGTGCTGCTTGTCTGCTCGACTATCCCACAGACAGAGGAAACATGCCATGTACCACCAGATGAAAAAGAAATTTAATTGTGAAAAAATATATGTAAAAAAACACGGACATATACTCTTTTCCTTTGCGTCACGGCGGACATTTAAATGGCCGGCGAGCACGTGGGTGTATTTAAATGCATTGTAAGGGCATTAAAACTGACCGAAATCTTTTCTGTGAGGCTTGCCAATGTCTCGGATGATTTTTTTAATGAACGAATATGAGGACCCCATTTTGAGCGAAAAATGCCAATATTTTACCTGAATCTCCGCTTAAAATGCTATAGCACAAAATTCTGACCTGATTGAGCAAAATGGATAACATTTTTGAGATCAGCATGCAAAATACACCCAGAAAAGCTTAATAATACACAAACCTCAAAAACTATGCAGCGCAGTGTATTAGAAAAGGTGTCTATACTAAAGAAATAAGACAGTGGAACATTGGTCAGGGCCTTGTGTGCAGAATATGGTGTGGGTTTATCGACTGTGTACGATGTGACGAAGCTTTAATTTGCCCTTTTTTAACCTCATCTTCGATGGTTCAGATTTTTTGCTAATCCAGAACCGGTCTGGTCCCAAGCTTCCCGGATTAGGGAGGTACAACCTGTATATTAGTAATATTGTTTCGAGTTATTTAGCCTTACAGTTTGAGATGCTTGGCATTTTATTATAAAATCAACCAACATCCCTGATTCAAGCCACAAAATTCACCAATACACTCAAAGGTAGAGAAGCTACTGTGAACACTCTTGAGCTTCTTGTGGCATTGGGAGCCAGGATGAGGGAAGCAGAGCTCACCACAGTGTAAGGAAGAGACAAGACCCTTGTTAATACCATATGCTCCTAGTTAGGTAAATGTTGCAGGAATTAAGGAACGAAGGTTTTAAAACATACTGTAGAAAACTTACAATACTGTCACAGATATTTTATAAAGAGAGTCATCCTTGGTTACATCTGGCATGAATTATTATTTCACCAGTTAACTAAGACAGGTATAGTTATAGCTGTTGGGTCTCTCTGAGCAGCAGTTTGAGGGGGTACTGGTGTGTGACTATGTGGGTGTGATGCGTCCACAGGGTGATGGAGGTATTGAGGGTGTCTGGGTTATTGGTAGCTGGAAGTGGAGAACATGCACCAGCCTTCACCTCTGTCTCTCTCCTGTAATCTTCACACACACTCTCCATCACTGAAACTGATAACACAAATACACTATATGTGATCCTTGGCGACTACTTAGTACACCTGATAGTAATTCCAACAAATAATATGTGGCTTACTGAAAGAAACATGTCCATTACTTTTAAAAAATGGGACAATTTCTATCTGTGCAGTGACAACATCTCAATATTATTATAATCTGGTTCTTATTTACTGAAATGTCTCTTAAATATAATAATGTGAGGGAACAAGATAACATTAATAGAGGAGAAAATATTGTATAGTAGAGGGAGATAATAAGGGAGTAAAGAGAATGTGAGTGAGTGTAGAAGGAAAACAAGTGAAAAATGGTATTAAAGTTGACACAAGGGTTTAAAGAACAATAAGAAACTGTTGTGGAAAGAAACAAAAGTAGTGATTCCCTGCTTCAACTTGCACAACATGTAAAGGGGTGCACAATAAACTAGCCCCTGCAGTACGTGAGGGCAAAACTGTATATCATGAATCTGTGGTAATAACTAAATGAACAGTACAGGATATATTATTTACATCAGATAGTTCAGGAGATTACAAAAATACTGATATTGTTTGGACACATTCAGCAAAACAAAAGTTGATTTGTAAATTGACTCAAAAGGTAAAGAGTGTTGTTAACTGACCCATGTGGTGGTGGTGAGGGTAGAGAAGGGTGTTAACTGACCCATGTGGTGGGGAGGTAGAGAAGGGTGTTAACTGACCCATGTGGATGATGGTGAGGGTAGAGAAGGGTGTTAACTGACCCATGTGGTGGTGAGGGTAGAGAAGGGTGTTAACTGACCCATGTGGTGGTGAGGGTAGAGAAGGGTGTTAACTGACCCATGTGGTGGTGAGGGTAGAGAAGAGTGTTAACTGACCCATGTGGAGGATGGTGAGGGTAGAGAAGGGTGTTAACTGACCCATGTGGTGGTGAGGGTAGAGAAGAGTGTTAACTGACCCATGTGGAGGATGGTGAGGGTAGAGAAGAGTGTTAACTGACCCATGTGGTGGTGAGGGTAGAGAAGGGTGTTAACTGACCCATGTGGTGGATGGTGAGGGTAGAGAAGAGTGTTAACTGACCCATGTGGTGGATGGTGAGGGTAGAGAAGGGTGTTAACTGACCCATGTGGTGGATGGTGAGGGTAGAGAAGGGTGTTAACTGACCCATGTGGTGGATGGTGAGGGTAGAGAAGAGTGTTAACTGACCCATGTGGTGGATGGTGAGGGTAGAGAAGAGTGTTAACTGACCCATGTGGTGGATGGTGAGGGTAGAGAAGAGTGTTAACTGACCCATGTGGTGGATGGTGAGGGTAGAGAAGAGTGTTAACTGACCCATGTGGAGGATGGTGAGGGTAGAGAAGAGTGTTAACTGACCCATGTGGTGGATGGTGAGGGTAGAGAAGAGTGTTAACTGACCCATGTGGTGGTGAGGGTAGAGAAGAGTGTTAACTGACCCATGTGGTGGTGATGGTAGAGAAGAGTGTTAACTGACCCATGTGGTGGATGGTGAGGGTAGAGAAGAGTGTTAACTGACCCATGTGGTGGATGGTGAGGGTAGAGAAGAGTGTTAACTGACCCATGTGGTGGTGAGGGTAGAGAAGAGTGTTAACTGACCCATGTGGAGGATGGTGAGAGTAGAGAAGAGTGTTAACTGACCCATGTGGTGGTGAGGGTAGAGAAGAGTGTTAACTGACCCATGTGGAGGATGGTGAGAGTAGAGAAGAGTGTTAACTGACCCATGTGGTGGTGAGGGTAGAGAAGAGTGTTAACTGACCCATGTGGTGGATGGTGAGGGTAGAGAAGAGTGTTAACTGACCCATGTGGTGGATGGTGAGGGTAGAGAAGAGTGTTAACTGACCCATGTGGTGGATGGTGAGGGTAGAGAAGAGTGGTTCATCACTGTCCTGCACCTTCTGCAGCTGCTGAAGGAGGTCCTCCAGGGTTCGTACACACACTCGCTGTAAAGTACCACTACATCAGACAGGACTACCATTATGTGCAACATTTACTTGATTTGATCAAATTTGGAGGAAATATTATGCTTGGCTAGATCTTTTATGGGAAAAGTCATATAAAAATAATGTTTTAAAACATTCAGATTAAAAGTATTGTGAGTACCAATTGATATACACACACACAAGGGTCAAGACGTACCTGGCATTGCTCTGGCAGCAGCCAGGTCAACTATTATGTTGGCCGATACCCCAACTGCCTCCCCTGAACCCCTCCTCCCCACCAGAATATCAACAAGTTCTTGCCAGAAGTTACTATTTCATTTCGGAAAGAAATGGAGTCAGTGTTGAACAGTGCTTAAGCCAGTGAAAACACCGCAACAGTAACAGTAATAGCTGAGAGTCATACCCAAGCTAACCTTCACACAGTGAGGTCCCAGGTACCCAGTGATAACTG
Source organism: Homarus gammarus (assembly GCA_958450375.1). Taxonomy (NCBI): domain Eukaryota; kingdom Metazoa; phylum Arthropoda; class Malacostraca; order Decapoda; family Nephropidae; genus Homarus; species Homarus gammarus. Next base: position 142,813 of record CAUDMG010002857.1, read on the forward strand.
CCCCTGAGACTCAACAACACCAGCTATGTGTTAATCCGTCCACGATAGGGAGGCCTGGGACCACACCTGACTGTACACCACTTGAGTGAGTGAGGTCCTATAACACTAAGCCATGTGGTGTCCCCATGACGCTACATAGTGAATGAGTTCCTACAGCATCATGTGAGGTCCCTCATAACACCATCTGTGATGGAACTACTACACCACGTGATGCCCCTCATAACACCACCTGTGAGGGAACTACTACACCACGTGATGCCCCTCATAACACCACCTGTGAGGGAACTACTACACCACGTGATGCCCCTCATAACACCACCTGTGAGGGAACTACTACACCACATGATGCCCCTCATAACACCACCTGTGAGGGAACTACTACACCACGTGATGCCCCTCATAACACCACCTGTGAGGGAACTACTACACCACGTGATGCCCCTCATAACACCACCTGTGAGGGAACTACTACACCACGTGATGCCCCTCATAACACCACCTGTGAGGGAACTACTACACCACGTGATGCCCCTCATAACACCACCTGTGAGGGAACTACTACACCACGTGATGCCCCTCATAACACCATCTGTGAGGGAACTACTACACCACGTGATGCCCCTCATAACACCACCTGTGAGGGAACTACTACACCACGTGAGGCCCCTCATAACACCACCTGTGAGAGAATTACTACACCACGTCAGGTCTCTCATAACACCATCTGTGAGGGATTTACTACACCACGTGATGCCCCTCATAACACCATTTGTGAGGGAACTACTACACCACGTGATGCCCCTCATAATGCCATCTGTGAGGGAGTTACTACACTACGTGTCTGCTGTTCAACACCTCAGCTCACATGATCTACGTGACCTCCGCTGTAAACATTAATCTGTATGTTCACTGTATGTTCCTTTACCTTTCTCTAATGAAGGCTTTTGTTAAACCACCAATGTATGTAATAAGTCCATTGTATATTTTCTGCCTTCGGGCTGCGGAACTTTTTCAATAAACCGTTAATTATTAATATTATTATTATTATTATTATTATTATTATTATTATTATTATTATTATTATTACTATTATTATTACTACACACACACACACAAACTGGTTAAATATGTATAGGGTGGTGGGGGTCATGCAGCACCTGGCAAATTCCTGTCTGGTTATACTGTACTCTCAAAATATGAAATTGTTCATTGAGCAGGTGTCTGGCTCACGGGAATGAGAAATCACTTAGTCTGCCTCCAAGTCCAGGCACACTCAGGCTGGTGAATTGCTAATCTAAGCCAGGCATCAGTCACTCTGATGAACCAGTGCATTTATACCAATCCATTTATTGTACTGTACAGCACTGTACAAACAATACAGTACTGTACAAACAATACAACACTGTACAAACAATACAGAAATGTACAAACAATACAGTACTGTACAAACAATACAGTACTGTACAAACAATGCAACACTGTACAAACAATACAGTACTGTACAAACAATACAGCACTGTACAAACAATACAACACTGTACAAACAATACAGCACTGTACAAACAATATAGCACTGTACAAACAATACAGTATTTTACAAATAATACAATACCATACAAACAATACACTACTGTACAAACAATACAGAACTGTACAAACAATACAGCACTGTACAAACAATACAGCACTGTACAAACAATACAGCACTGTACAAACAATACAGTAATTTACAAACAATACAGCACTGTACAAACAATACAGCACTGTACAAACAATATAGCACTGTACAAACAATACAGTATTTTACAAACAATACAATACCATACAAACAATACACTACTGTACAAACAATACAGCACTGTACAAACAATACACTACTGTACAAACAATACAGTACTGTACAAACAATACAACACTGTACAAACAATACAGTACTGTACAAACAATACAGCACTGTACAAACAATACAGCACTGAACAAACAATACAACACTGAACAAACAACACAACACTGCACAAACAATACAGCACTGTACAAACAATACAGCACTGTACAAACAATACAACGCTGAACAAACAATACAACACTGTACAAACAATACAACACTGTACAAACAATACAGCACTGTACAAACAATACAGCACTGTACAAACAATACAACACTGAACAAACAATACAACACTGTACAAACAATACAGCACTGTACAAACAATACAGCACTGTACAAACAATACAGCACTGTACAAACAATACAGTACTGTACAAACAATACAGTACTGTACAAACAATACAACACTGTACAAACAATACAACACTGTACAAACAATACAGTGCTGTACAAACAATACAGCACTGTACAAACAATACAGTACTGTACAAACAATACAGTACTGTACAAACAATACAACACTGTACAAACAATACAACACTGTACAAACAATACAGTGCTGTACAAACAATACAACACTGTACAAACAATACAACACTGTACAAACAATACAGTGCTGTACAAACAATACAGTACCATACAAACAATACAGTACTGTACAAACAATACAGTACTGTACAAACAATACAGCACTGTACAAACAATACAGTACTGTACAAACAATACAGCACTGTACAAACAATACAACACTGTACAAATAATACAGCACTGTACAAACAATACAACACTGTACAAACAGGACAGTATACTGTACAAACAATACAGTACCATACAAACAATACAGTACCGAACAAACAATACAGTACTGTACAAACAATACAGTACCGTACAAACAATACAGTGCTGTGCAAACAATACAGTACCGTACAAACAATACAGTGCTGTACAAACAATACAGTACCGTACAAACAATACAGCACTGTACAAACAATACAACACTGTACAAATAATACAGCACTGTACAAACAATACAACACTGTACAAACAGGCCAGTATACTGTACAAACAATACAGTACCATACAAACAATACAGTACTGTACAAACAATACAGTACTGTACAAACAGGCCAGTATACTGTACAAACAATACAGTACTGTACAAACAGGCCAGTATACTGTACAAACAATACAGTACTGTACAAACAGGCCAGTATACTGTACAAACAATACAGTACTGTACAAACAGGCCAGTATACAGTACAAACAATACAGTACTGTACAAACAGGCCAGTATACTGTACAAACAGGCCAGTATACTGTACAAACAATACAGTACTGTACAAACAGGCCAGTATACTGTACAAACAGGCCAGTATACTGTACAAACAATACAGTACTGTACAAACAGGCCAGTATACTGTACAAACAGGCCAGTATACTGTACAAACAATACAGTACTGTACAAACAGGCCAGTATACTGTACAAACAGACCAGTATACTGTATAAACAGGCCAGTATACTGTACAAACAATACAGTACTGTACGAACAGGCCAGTATACTGTACAAACAATACAGTACTATACAAACAGGCCAGTATACTGTACAAACAATACAGTACTCTACAAACAGGCCAGTATACTGTACAAACAGGCCAGTATACTGTACAAACAATACAGTACTGTACAAACAGGCCAGTATACTGTACAAACAGGCCAGTATACTGTACAAACAATACAGTACTGTACAAACAGGCCAGTATACTGTACAAACAATACAGTACTGTACAAACAGGCCAGTATACTGTACAAACAATACAGTACTGTACAAACAGGCCAGTATACTGTACAAACAATACAGTACTGTACAAACAGGCCAGTATACTGTACAAACAGGCCGGTACATTGTACAAACAATACAGTACTGTACAAACAGGCCAGTATACTGTACAAACAATACAGTACTGTACAAACAGGCCAGTATACTGTACAAACAATACAGTACTGTACAAACAGGCCAGTATACTGTACAAACAGACCAGTATACTGTATAAACAGGCCAGTATACTGTACAAACAATACAGTACTGTACAAACAGGCCAGTATACTGTACAAACAATACAGTACTATACAAACAGGCCAGTATACAGTACAAACAATACAGTACTGTACAAACAGGCCAGTATACTGTACAAACAATACAGTACTGTACAAACAGGCCAGTATACTGTACAAACAATACAGTACTGTACAAACAGGCCAGTATACTGTACAAACAGGCCAGTACACTGTACAAACAATACAGTACTGTACAAACAGGCCAGTATACTGTACAAACAATACAGTACTGTACAAACAGGCCAGTATACTGTACAAACAGGCCAGTATACTGTACAAACAGGCCAGTATACTGTACAAACAATACAGTACTATACAAACAGGCCAGTATACTGTACGAACAGACCAGTATACTGTACAAACAAGCCAGTATACTGTACAAACAGGCCAGTATATTGTACAAACAATACAGTACTGTACAAACAGGCCAGTATACTGTACAAACAGGCCAGTATACTGTACAAACAATACAGTACTGTACAAACAGGCCAGTATACTGTACAAATAATACAGTGCTGTACAAACAGGCCAGTATACTGTACAAACAATACAGTACTGTACAAACAGGCCAGTATACTGTACAAACAGGCTAGTATACAGTACAAACAATACAGTACTGTACAAACAGGCCAGTATACAGTACAAAGAATACAGTACTGTACAAACAGGCCAGTATACTGTACAAACAGGCCAGTATACTGTACAAACAATACAGTACTGTACAAACAGGCCAGTATACTGTACAAACAATACAGTACTGTACAAACAGGCCAGTATACTGTACAAACAGACCAGTATACTGTATAAACAGGCCAGTATACTGTACAAATAATACAGTGCTGTACAAACAGGCCAGTATACTGTACAAACAATACAGTACTGTACAAACAGGCCAGTATACTGTACAAACAGGCCAGTATACTGTACAAACAATACAGTACTGTACAAACAGGCCAGTATACTGTACAAATAATACAGTGCTGTACAAACAGGCCAGTATACTGTACAAACAGGCCAGTATACAGTACAAACAATACAGTACTGTACAAACAGGCCAGTATACTGTACAAACAGGCCAGTATACAGTACAAACAATACAGTACTGTACAAACAGGCCAGTATACTGTACAAACAGGCCAGTATACAGTACAAAGAATACAGTACTGTACAAACCACAGTTGTGTTCTGACCTCGCTAGGGGAAAGGTCATGGCAGACTTAGCTCCCGGGGACAAATTGTCGGTAATGGCTAGTGCTACTTGTGAACAAGGCTGTGCCCTTCTGGGGGCCGAGCTACTGGCCGAGTTAGAGAAGGTCAAAGAAGAAAACTTGACATTAAAGGAAGTGATAGTGAGGATGGAGGAAGAAACGAAACAAGGAAAGCCCGTGTCTGACAAAAACTCAGGTGAATGGAAGGTTGTGAGGAGAGGGACGACCAAACTGGTGATGAAAAAACACATCAAAGATATGACAGCAACAGCTAAGTGTACCAACTCTTTCAGTCCTTTGATAGATGAATTGGACGTTTGCATAGTCAGGGACAAGGCTGACAAGGAAGGTAAGAAAACCTTAATTGTTGGCGACTCACAGGTACGGTACCTGGAGAGAGCTTTTTGTGGTAGAAATAAAAATAGGATAAGGGTGTGTTGACCAGGAGCTGGGGTGGGGAATATAGTTGACCGGATGGACAACATCTGCCTCAGTGCAGGAGGCAATGATATTGGCCGGTGTAAGAGTGAGGAGCTTCTTGATAAGTTCAAAACAGCTATAGAACATATTAGGTTGAAGGGAGGGATCCCTATCATATGTGGTGTCCTACCTAGAAGGAGAGTTGGCAATGAATGGTTGTCAAGGGCAGTTGGTGTCAATTGCCATCTTGACAGATATTGCAAGTTAATGTCAGTCCCATTCATTGACAACTGAGACAAATTTTATGGCAAAAAGGACCTTTACTTTAGGGATGGGGTGGCAACCCTGGCTGGCTCTCTCGAGAGGGCAGTTCAAAAGATGTCGAAGTCTTTAAACTGCTGGGGGAACATATGGGCATGGAGGCGGAGGAGACTGCAGTGGGAGCGGGTAAATAAAGTGAAAGGTTACAGGGAAATAGTGCTAGGAATGATGACAAAACAAATTAGGCGAGGAGTTGAAACCTAAACGCGACACAAGGAGGACTCAGAACACGACTAACTTAAATGCCTACTATGCAAACAGTAGGAGAATGAGAAACAAAATGGGTGAAATCAGGGTGTTGGTATGTACCAAAAAAATTGATATAATAGCATTCACTGAAACATGGATAAACAGACTCATAAGTTACCAGTCGAATACCAATTTGCAGGTTACAAATTATTCCATACCGACAGGCAGATTAGGAAAGGAGGCGGAGTAGCAATCTGTGTCAGGGATAATCTGAAGTGTGAAATAAATAAGGAAATAAAAACTGAGCCGAGTCCAGAAACAATTTGGATAGAATTAGACGATGGTATGGAAAAATTAATCACAGGAGTAATATATAGACCTCCTAATCTTGATAGAGTTAATGAGCGACTTATTTGGGATGAAATGCACAGGGCTTCCAGACATAGCAAAGTCTGTATAGAAGGCGACTTTAACTTTAGCCAAATAGATTGGATCGACCTTACAGGTAACTCAGAATCAGAGGATTTTCTTGAAACAGTTCAGGACTGTTTCCTAAGTCAACTTATAACCGAACCCACCCGGGGTAATAATATACTCGATTTAGATCTATCAAACAGAGAAAACCTCATTAGTAATGTTGAGGTAGGGAACGAACTTGCTAACAGCGATCACAAAGAAATAAGATTTCAATTAGAATTTAATGGCAGATGCAAGGAAAATTCCATTAAAGTCCCAGTTTTCAGAAGGGCAAACTTTGATAATTTGAAAAGGCAGCTGAGAGAAGGGGTATCATGCTTGGGGATGGATTACAGAGGGCGACCTCACTTTACCTGGAGACCTGACAACGATATCCTCACAAAATATGACGGTTGAGGATGACTTGATCACGAGATCTGAGGTTGACGAGTTCCACAGCAATTTAAATAATGAGTTACTTAATGCACAAAGTCAGCACATACCATACAGAAAACTCAGATCAAACAACAATGACCCTAAATGGATAAACAATTATTTAAAGAATATTATTGGACAAAGGAACGCTATAGGTAGGAGAATAATTCTTGGTGAAGTTTACCGACGAGATTATTATAAGGTATTGGCCGGTAGGGTTAACACCGAGATAAGAAAAGCATAGAGGATTAATGAACTGAAGGTAACAAGGGAGGCGAAGTCAAACCCCAAGGGATTCTATCAAATGTATCAAACTAAGACACGAGAAAAGATTGGACCAATACAGTCAGATACCAGCGAGCTAACTGATAACGACGGAGAAATGAGCAATAATCTGAATAAATATTTTTCAACAGTTTTCACCACCGAAAATTTAAACATGACACCCGAGGCTCCGACTCTATACAGAGACAGTGAAGAAAATAAATTAAGCGAGATAGTAGTGACTAGTAACGATGTTAGTAAGCAAATAGACAAGTTAAAGCCTAATAAGTCACCAAGTCCCGATGAGATATTTGCCAGAGTACAGTCAGTCCCCGACTTACGACGGGGTTAGGGACCGACGACCAGGTCGTCAGTCGAAAATGCAAAAATAATACATAGAAAATCTAAAATGGGTGTCTCTTTTTCATCTTAGCACCACGAGAACTCTCACTTTTACGCATGCCAGCCATTTTAAAGGGAATGACAAACAAAAATTTTGTCAGTACACAGCGCGATCACTAACATCGGGACTCGAAAATCGTAATTTGAAACAAATTTTGTATGACTGCGGCAGTCATATGTCCGGGTGGTCGTAAGTCGAGGAGTATCTGTATTAAATTAATGTAAGGAAGAACTTAGTATGCCCTTAGCAAATTGTTTAACTTGTCCTTAAAAACAGGTGTAAAGTGGTCCCTCAGTTAACGAGCGCCTCCGTTAACGAGATTTCGGTTAACAAATTACCTTCCATAAGACTCTTAACTTCGGTTAGCGAGCAATCCCTCGGTTAACGAGTTTCTTACGAGCCGACCTGAACATGTTTTCGCTTGCATTTGGCGGTCCACCAGCTGTAGTATTAGTCCACCAATACAGTAAGCCAATACAGTAATCAGTTCTAGGGCTTAAATTCCTTACCATTTTAGCAAATATCAAGAAGCTTATACTATTCAATAATTTTAAAAGTTTAATAATAAATTTTTTAGTCATTTTAACAATTATTGAACATAATTGAAGGTAATGAAACTAGTTTTATGTGCGCCATCCAGCCTCTCAACACACCATACAGTCTTTGTGTCTTTTCAGTGGAGGTAACATCTTGCTTGAGCCTCTCTTCAACTAAATGCTATTTTTCTGTGTTTCCAAGCAAATTATTGGTCATTTTGAAATTTATTTTACATATTGACAATATATAATGCAGTGCAGTGTTGATTTAAAGAAAAAATCTTGAATTACACCAAGAGAACTAAAATTTTATGGTGAAATGGTGCCATGGGGTGACTTCTCCTCCACCCCCACTTCCTTCTCTTCTCCCTTCTCCTCCACCCCCACTTCCTTCTCTTCTCCCTTTTCCTCCACCCCCATTCTAATTCCCATCATCATCATCTAGGAGCCTTCTACATACACACCTCAAAGTAAGTGAACTTTTCTACCTTTTTTGTTGAATTTAGGCAATTTTCGGTGAGCTGGAACCAATTACCCAAAAACCCATTGAAACAATGGTTTCGGTTCATGAGTTTTTCGGTCAACGAGCAACCATCTAGAATGGATTGTGCTCGTTAACCGAGAGACCACTGTACTGTACTGTATATGCTGAATCAATGCGCACTTGTATGATAATTCTACTAAAAAACATCCACTGGTGTTCATCTATCTATCTAAGAGGTCAAAACTTGTCAGTTAATACTGCCACTTTTGAGAACCTGGCATAATGTTAGTCACAAAGATTCCACATACTACAGTACTGTACAGTATTAATACTGTACTGTACACTGTTTAATTTTCTATTATCTCACCATCTTACTAACAGCCCGATGCAGCTGTTGTGCGGCTGCGTGCACATGTTGACCCAGTTCGTCGTCTTGGCCGGCACCCACCAGCTCCCCGACCACAATCTTCAGCTGTGACACACCACACTTCCAGGCCACCGTCCACTCTTGAGCTGACCCCCAGGCTGACCTCACTATGGCTGATACCATCTCACGGGTGCTGTGTCCTTCAGACTTCTCTCTTGCTAGTACTGCAACATCTGTGTACAGTATATTATATATATATATATATATATATATATATATATATATATATATATATATATATATATATATATATATATATATATATATATATATATATATATATATATATATACAGTCATGCACCGGTTAACGTCCTAGATACGTTCTTGGAAACGTGACGTTAACCGAAATGGACGTTGTCCGATGATCACATAAACTTTTTATTTATACTTACGTGTATGTGGAATACTATATACGTACATATACACTTTTACTCTTAAATCACTACTGTAATGTGATACAGGTGATTAATTTTTATCTCTTGTGCAAAATACATGACGTTTATATTAAAATTATTCACTGTTTTACAAGGATTCCAGTAACGCCGGGCAGATGGGGGAGAGAGAGGGTGGGAGCGAGCGAGGGGGAGTAGGGGGAGGGGAGGTAGTACGTTTGACAGTTGGCACAGGCCCAGGTCTAACGCGTGTATATTTATCAGTTCTTAAGTGACTAAGCTTCTCTCTTATAAAAAGCCAGTGAAATGACCTGGGTGAATTTAATTAACATTGCTGGGATTCTTGTCACATACTGATTAATTTGAATATAAACATGCTATAATTTGCACTAGACAAAACAATTTTAGTACCGTAATCAAACTAGTACATGTGCACTCCAGCTTTGCACTAAGGTTATTTATTTCTATTACGTTTCTTTTAGTGTGGTGTGTGCATGTAAATGGATGAAAATAAATGAAGAAATCTATATAAATCTACCCAAAAATGCAGTTGAAAAAAATTATATTATAAATGTACTACAGTACTGTACACTAATGTACAACAATTTTTATCTCTTGAGCAAAATATATGACGTTTATATTCAAATTATTGGCTGTCTTGCAAGGATTCCAGCAATGCAAATTATAATCTCCTAACTTTAGTCTGAGATATTATATAACATAAAAACTGTAAGCCTAAATAAACCCCTGGCTGAGCAGATTAGGGAGGGAGGGAGGGAGGGAGGGAGGGAGGGAGGTAGGTAGGGAGGGAGCCAGGGAGAGGTGGGGAGGTTGAGGTGATAAGTTTGAGCCGAAGGTCTCTGTGTGTTTATTTAACAGTCCTACTAAGCTTCTCTTATTTTAAAATGCCAGTGATATGACCTAGGAGAATATAATTAACATAGCTGGGATTCTTGTAAGATACTGATTTATTTGAATATAAACATGTTGTAATTCGAACTAGACATCACAATTTTAGTACAGTAATCAAATTAGTACATGTGCACTCCAGCTTTGCACTAAGGTCATTTATTTCTTTTACGTTTCTTTTAGTGTGGTGTGTGCATGTAAATGGATGAAAATAAATGAAGAAATTTATGTAAATCTACCCAAAAATACAGTTGAAAACTTTTTATAAAATGTACTACAGTACTGTACACTAATGTACTACATTTTTTATATCTTGCGCAAAATATATGACGCTTATATTCAAATTAATCTCTGTCTTGCAAGGATTTCAGCAATGCAAATTATATTATCCTAACTTTAGTCTGAGATATTATATAAAATAAACATAAAGAAATCACCAATCTTCTGTCTGGGAACACAGGGAGGGTGGGAAGAGGGGGGCGGGAGGGGGCGGGAGGTGAGGTGACAGAATGTCTGGCGTTTGTTTGTTTATTTATTTCAGATAAAATTTGACAGTTGGCGCTGAAGGCCTGCCTGCGTGTTTATTTATCATTACTTAAGAGTGTTTAAGCTCTTCTCATAATTTGCCACCCAAACGACCTGGGTGAATATAACTTACATTGGAGGGATTCTTGTAAGATAGTAATTTATTTGAATACCTGTATAAACAAGCTATATATGCAATAGACATAACAATTTTAGTACCGTAATCATTTAGTACATGTACAATACAGGTTTGCATTTAGGTCCATTGTTACTGTACAATATTGACTAAATTCACTAGATAATGTACGCCTAGCAGGACAATCTATAAGAATACGTGATGCATACGTGACTGTGCCCGCTCTAGGGCCATTTAGGTTCACTAGGTCCCATTATTTGAATGTTTTTTTTTCAATTTAAATTTTAATTGTTTATTCCTTGACAGTGGAAGCGGGATCCTAGTGCTGTCACTTGGTACCCCTGTACCATAACACCAGAAGCAACTGGCCAGTGTCACAAGTATATACAGTCATCCCTTGGTTATCGCGCCTAATTGGGACCCTGCCGATAACGAAAGTACAGAACCTATGGGATTTATTCTAATTGGTTCAAGCACCCAAGACCCAACCCCAAGTTTCCCATTTTACGACCATTTATACCCACTAAATATATATATAATGTTATGGTAAATATCATAAACACACATAGGCATGGCTAGGTTTATTACAGTGATGAAAAGGGTACGCTATATATATATATATATATATATATATATATATATATATATATATATATATATATATATATATATATATATATATATACAGTGGGGTATGCTATAACGAACGGAACCTACTACGAATATTCCTATAACGAACGGTTTTACCTATAAAATTGAGAATGCTATAACGAACGAAACTCCTACAACGAACATGATTAAATTTTTTTTTTTCTAATTTATTGTTTTTTTATTACAAATATTAATGATTTCTTTATTTCAGGGGTTTAGATGCATATTTATGCACTGTTTTACAATTTTTACAATTTTATATTATATTTTTCAGTGTTAAGTGGTTGTATTTGGGGGCCTGGAACGGATTAATCCTATAATGAACGAATGCTATAATGAACAAGGTTCTAGAACCAATTAGATTCGTTATAGCATACCCTACTGTGTATATATATATATATATATATATATATATATATATATATA